>JAJLLZ010000014.1:600000-979778 GCA_021188095.1 Diaporthe vexans
TCGGAGCTCGCGGTAACAGTCCATCTGTGCCATATTCCCGTTGGGTGTTCACAGCGTAGATACAGATCAAGCTTGGAAATGGATGAGATTCTGAACCTCGGTTTCTATATGCCCACTTGGCAACGGTAACCAAGGAACCGCAAATTGAGACATTCAGACAACCCCGTATGAATGTGTCGATTGTGATTGACGGCTGCTCCAATACCCAAGTAGTCAAGCTCCTCGGATGCTTCGGCCTTTGGGTGCAGTGCTAATGACATGAATGAATACGTGGAGTGTCACTGACACGCATTAAAAGCTATTGATGATCACGAGCGTACCTCGCACAGCCTTCCAGTCCCATCCAAAGCAAGTTCGTCTGACCCAACGGTGAAGTTCCCCCAGAATAAATGACTTGGATCAACAGCATGCTTGATCGCCAGTAAGCGTTCGTAGTTCTGCCCAAACAACTCCGTCCTCCAGTCACCTTTGTACCATGGATCCATCTCATTGAGATATACGCCCCCACCAGGAGTAGCAGCTTCCCAAAGAGGCGTATAAGTCTCTTCCATTATCCTTTTCAAATCATAGTTCATCTCGATCAGGGCTGTGAAGTTCCAGTATGCATTCATGTTGCACCCGGTGATTGACTGGCGCCAGGCCGGCAGTACAGCATTGTCTAAGTGACCTGCGGTGGGTACATTCGCAATTTCACAAAGAACAAAAAATGAACCGTCTCTCACAATGGTTTTGAACGCCTCCGTCAGCTTTTTGGTAGCGACGGTGTCCTGGGTGACTGCTTTTGGGACAAGCCGACTTTGCAAGATCGTCGTTGGCGTCACGCCCCCGAAGGGCAGCGGACCGTAGTATTTAGCGAAGTGGTCCTTGTAATTGTCGAAATAGGTGGTTACCAACGTATAGTTGAGGCCGAGCCGCGTCAGATTCGTGAGGAAGGGGCCCAGAAGCGTGTCCACAGCCCCCCTGGGCTGATCCAACAGAGTGATGGCGTAGGCATCGAAGCTGTTATTTTGCACCTCGTATATAATCGTATTTCTGTCTCCGGCCAAGGTCTCTGCCTGCTGTATCCACAGCTCTATAGCATCCCAGTATGCTGTATCGTCGGTGTTTGGAACTTTAAGTGTACCACCCGCGACCGGACCATCCGGATATATCTTCACCGTCATGCTGAGCACTACGGCGAAGGTGCCGCCCCCGCCACCGCTGAGGGCCCAGTAAAGGTCAGTGTTTTCCTCTGGCGTCGCGAACAGATGTCTGCCATCCGCTGTTACAACTTCCCATTCCAATACCTGGTCTGCTCCCATGCCGTAGGCCGTTGATAGCATGGAATGGCCACCGCCTTGAGTATAGCCCCCAGCAAGGGCAACAGACCCACACACGCCGCCAACGATTCGATAGCCGGCGTCATAAGCAGCCTCATAAGCCTCGCCGGCAACAACGCCAGATCCGATCTTCATAGCTGGACCCGAGTAATACGACTTGACGTAGTTTTGGATGAGGTTGATAGTTTGCAGGTTTCTCGTCCAAAGACTGAGCGTGCCGTGGCCACTCGATCTTCCTAGATAGCTACTCCCGAATCTCGTTACTGATGCACAAACTACAACGCAAGGCGCTGAGGTCGGTAGCCTTCACTTACTCGTGGCCAGTAGCCTTCACAACCAGGCGGATGTTTTCTTCCTTTGCGAACGTTATTCCGGCGACGACGTCATCGGGCCCAGTAACGTTGATAGAGTAGGAGGCATAGTTACCGAGCCTGCAGGGCGTAGAGGCGAGAGTGAATGGGTCGCACGACTGGTTCTGGAAGAAGGGGTTCATTATCTCGGCGGGATATGCTTCACTTCAAAGTAGTGTGCAGACGACATGTTAGCCAGGTATTATCCAAAAGTCTTTGGTCGTGGCCTTTTGGATAATGGACGGCCTGTTCGCAAGTATCATTGTCACACTTAGGCAAGGATGTCTCGTACAAGGTCTTAGTCTGATTCCAACTGGTTGCCAAGGCTGCGCACTCAGTCTCGTTATAGCTGTTGTAAGGAGACGTGTGGCACACGCTGGCTTGGGGAATTGTTGCAACCAGCCGGCCACCGACAGTCTCGTTGAGACGGGCCCAGTTGGCAGGGCTTGGCCATTCTTGGTCTTCGGGAATATATCTGCACCTCCTGCTCCACGGGTAGACAGGCACTGTGGCCATGCTTAACAAGAGTAGAAACAAAGAATTCATCTTGACATGGATCGGGCTTTGATACGGTTGTCCTGAACACCAACGGCGAACTCACGCTTAATTCGTCCCGGGGCTCATTCGGACGAGTCTTCCACTGTGGTACTTAAGTAAATACTTATAACGTGTAGTTCTCACGCCAGAGGCTCTCAATAAAATCTGAAATTACCTAGAAACGATCATCCTGACCCAATTTCTGCAGAAGCCAGGGCTATGGACTCGACTCATCAGCTTACTACTGCTGCCAAGCTTACTACTGCTGCCATCAGCTTACCACTGCTGCAGTCTGAGCCAGAGGTGGTAGCACATTTTGCCCCGCGACTTGTTTCTGACAGCGCGTTCGATCATCAATGGTTACAGAAATGGGTTCAGATACGGGTCTCACCACTGGTAATGGATCGGAGATTGACTCCGAATGCGCATAATTTGTGGAACGCCGGACATAACCTAGACATTTTCCGTGGTTGGGTTAATCGCATCCGCCACACCATAGCATGGGTGGCTTGATCCTGCGTATTAGCCCTGGGGTCGGCCCAACGGTGCTGCTTGTGCCACTCTGCCAGTCTGCCTGTGAGCCTACATAGTAGACAAAGCGCTGCCTGTGGCATTGTCAGACTATCAATCCTTCAGCCCCACCAGATGTCAGCATCCTACTCCTCCCTCCTCAAGCCGTCCTCAACCTGTATCCAGGACTGTAGTCCGATTTCACCCATCTGTTTTACTCATCATCTTTTGCAGTGCATCATGTCTTCGAGCTCGAGCGACCCCAAGAAGAACTTTTCCTGGCACCAGTTCTTCCCACCTAAGCCCAAATACACCGAGAAAGCCGTGCCCAGCGACTTGCACGGAAAGGTGTTTGTTGTCACGGGGGCGAACAGTGGCATGGCAGGGAACTGGCCCGGGTTCTCTACTCCCGGCATGCCAAAGTTTACGTGGCTTGTCGTTCGCAAGAGAAGGGAGCTGAAGCCGTTTCTGACATCGAGAAGGCCGGGCCTGCATCCAGAGGCAAGCTTGTCTAACTGACTATCGACCTCGCCGACTTGAGCAGCGTGCAAACGGCGGCCAAGTGGTTTCTGTCCATGGAATCCGGACTGCATGTTCTCTTTAATAATGCGGGGGTGATGGCTGGACCAACGGAGCCGCCCCCCAAGACAGCGCAAGGGATCGAGTTGTCTTTGGGCGTCAACTGCGTCGGTACATTCCTCTTCACCCGGCTACTTACCCCAGCCCTGATCGCTGCAGCCAAGTCCGAGCCTACAGGCACCGTCCGGGTCGTGTGGATTTCCTCATTCGGGTTAGAGCAGTTCGCCCCCAGGGGACGAGGCATCGATATTGACAACCTCGACCATCATAAGCCCAAGCCGCACATCGAGCGATATGGCGCCAGCAAAGCCGGGGACTGGCTCCTTGGTGTTGAGCTTGCAAGACTATATGAAAATGACGGAATTATAAGCGCTATAATCAACCTAGGAAAAATCCGCACAGCCCTAATAAAGGGATCGGATATTCGCACCCACCAAAACGGAGGGTACACCCAAGCCTTAAGAAATAACCCCCTATAGAAAAATCCCTTATCGGATAACCTCCTATAGGACACCCTCCTATAGGATAATATCCTAGAGTAAGCCTATTAGTTAGCTGCTAATCTAATTTAATTTAATCTACGAACTACCTACCTAGGTATATACCTAAATAGTAGTACGGATGTACCCTTTGTTTTAATAGGTGCGAATATCTGTTCTCCTTATAAACGCTATAATTTATAATTTATAATTATTTATTTCTTTTAGAATAAGAGTAAAGGGATACTTTTAATTTCTATAATACCTTATACCCACTATTATTTACCCTATGAATCCTTGTTCTTATAAAGTAAAGCTGTGATGGTACGGGCTTATAAGTGCTGGATTCGAAGACTTGGGTAGTCTTCGAATTGTGGTCTTTTGGCCGGGGGGTCTGTGTGCAGCACTGCACGGATCCGTCTCAAAGGCGAGAATTACATAGGCTGAACACACGCAGGATCTAGCCAGTAGGTCCCTATACTCTACTAGGTACTTTTAATCAGCCTAAATAGCTACCTATATCTTCCACAGCACTAGATCGCAGCTTCGCTGCTCCTTCCATACTATTCCTTAAGCAACCATAGCTTTAAATCAACAATTCTTCAACGACTATTTGCCCTTTTTGCCATTAGGTCTTGAGGGCCGTCTCAAATTAAGGCTTAAGCAAATTTCTCTTCATCCCGGAACTCACATGCTTCAATATCCTCCCTATCCTCGTCGTACTCCAATAGCGTAACTCCGGAGGATCTGTCGCTACCAAGGCTGCTGTTGTTTGTGACGATCTCCGAAGAAGATGACAAGGACAGCGAACTCAAACTAGGCGTCAAATCCTCTTCTTTCTGAAACCTGTGCTTGTAAATGATGTCCCTGCACCCATCTCTGATCGCCGAGATCCGCTTCGTAGTGTGCACCTTGACCGTGAGCGCAAGGCCAGCATGTATCGGAAATATGTCGTTGACCTCGGCGTGCACCAGTCTCCTGCGGGACTTGTAGGTCAGGCTCCCGTCGCGGTTCGTCACCTGGATCTTGTTCCTCGCGTAGTGCTTGGATATCTGCTTCAGGCTCTGCATGGTGGGCGGCCCGCCGCAGTCGCGGAAGCCCTTATCGAGGATGATGATCAAGTCGCAGGCGCACTTGATGACCATCCTCGCGGTCGCGGGGGCCTCCAGCATCAGCGTCGTACCCAGCGGGAAGATGCAGACGTTGGCCCAGGCGTGGCTATGTAGCGCACCAGGTTGGACTAGACGATCTTTCTCAGGATCCCCTCGGCCTCGAGGCTGTAAGACACCGGCAGGCCGTAACACCCGAAGACGATGTGGTTCCAGAGGACACGCGATATCGTCGGCGTGCCGATCATGCCGGCTATAACCATCTCCCACCCCGCGGAGACGTTGGTCACGGCGATCCGAAGCAGTCTAATGGTCTTATCGATGGCTTGGTCGATCTTCGCTCCTAGATTTTGGATGTGGACTGCACACATGGTTTCGGAGACCTCAGGGTCCATTCCAAGGTTATCGATGTCATTGTCATCTGAATCAGCTTGAGAGTCGAGTCCGGGTCATCCGCATGCGATCAATCAACTGCACGTCCTTGTACAGAATGCATCTCGCGGGTGGCCGTGACGTACCCCTTAGAAACCAATGCGAAGTTGCTTTTCAGCTTATCCCAGAACAGGGGGGGGGGCCGCTGCAGGCTGACTGCCTTTACATGGGCTGCACTGGCTCAAGACGGTGTAAACTATCCGGAGAGCCGCATGAAATGGGGGCCAGGACAGACTTCTCCTTTTTTGTACGCGTCACAAGGAACGTGGCATTGCTGTGCCACCATAAACATCCTCCAAATTCTCACCGGTGTAGGATGCTTCATTAAATAATTGGTTCCCACCAACTCAAACCCTTGCCGGTGTGCCCCCTTTTGATAATGCACCTAGCATTGTCCAAATAGTCGGCGTCATCCAAGGCGCCTCCAACCCACAACGATAAGGGTATCATCAAACTCTGACTGTATTGGTAATAATCAGGCCGAGTAATATCTGGAAGTCATCCTGTACAACGTTAGTTGCTAAACGATCATGTTATGGGCACGTTGTGTACCCGATACAGGACAACCCAGCCCTGGAGAGCAACCAGTCGAAGACCAGCTACCGTCAACGCTATATTGTGCTTCCAGCGAGCTTTTGCAGGCTGATAATCGTGACAAGACTGAGGGCAGTATACACCTTTGAATACGAAGTAGGTGATTGATTATGAAGTAAGATGGTTGACTGATTTTCGTTTGCCCTGTTTACCTGCATGCGCACTGTTGGGGGCCAGCGAGTCGGCCCCCCTGGGAAAGGGCTGCCCTGTCAGCCTATCGCCAGCGCAGGGATCTATACTACAGGGGTCGGTGATTGTTGCGTGCCATTTGAAAGATGTTCATGGTGATACAGAAACATCTTGCATCAGGCTGAGCAGTGTCGGTCACCAACTCCGAGTCGCAATACGTGTTTCCCACAGACTGTGACATATATCAGCACTGACCAGCTGGTCCAAAAATATGCTAGAGGCTCACTGGCTTGTTTCAGCCCATAATCTCAACACTTCTTTCCAGTCTCAAGTCACCCGATGCCTCACTCAGTATATCACGTTTAAACGGCGCCACGTCTGACCCTCGACTGCTCCCAGGATTCCCCAGCTTCAAGTACATTATCTCTGCTTAGCAGAAATTATAATAGAAATAATCCATAACTCCGTCGTATTATCTGCGTTTCGAGGACCAGCACCGCATTCTATCTTCTCGTTGAAGGAATTGTGAGTTCTTTTTGGAAAGGTTTACGAACAGACGAGTGACTTGCCTCGCCGAAACTTGGGATCTGACATAACAGAGATACGAAGGAATCCTCGGGTGCTCTTGCAACGATATTAGCAAGTCAACCACTGCTCCATATTGAGCGATGCGCGGAATCAACCCAAAATATATATCGTTGGCAGCAAAGTCCGCTCAGGCATCCAAGCACATGGTGAGTTGGCATAAAGATGCTGTAAAGCTCCATGCATTGTCGGCATGCATATTAGTCGCTTTATTGGTCTGTGTCAGTCTCTCGTCTGCCAAGGGAGGTGTATCGCGCATCACCGAGCTCTATGATGGACAGTGCAGTCGAGCGAAGGCCATAGACCAGTGCATACAACTTCTCTGTGCCATTACGGCAATGGGAATGAGTGTATCATTCGATTTCTTCATCAGGCTTGTGTCCTCGCCCACATTTGAGGATCTTCGGAAAGCTCATTCACAAGGCCATTCCTTGGATATCGGGGTCCACTCATTTCGGAACCTGCGACAGCTTTCACTGTGGCGGATACTCTGTTGGGTTTTGCTTGTCGCCACCGGCATCCCTATCCAATTATTCTTCCATTCTTCTACATTCATTGCATACACTTCAACTACGTATTCCGTCTTCATGGTCAGCGAAGCTTTCAACACAGGGGCGGAATTTGTGTATCCTGGTGTGGCCTTTATGGATATGGCAGCTTTCAATTCAACTGCCAAGGTTCGATCCTACTTCAATGACATACTTCCGGGGTTTCGGGATGCATCGACAAATTGGACCAGGCTAGATGTCCAAAACTGCCAGCGCACATATTTCCAAGGGCCGATGGGCTTACAAAGTCATCGCAACCTCTTGCTTGTGGTTGAAACCGGTCCTGATGCCAACGCGACAGGCTGGAAGGGGATTGAAGTCTGGGACAACGCTCCGCCTGCCTATACCAACGAGACTATCCATGAATACCAGCCAGAAGCTGTGAATTCGTTGTGGTCATTCTCACCCATGTGCAATATTACACGATACGTCGATGGCAGAAACACCATTGAGACTTACTGCCAAAGTTCTATCACAAGCGCGTCTGGAAATGCTGAATTCGACCTGCCTGTAGTCGACATTGATTCCGAAATTCCTAATGTGTGGAATATGACGTGGAATTCCCATTCCTATGGACTTTGTCCTCAATACCAGACTCTGGCTATCAAATACTGCCTGTCTGAACCGTACTCAGCACCCTGTAAGGTTTTCGTGTCAAGCCAATTCCTCCTCATCAGCTTGTGCTGCATTCTTTTAGGGTCCGTCCTGAGTGTTGTGGCGTCTTTGTTCCACTGGCAGAAGGAGACATGCCAGTGTCTCGGGGATGCTTTGAGGATTTTCATGGTATATGGCCCAGATATTCCGAGAACATCTGATACGGGGCCCATGGTGTGGAAAAATGCCAGCAAGCGTTGGGGACAGGTCGTCAGCTGGCGCATGTGGCTCTGGACATATGTACCCATTTGGCTTTTTCTCGCGGGTGGCTCTGCATGCTTCTTCGTCTTCGGCTCCTCAACTCTGAAGTAGGTGCCTACTTACCTATTCATTTGGAGCGCCTATACTGAACCCTTTCCAAGATATGATGCCTATTTTGGGAACAGCCTAGGAAACCGGTTTATTTATTCCGACTATACATCCAGTTCCTCCAATCCGAGCACAGCGACATTCTTCGCTTATTGTGTTACGGCGAACTTGCCTCAACTAGCCATTTCGATGTACTATTTCATTTTCAGTTCCCTGTACTCGAAAATTTTCCAAGGCAAGTACTGGACGGACTTCGCCGTGAAAGCCCAGCTCCTGCGAGTGAGCTCCAAGCATGGCGCGCACCAAGTGTCCACCCATAGCTTCCAGTTTCCTCTTCTCTGGGGAATCAGCTTCATCTCTCTCAAAACTTTACTCGGTTGGATCCTCACTCAGACATTATACGTAATGCCAATTGGAGGTAAGTATACTTCTACGCTTGTAGGCGGCACTATTCATTGCGCGCATCCGTATTATAGCCCCTTGTGTGGCACATGAAGATTAACATCGACTTGAACGGAGGCGTCTCTTCATGGCAATCCGAGTTAGAATTCAACGACGTCGATATCTACATAGGCTATTCCACCCGAGCCATGATCCCCGGTCTTGTCATCGCCGCAGTCGCCGCAGCAGTCCCTGTCATTCTCAGCTTTCGCCGCTTGCCTATGAACTCTGTCATTGTCGGCACCGACTCGGCGGCCATTGCCAGTTACTGTCCGCCTAACGAAATATCGGACAGGCAAAATGTCGACTTCGAGTATCAACAAGACCCAGGCATCCGACTCGATAACCTCATGAGGTCGCGCAGGGATATTGGAAAACTGAAGTGGGGCGTGCTGGATCTTGGGAGCGAGCGAGACCAGCGGCCGGGTATCCTTGGTCTGGGGTCTGAGGAAGAGATCATCAACGTTTCACCCGTTGCTGGACACAGATACATCTCCGTTGGTCTAGCCTCCGACGGCGTCAGCCGTTCCTACCGATGCCAAGCCGACGGGCGGCGAGGATAAACATGGACTTTATGTCAAGTTAATCCTAGTGATGACGTGGTGGAATCTCTTTATCGTCTCCTGGAAATAAAGATGTCATCTTCAGGCCTCCTTGTGAACCACGACCAGGACCTGGAGAAAGCCCAATATCTCGTGGGGTAAAGAACTGTCTATACAATAACCTGACACCGCAAATAACAGGAACTTGGAAAATATGCTGTAGTAGACCGGGCTGCTAAACCATACAGGACCAGCCAAAAAGTAGTTCGCTCCCCAGTTTCTGATAATGCTCATGCGTAATTGCTTGCCGTGAGATGTGGGTGTCTACGTCGACACATGAAGGATCCATTATCGCTTAGAGATACTTCCTTACCTGTTCCTCGCTCCAATCCCAGAATTTCTGTGCGGTCCCATTCCCACCCTCGGCACTCGACTTCGTCGCAGCCTCCCAGTCTTTACGGATGTTCCCAAATCGTCCAAAGGGGTACACGAGGCTTCCGGCCTTTTCAAGCGTGACTTCTGGCGACAGACCTGCCCATAGCTCAGTGTACGCGCCATTCACAACTGGGTAATTCACCGGGCCGGTCAAGGTCTTGAAAATCGCTCCTTGTTGACGGAACAGGTCTGATCTAAGATTCCCGGGGTTGACACCGAGTCCAATGATGCCCTCGCTCTTATAGCGCCTGGACATCTCGAACCCATAGATCCAGTCGCCTGCCTTACTGGCCCCATAACGGTATTTGGCATTCTTTTCAACATGGAAATCCAAGTTATCCATGTCGACAATGGTGTTGTTGTCACTGAAGAGATCGGCAGCCATCGAAGTCAGGTAGACGACACGAACTGTGCGTGGTGCCGTTGCCTTGTCTTGGGCAGTGGCAACCAAGGTTGGAGTCAGCAGCTTAGTGAAGAGAAAAGGCCCCAAACAGTTCACTCCGAAGTGCATCTCGTGACCCTGAGGCGTTCGCTCTGCTTTGCCTTCAGGCCCCATGTACCCGGCATTGTTGAACAGAACGTGAAGCCTTGACTCAGCAGTGGTGAACGTTTCTGCAGAGGCCTTGATAGTGCTCAGGTCTGCGAGATCGAGCACAAGTGGCACGAGCGTACCCGAGGAGTTTGGCACAGCAGCTTTAATGTCCTTGATTGCCTGGCTAGCCTTCTCTTCCGAACGTGCCGTCACATAGACCTTGCCGTTTTTGGAGTACAGCATGCGAGACAACTCCTTTCCAATGCCAGTGTTGGCGCCGGTAACGAGGTATACCTGGAGCACGGCTTGATGAGTCAAATGTGCCGTAAAGGGAGTCTCTTGATTACTTACTTTTCCCTGAAGATCCAGGACATCTTTCTCAGTGAAGGTGGGCTTTGGGGGGAAGGACGTCGTCCAAATACTTGAGAGAGAGGGTGCCATTGTCTAAGTATTTTGGTGGAAACAGGATGGATGTGCTCTGCTTGCCAGTCTTTCACGCTTCTTGGCACTACTGAAGCCGCGAGATCGATGTGTCGGTATGGATGGGGGCATTCATAAATACTACCCACTCTCCACAAAATCTTTGGTAGATCCGTACCAACAGGTTTCATCGGTCCGATGGTGCGCTTTTGCTTGCTTTGGATTTTGACTGTTGGCGCTACGGTGCTAATGAGGGGCGCAGCAGTGGAGTGCTTCCCTCGCTTCCGGCTGCCAACAGACCATCTCATCGCTGCACATTGGTTCGGGGCCTCACCAGTTTATGCGACTGCGACCATACCATACTCTATATGTGCCAAGATCTACAAGTACGAACTTTACTGCGCAGGAACCCATCGACTTTGCTTGACGTTGACGAGAGAGGACACCATGATCAACGAACACACTGCCAATGGGACCCAAAGAATACTACGCAAGCTGCTGCACATATTCCCCACTTGAATATATTTTAAGCAATTTCCGCCCATGAAATTCTCTCGACCTCTCATGGAAGATGATTTTCCCTGAACTGGCGGGCCGACCCACAACCAGATACCAAGACAAGTTTGCACCACTCAGGCTACTTAGGCATCAGATTCGGCCCCTAGACACCTGGAGCACGCATCCCGACAGACGGTCGGAATCACGCTTCGCAACCGTGCAGTCTGTGGGAAACCTTTTCGAATCTCGGGACCTCCTCGATGCAGTAATTATCACTCTGTCTGGCCGCAACACTATCTCCGGCACATGCTTGGTGTGACATTGAATTCTACCCATTCGACAGAAATTTAAGATGGCTATTGAAGTGTGGAAAGACTCGGAGCAGCTGGGAGGGTTCATCCTATGCGTGATAGCCATTCCAATGTGCTGCATAGCTACAGGATTGCGCTTCGCAGCCCCCAAGAAGACAGCGGGAAAGGAGAATCTTGAAAATTGGCTAGCTCTGGCATCTTTATTCTTCTTTTTGGTCTACACTCTAATGTTTCTGTACCGTTCGTCTCACCGTGCCCCCCCCCCTGACTGCCGAGGTCTCCAGTGCTGACGTTCCAGTTCCTGATAGTCCTGACGGTTCTCAACGGCCGCAGCCTGACAGAACTTAAGAAGAGCCCTCCAGAGACTATTATGCATGTGCTGAAAGTAAGTTTACAGCTTTTGCTTCTAAGCGAAATGCCATACTGACCAAGACTCCAGGTTGGCTGGGCGATGCAGCCACAATTCTGTCCTAACCAACTGCTGACGAAACTAACATTGCTTTTGTTCTATTACCGCATCTTCTGGATTCACAAAGGCTTCGTCCGATGTCTGTGGTGCATCGGTATTCTCATAACTTCATGGACTATTTCAACCTATCTTGTGAAGTGGATGATGTGTTTGCCAGTGGTACATGTCTGGGACAAGAGTTTGCCCGGTGGGAATTGCATTAAGATGCCTATATTCTTCGCGGTCAACGAGAGTTTCAACTCTGTGATTGACTTCGTGATGATCGGCTTGGCTGTTCGGATCGTTATGACCCTCAAGATGAGCCTATACGAAAAGATCAGGCTTAGCATCTTGTTTTCGGTGGGCAGCCTGTGGGTTGAAACGTCATTGCCTACATCGATACATGCATGATTAGCTGAAACGGGTATAGATCTGGCATTATTGGTTTTATCAAGGTTGGGGAAGCATACTCAACGGCATGTGAGTATTGTACAGGTCCCAATATTGGTGCTTGACGGCACCAGCATCTCAGGAAATAGGTGCGCTAACATTTCTGAAACTGTAGACACAAGTGTTGTGGACCCGATTTGGGATATTACTCAGATGGCAACTAGCATCATATGCTGCTGCGCACCAGTCTTTCCTTCTGTGTTTGCTGGATTCAAATGGCCCAAGGCATTTTCGTCCTTCTTATCGTCTCTGCGATCATCAAAGGGGAGGTCATGCGCCAACACAGACCTAAGCGATGGTGGGCAGCGGGAGCCGAAGAATGTTAGCCACCCAAGCCTGGCAAACACACGTGTCCCCGAATCTGCGATAAACCAGATGGGCGGTCGCCTACACGATGGGTATGAAGCCGCCAATACAGCCCAAAGCAGTGGTGCACCGTTGGTGCCAGGGAGCATTACCCAGCCGAGCTTCGCCTGGGCACAGGTTCCTGTGGTGTATCAAGCCGACGGTCAGCCATCATATGGCTACGGATTCGCCAATGCAGACCCAAGTAATGGTGTGTTTTGGGTACCGATGACCTTCACCCAGCCGAACCCAGCTTGGACAACGCTTTATGCGGCGAATCATTCGCATGGTCCACCATCTGAGCAATATGGATCTGACACTAGCCCGCACCACACGCCATCGATCCACATGACCTCAAACCATGTCATTAATTCATCTGACCGGATGGAAGTCATACATATGCCACAGGACAATCAATATAGATGAGTCGAATAGCGATATTGTGAAATAGACAGCCTAGGACGATCTCAAAGGTTGACTTGTGGCGTCGTGGTTGGTTCAACTCGATGCACAGTACTTCTTCATACGTAGCATTGAAGCATCGACTGGAAGATTCCGTGGGTTGTCCCGGAACGCGAGGAGTTTGAGCCTCCCTCATGTCAGTATCATTGGCTAACGAACTTCGAAGACATGGCGTTCTCATAGTCTCTTTGTTGAGCTTCTCCTCCCACGCACATATAAAAACATCTGGCTGATGTGGGCGATCTGTCTCGAGTGTGAGCTGTCAGATAGGCTATGCACACGCTTTGATAAGCAATGTGCATTATTCCAAGCCAGCCCTTGGACACGATTGGAGATGATCACCGCGCTGTGCTGAGTGATACAATATGACTGTGTCACACCAGCATCCAACCGTTTCTTGGCTCATCTACCCTAGGGTACTGCAGGTCACTCGGCATGTTCTGCACTTCCGCCCGAAACCACTCAAAGGGGCAGGTTTTGTAACTGCAGAAAGGCTAGGCACCTGCCGTGCGATCATTTATGTAAAAAGCAGAAGAGGCACGTAGCTCCCAACCCCCACTGCGGTCAACTGGTGCGGGTTGCCCAGCTGTGCCTCGAGGATGATCTCCCGCCACAGCTGAACCTCAGCCAGCCAGATCGGTTAGCTGCAGGAATGTGTTGGTCGGTGTAAGACAAAGAAAAAAGTAGTGAGACGGAGTCACCGTGGCGCACACGAAAATGGATGAACATAACAACCCCTCTCTGCCCACCGAATATTTTTCGAGTCACCTACAATGCTATGCGTCCGTCAGTTTCGTGTCCGAGATCCCTTCAGGAGAAATGATCCGGAACTGAGCAAACAACACCAACTCATCAACCCACCAAGCCCCCACATCAGCCATGTCTCACCCGATCCCGCAGCCGAAAGGCCTGCCACTGGTAGGCAACCTACTGGACATCAGCCCCTCAAACACCTGGCTGTCCCTGCAAAAGCTGTCGGAGAAATATGGCGAGATCTTCCAGATCAAGGTGCTCGGCAAGACGATCGTGTTCGTAGCAGGCGCCGCGCTGGCCGAGGAGATCTGCGACGAGAAGCGATTCCGCAAGTACGTGGGCGGGCCCATCGTGGAGATCCGGGGCGCCGTGCACGACGCGCTGTTCTCAGCATTTGACCACGAGGAGATATGGGGCGTTGCACACCGCATAATGGCGCCGAGGCTGACGCCTGTTGCCGTGAAGGAGGGGTGCGACGAGATCATCGGCTGCACTGGCGAGCTGATCGCGAAGTGGAAGGGAGTCGGCTCGTCCGAGGGCGGAGTCGACCTGATGGACGAGCTGAACCGGCTCAACCTCGAGGCCACGGCGATGACCATGTTCAGCAGGAAGCTTAACTGCATCAATGCTGCTGAGAGCCACCCGATGCTGCAGGGCATGGAGGATAGCACTGCAGAGGCTATGAAGAGGCCCAACAGGCCGGGGTTCCTCAACTGGCTGCTCTACGGCGGCAAGTTCAACAACGCGATCAAGGTCATGCGGGAGGACTTCGCCGCCGATATGGTCTATTACAGGAAGCAGAACCCCACAAGCCGCAGGGATATGCTCTGGGCTCTGATGGAAGGAAAGGACCCCCAGACAGGCAAGGGCCTGACAGAGAGCCAGATCATCGACGAGATCGTGAGCATGCCCATCGGCAGCTCAACGGCCCCCTGCATGCTCGGCACCGAGATCTACTACCTCATCCAGAACAAGGCGTGCATCGCCAAGGCCAGGGAGGAGCTGGACCGCGTCGTGGGGCCCTGGTCGGGCGCCGCAGGGGCAGCGGGCGACGCGGCGCAGATCCGCGCCGAGCATCTTCCGCAGCTGAAGTACATCGAGGCCATCACGCGCGAGTCCCTGCGGCTGAGCTTCGCCGCGCCGGGGTTCAACATCGAGCCGGTGCCACGGCCGAAGGCGCCGAGCGGCGACGCGGACAAGAGTCCCGTGTTGCTCGCGGGCGGCAAGTATCAGATTGCGCACGACCAACCCATGATTCTTGTTCTTGCGGGGGCGAACCGTGACCCTTCGGTGTTCGATGACCCTCTAGCGTTCAAGCCTGCGCGCATGTTGGGCCAGGCGTTTGAGGAGTTGCCGTCTGGTGTGAAGAAGTGGTTTGGGAACGGGAAGAGGGAGTGTATTGGCAAGCACTGGGCGTGGCAGTTCAACATGATCGTCACGGCGATGCTGATCCGCGAGTGTGACTTTGAGCTGGTGGACCCAGACTGGAAGCTGGATGGGCACCAGGACGGCTGGTTTAATTACAGGCCTGCTGGGCTTAGGGTCAGAGTGAAGCCGAGGGCTTCGTGAAGTATGGCAGCGTATGTATTGGCCAATGGATATTCGAGATAGAGTCATGAAGGCCGAAAGTTGCATGGCGAAAATGAGTTCCGAGGAATTGCCCAGGTGGGCAAATGGGTTACGTGGGGTGGCATTTTCATTTTGTGTTTCATTAACAGACCCGAAATTGTACCAACAATACTCTCTGTTCGAAGTCGAGCCACATCTATTCCTTCTTGTCGAATGTCTCTCGAATCTGCGACCCACTGCCATCGTCTCCGTCAACGACAGGCATCTGCTGCTCACAGGGAACGACGCCCCATTTTGCAAGCTCCCGACTCGTGAACGTGCCATAATAATCCACTTCGTCATACTCGCCCATACCAGGGACTGGAAAGAATTTGTTGAGGACGAAGAAAATTGAACCGCTAATGAAGAAGCCTGCACGGTTGTGTTAGCCACGAAAAGAACAGGCAAAATATAATAGGCTCTCTTACCAACCAGAAAGGCCATGTAGTAAAGCTGATACAATTCTTTAGGCCCACCGGTATTTCCGCCCGCTGTCAGGATCAGACCGCCGATTGTAGGAGCCCACCCACATGGCCAAGCAACAATAGCTCTCCAGTTGACTCCGTGGAAATACCAGTATGATGTGTCGTGGGTGCGGTACAGGTGACTGAGACGGATCTTGCCTCTCCGGAGCAAGAGGAAGTCCGTCGCCATGATGCCGATGATGGGACTCAAGAAGACGGAAAAGGAGCTCAACACGCTGACAAAAGTCGTTGCCCTGTTGATGAGTTGCCACGGCTGGCAGATCCATGCCGCCACGAATGTGATGATGGCGCCTCGGCGAATGTCGATGTAGTGAGGGAACAGACCAGCAAGATCGATACCCCCAGCCACGGCGTTGCCACAGATGTTCTCGAAGCAGGCTGTCAGGGCGAATCCAAAGGCCAGGAAGAACACGCCCGCCCGTGCTTTCGACGACCCATGGCCGTTGTCCATCATAACCATCAGCAGGTCAGGCGGATTCCAGTAGACCTCGCCGTAAATCTTCTGAGATGCAGAAGTGGTCACCAGACCAATGAAAGAGACGAGCACTCCAACAATCCAGGCAGACAGGATTGTGCCTCCGACATAGTGCTTGGGCCCCTTCGCATACCGACCAAAATCACTCGAGTTGGTGATGCCCGCCGCAATACCCCCAAGCATCTGGTTGATACCCGCCATCATCAGCCATGACGAGTTCTTCCACCCACCGGGTACATTCTGCCCCTGCGTCATCAGCGGCCCAACGCCCTTAGCGGTGGCCAGCGCCCACGTCATCATGCAGAGCATGCCGATGCCGCAGTAGACGCTGGTGACGCGGAACGGCCACTTGAACTTCTCCGGGCGGATGAACAAGAACGGAGTCGAGACCACCCAGAACACGACAAAGCCTACGAACTGGTAGCCCGTGGTGACGGCCGCCATGCTCGCGGGCAGGAACTCGGGCATCTCGGCGAAGCTGGGCCAGATGGCGGTGATGCAGACGGCCGCCAGCCTTCCGCCGTTCCAGCACTGGATTGCGTTCCAGAGGAAGTTGAGGAGGATGCGCTGGAGGAGGGGAATGTAGCTGGCCCGCATGCCCCATGAGAATCTGTTTTGGATGGTGAAGCCGATGTGCCATGTGAGTCCGCACCAGGCGATGAGGGTCGAGAAGAGAGAGATTAGGAGGCGGCCGATTAAAATGATTCCCATCGACTGGGAGACGGAGAGACCTTGCGTCAGGAATGTGTTTGGAGACTGCCAATTGGAGATGTTGAGACTGGAAATGGTCCAATATCCGAAGAATAGAAACCAGTCTTGAGTGAGGGAACTGTCAGCAATCGTTCTTGGATAGATGACACCTTGCGTGTGACATACTCCAGGTCCTCCTCTCTGGGGGCAGAGGGATCAGGTCCCTGTTGGACCAGGCATCGGTCTGCTCATGCCGTGTCTCGTCGCCATGGAGTCGTACTTTCTCCTTGATCACCCCTAGTTGTGCCTTGACACCACTGTTGTCCATGGCCGAGGAAGATACGTCAGTCAGTCGTGGTAGAGGGTGAGAAGTTGGTACAGATTTAGAATTTCAGGTGCAAGGTGAAATTATGAGAGGGACCACGGTATTATTTCATGGTTCCGGAAGTGAGACATCGGGGATGTCAGCTCCTCATCCCCCGAGGGTGTGAAGGCGGTGATATCGTCCTATCAATGGCATAAAACTCGTACGAACCGAACGAGGGCAGCAAAGATAGGCAAATGGAGACTCTCAGACTACCATCCCACCATATCTCCAACACCTGACTAAGAGATCACACGCCCACCAGGCTCAAGCACGATATAGCCGTTATGCTTTCTCCTCTCGGAGAGGACCCGCATGCCGGGCGGCACTTGGCGGAGGACGCCGATCCCGGTAGTGATAAGACAAAGTGCCGGGCCGCAGCGAGCACCGTCCTGCCCCCACCTGCAACACACCTCACAAGATACCTAGCCACGCGTGGCACAAAGGTTCACTGGCAAATTTAGGTCAGTTACTACTAGCATACATTGGATGCAACCTTTTTACAAAATAAGGACGATTAGAAACTATACTTCAGTCAAAACCTTTTTAATACCATAATTAGATTTCAAATGCAAGCAACGTAGGCGAGGGTCAAACTTGCCCCAGACTTCTCCCAGGGCATGATCGGGATCCTCCTCAAGAATTCCTGCAGTGGTAGTCCTAAAACCTGCAGCTGCCACCACAGCATCCAACTCAGCAAACACCACTTCTGCCATGTGGATTAGTAGCAGCTATCGCCTTTGCTCGTCGCCAGAGCGAGGCCAGGCCCTCCGTCATGAAATCCACACCTTGTTCAGGTCGCTGTGGTTCTGTCCGGACCACTTTGACAAAGAACGGCGGTTCACGTGACCACAGATTGGCGAGGTCCGGATTCTCAGCCTCCCAGCCCTTCCCAGCCCTCCCCAGCCTTTCCTCTGAACGAGGCTGTCCAGGCATGCCTTGTCAACGTAGACGAAATATTTGAAACGCGGTAGGTCATGAAAAGTATTTGGTGCGTTGTAGCACGACCACTACACAAAGACGACACAGCCTTCGTCGAGATCTACGGCCTCTCCCTGTCCGTCCTCACCGCCACTGCCTTCAAGTACAGGCAGGTTGAGGAATCGGTCTAGCAGCTCTTGGCGGAGACCGAGGTGGTAGAAGTCACTCTGGTGGATGCGGGCCACCATACGGCCCCATACATCCTGGTCATCAGAAGTACCCCGGACTATTGCAAAGCCCAACTTACGGAATCCGTTTAACTTCATAGTACGGATCGTCTCGCCCAGTGGCTCATGGGATGCCTGAACTAGCGTCCCTAGCGGCCAGGTGTTCAAGTCGAAGTGTGAGTTAACGTCGGTCTGGCTGGTACCCTTCGTGCGGAGTGGATGATCTCCAGAAAAAAAGATATGAATGGTGAAGGCGCAGTGAACGTTGGGAGACCATGAGATTTTGGGAAATAGGGGTCCTGCAGCTGGCCCACCCCTGAATCACCCGTGGACTCGTGGGTGGTGCATGGGCACTTGCAACTAGAGCCCTAGTGCACATCGGCGTTCGCAGACATTCAATTTTCAAGGAGGCTTTTGCTACGGAGTGTTTGGTCTACTTTTGCTCGCAGTATATGCTGCATGGATGCTGGCCGCAATGGGCTCCTCTGCCTCCTATGAGTACCAGCCATTGTGAACAGAAGGCAGGCCCAGCTTGATCTGAATTGATGCGAGGTGGTTAGAACGCTTGTACTGACACTTGTTGATTATGAAGAAAGACTCACGTATGAGGCGTTGATAGCATGAATGTCCGAAAGCCCGATATTGGCAGCGTCGTGAGCGACCTGTTCAGAGAAATATAGCGAATTAGTCAACCGAATCAGGCACACATATCCGAGTCCGTGCCCACTCTCTCCCGTGTTTCTCACCTCATATTTGAGCAGGTCTGCCGCCCGGGTTACACCATCCGCCGAGTACTGATTGGCAAAATAAAACGGTCGCCCCAGGCCAACGGCGCGGACGCCGAGCGCCAGGAGCTTGAGGACGTCTGTGCCGAAACGAACACCGCCCTCCGCAAGCACCTCGATCTGACCAAAGAGCTCCGGAGACTCCTCGTAGATCTCTATGGCCACCTCCAGCGGCGAGGGTGCCGTGTCGACGGCCCGTCCACCATGCTATTTCTTTTGTCAGACCAAATCGTAGTCAAAAGTGTGAAAAGAATGAAGTCAACAAAGAAAGCCGCAAACAACGAATGGCAAAGGAGACACCTAACTGACATTAGAAAGAATCACCGCTGGCACTTTATGCGCCACAGCCTCGCGCACGTCCTCCACCGTCTGCACGCCCTTCAAAATCACAAGCAAATCCGTCATGCTCGTATAAGTCGCATACGTGTCCCAGCTAAAGAAATCCGCAGGTCCCCCACCTCTTCCATTCACCCCAAATCGCCAGCTACGATGGCGATTGGTGCCCATGGCGCTGTCAACTGTGAGGGCGATCGCGCTCGCGCCCGTGGCCTTGGCGCGGTCAAAGTCCTCCTGCGTCTTGGTCATGTTGTTATCGAGGAGCAGCTGCTGGAATGTGATCTGCCCGGCGCCGCGGTTCGCGTTGAGAGTCTCCTGGTCGGTCGACGCGGCGTTCAGGTAGAGCAGCCCCGAGCGATTGGCGCCGCGGAGGAGGCCGAGCTCGCCGTCCGGGTGGGTAAACTGTGCGCGGCCGCAGGACGTGATGTAGAATGGTGCGGAGAAGTTGTGGCCTAGGATGGTGGTGGGCAGAGTCGTGGTTGGATCTGTTACGCCGCGGACACTAGGCGCGGAGAGAACGAGCGGAGGATGTCAGAAGTGCTTTATGGTTTGAACTGAAAGGTGTAGGGGCACATCTCCCGAAGAAAAGAGCCGTCTGTATTCAGGGAGGAGGTTTGTGCGTCACTTACATCCGTGGCCTCATCCTCACACGCCCGTACGACTCAAGGTTGTTCCGGTACGAGAACTCGCCCGCCGCGCCAGCCGTGTAGTACTGGTATGTTGATGTGTTCATGACATGCCGCCCGGCCCACTGGAAGTCGTTGAGCGCCCATATCTCATTCAGCGGCGGAAGCTGCCCCGCGGGCAGTTCCGCCCAGAACAAGTCGGCGCCTGAGTCTGGGAAGTCGATGAACGGGCGGACTGCGGCCACGCCGGCCGCGAGGGAGACAGTGAATGCGAAGAGCGATGAGGGCATGACGGGCGGTGTTTAGATATAGGAGTGCCTAGAAACGTCGATGGACGGTCAGGGCGAGAAAATCGCGCCGTCAAATAGTCGTGTGAGGCTCGTTTCTCATTCCCGATCTGAAGCCGGTGAAGAAGCCGTCGCCCGCGGTTTAAACACGACGAGTCACTAGTGATCTTTGGTGAGCTCATCCGCCTCTTGGCAAAAGACGAAATTGTTGTCGTAGGTTCGGGACAATTTCCGTTGACTATGCAGTCGTAAAGAAAGTTTAAATCATAAGGTTGTGAGCAACGCTGCCTCGGCCTGTAGTACAAAAAGCCGGTGCCAAGCCTGGCGTGCTTCCAAGGTTGGTCCTAATCCATACTCGACTTTCAACCCCTTCATAATTATAAACTATCTCATCTAAGTGGAACAGTATGCAAGCCCGTGTGAGGGAGTCAAAAGAGGCTTCTCATGCGATGCATTCTTTTAAACTAGACGTCGAGTGAGTGGGTTTGCCTCGGAGATCAATGTTTGGCGCCTCCGTATTCTTACGAAACCTTATCAGACTGAGATAATGAACAAGATAGACACTCTTGTGGAGCATGTGTGATCTTGCATCTCACATAGGCAGCATTTCAGAAACTTTCGTCTTGAGATATTTATCAAACCTGGATGTGTGGTTCGGCTCGGGGTCTGGTAGCCTCCGCGGCCGAGTTACACGTGAGCCGGCTCGCGGCCGAGAAAGCCGAATTGGCGCCTTTTGTGACATATTGCCTGGTCTCGAGCGAAAGCTGGACGTTTCTCACCCCTGATACCTCTGAATTGCTTATGCTACCTCGTCAATTGGTTCAGCGCAGTGTGGGAGAGGGGTCCCGGGAGCCGAAGAACTGCGAGACGAGGTCTCGTTTGGGCTTCCATCAGACTTGATGCTATATTGAGACTCCGAGTGGTTTCATCTGTGATCCCCATACATTTAGAGTGTATGTGGCGCCGGGCTACAGTGGTAAGGATTCAATATTTAGAATTTAACAATGAAAGCCCACTACTAATAATGGTACAAAAAGAATACAATACTTTTGTGGTGAGACTCGGATGGCTAGGAAGACTTTGCGTACTTCAAAGGCATGAAGATCCCCTTCAAGACATTACGCCGTTATATCTTTGTCTAAACTGTGGCATTTTTGACTTCGCTTCCTCTGAGATGCCCATGTTTCCGAAGAAGTCGTTCCCCTCCCACTTACACAACCCAACACGTTGGCACCGACCTCTATCTTGTTCATCATGCAGGATCAATAAGCCAAAGCATTCGGTGTAGAGGCCAGGCCGAAAGCTCAGGCCACCCAACATGAGAACTGAAAGCCTGCTGTACCCAATATTGCCTGTCAACCAATTCACCGTCTCTTGAGTTTGCCGGAAAGTGCTGGCAGGGTACTGGGCATCCGCTGTCGAGGCGTCAACATCTGATGTAGAAGATTCGCTTTGACGTATATAATCATCCAAGACCACTAGAAGCGGGTCATTGCGCTCTGCGTCAGGAAGATCGTTGATTCGAATCTTCCAAAAGTCGACGAGGTGCTCAAAAGGAGCTATCTTGGCACTGACATGTGCTGTTGTGCCTGGGCCAATGAACAATGAGCAGTCATCTGTGAGGTGCCTGGGAGTCCACTGGTCGAATCCCTTGGGGACTCGAGCGGTTGGCATGATTTTCCATGTTTTTCCTGGTGAAGGGATCTCCACGTGCACGAATAGCTGACCCAGAAAGAATGACTTCCCGTTGAGAGCTATTGCGAATTCCTCTTGTAGTTCGGGGAAGCTGCGTCGTGTGGTTGAGTCTGTTACCGATTCGATCTGGATACCGTATAATCCTTGAATCCCAAAGATTCGATCCTCCTGACGACTCGTCGACCGGTACTTGGCAGATATGTACGACAAGTTTGGATTACTTGCTGGTTCCAGAACACCGGCATCCTGAATGAGCATCTTCATTTGAACCGCAATAGCCAACACGTCCTCGTTGAAGTCGGCCGAGATGTTGCTGAGTATTGAAGATATGATTCTCAAGCCAAGATGAATGCTGTATACGTTGCATGGAATCGTATCAGTCTCGACAAGCTCCCCATCACGAGAGACGAGAAGCCCATCGTTCCGCGATGCTTCATCTTGCAAAATCCACATGCTCGAGTACCGCGGGTCTCTCAGAATGGTACGTACACCGTGATACAACTCAGTCATGCTTTCAAGATTCTCATGAAGATGAGCTCCATCATTTTGAGGCTTTAACACCAGCTCTAATGAATTCCAACTCTTTTGCAATGCGTGCGTGGGAACAGTGCTGAGCCACACCAAAACCACACTTGCGTTCGCCAAGATTCCTGAGATCTTAGAAATCTCCCTACGAGCCTCTGCATCAACGCCAGACTGATCGATGCACGCAACGTCGAGCCATACAAACCGGTTGCCTGTGGTGGCAGATGTATGCGAAAGCATTCGTGACAAGTCTGCCGCGGTAAAGTGACGCGGGTTGACGCGGGGGATCTCCCACGTGATGTTGTTTATATGAAGCGCTGGGGAATCCCCTTCACCCCTTGGTAGTGCCCAACGACCCCAGGTATAGGAGATGAAGTTGAAGTTTGGCTCGCGGACTCCGCCGTATATGTTTCCACATTGCCTTTCGTAGGATGTCATAGTCAAGGTGTCCACGAGTCGCCCAGGCCAAACCCTTTCGGCTAATCCCCGGTATTTGAACCGAAGATCCATTTGATTTATTAGGAATGTACCCAGTCGATACTGGCAAACGAAGGAATTTGATCAAATAGGCACGACGCCAAATGTGTAGAGATCACAAGAGTGAACGGCTCAAGTGTCCCACAAGTCCAGGCCGGCTGAGATGAACCTGGTCATATACCACTGCCACATGGATCCTAATCACTGGTACACGGATAAGGCGTGTGGGGCCTGAGGCCTGTCATTGGCCTTGTTGACTGACGCGAATAGAAGCTGCAGCAAATGTGGCTGACAGCAGGGCTCAACAGCTCACGTGATAAGGATTTGTGAGGAGGCCTCCTTGTGTAATAGCGGGAAAAATAGAGGGCGAGCCCCTCCGACCGGGCTCAATCCATTGCAAAAACAGCCTTCTTGCACACTTTCTGCTTCAGGATGAAAATCAAGCTTGCGAAATAGTTTTCTTGGACATATGACATAAAGATCAACAGCGTCAGAATCTCGACTTAAACTCGTCCATGATGTTTCCAAGCAGCGAACGAGATCATAATCCGTGCCAGGCAAATAATATTGAGGTGGCCAACAAAGTCGAATCATACAAGTATCAGGCACTTCCGAGTACCAAACACATTCGACGCCTTATTCTGGAGCCAGATGAGGGTACTTCGAGCCTCTGTGGTACTCTTGAGATAGTCGATACCAGGGATGCCTGGTACAGTTACCCATACGAGGCTATTTCCTACGTCTGGGGATCATACGAAATGGATCAGGAAATATTCCTGGATGGGAAGGTATTACCAATCACGACGAGTCTCCGGGATGCCCTTCTCCAGACAAGACACAAGCATAAACGTCGTGCGCTATGGGCCGATTCCATTTGTATCAATCAATCGGACAGCCAGGAGAAAGAGTTCCAAGTCGGCATGATGGGCCAAATTTATGAGACGTCTAATTGCACCCTAATTTGCCCTGGCACCAGTGCGGTCAGCCACCGACCGACCCATAAAGAACGAAATGAAGCCTGTGGTGTGTATGAAAGCTGCCAAGCGATCAGCTCCTGTGGCCCCAACGCGTTTTCTAACCATGAGTGGCGAAAAGCTTGGACAACTATGTTGCAACTGAGGTGGTTCAAAAGAGGATGGGTTATTCAGGAGGCAGCACTCGGGCCTCATTGCTATTTGCTATGGCAAGGCATCGAAATAGCTTGGGTCGACTTGCTCCAAGGCTATCGCTGCTATGTTCTGTCGAGGCATTGGCAGATACCGGAAAACCTATCGCCATTGCACTATAGTGTCACAACGACTCTCAACATGCTTCACTACATTCGACGCCAGGAAGTCACGGACCCAAAAGACAGAATATATGCTACGATGGCGCTGCCCACGTCTGACTCTGCTATGCCCGCAATGGAGCCAGATTATCGCAAGGGCACGTCGCACCTGGATGTGTATCGAGACTTCGCAATCAAGTACTTGAAAAAGAACCCAGATTTGGATCTTCTGAGTTTCGTCGAGCCACAGGATAAGATGCCAGGTGAATCTCAGACCTTGGACTCCCAAGTACCACCAGTCCCATCATGGGTCCCACGATGGGATTGCGGAAGAGAGGTCCACTCTTGGTTTGACCCAACAAGTCGGAAAACTATGGAAGGAGACGGGTCTGGAACATGTGACCAGCCACTCTTCGTCCTCTTAGATGAGAATACAACGCTCTCTGTTAGGGGGCTCGTTTTCGACTCTATAAGATACGTATCACAGGAAATGGTTCGACATTCGAATCCCTCCACGGCTGTGGACCAAGTAATCTCGATATGGGAAGCCATGGCAGAGCAGCGAGCGCTATCTTCCAGCCATCCATCTCATGAGAGCGGAATCGGTCTGGCATTCCTCGACGCCCTCGGCTTCGGAGCAAGTGATATCGATGAATCGAAATGGCTGGAGTCCCAGGACGCATTTGCACAACTTCTGGAATCCGGGCTATTGAAAGACCAGGCTACACAGAGCGGGGATGCCTTGATGGTCTCGAAGTTTGTCACGGACAAGTCTCATCATAGACGCATGGCCTTGCTCGGCCGGGGCTATTACGCGATCACGCCCAAAACAGCTCACGGGGGAGACGCATGCGTCATAATAAACGGAATGCGTCTGCCATTGATCTTGCGCAAAGTTTCAGGCAGCGGACCACACTATACAGTCGTTGGCCCGGCTTGGGTTCAGAGCCGCAAGACTTCGCCGGTGACCAACCGCCCAATGAGACTTGGCGAAACTGAGGAATGTGATGATTGGAAGGACTTGGGGCTACACTTCGAAGATATATTTCTACACTGAGTTAGTGACGAAATTCTCTGATCTTGATACATGTACTCTGCACCGGCATAATAAGCAAAGAAGAACATCGAGATAATTTCACGTGTGTACTACTTGGGAGTGTGAGTGATATGTAGCTAATTGTAATCCATTATATCAAATATTGCGAGTTGAAGTCTTTGGATCTTATCTTGGTCGCGTCTTTGGCTTACCGTTACCGGTACCTTGGTAGCACTTGAGT
Organism: Diaporthe vexans; assembly: GCA_021188095.1. NCBI lineage: Eukaryota > Fungi > Ascomycota > Sordariomycetes > Diaporthales > Diaporthaceae > Diaporthe > Diaporthe vexans. The sequence continues at coordinate 625,817 of JAJLLZ010000014.1, forward strand.
CTGCCTAGAGCGGGGCGGCGCTGAACATTCGCTGGCCCCAGATAGCCGGTTATCTCCGCGATCCATGGATCCTCCGGCGCCGACATCGCGACGAGGTGCTACAAAATGCGTCATTTGCGGTGTTCAAGACCAGTAGGTATGAGCAGCTGGGAATTGGTATAAATCTTGTAATTTAACCTCTTACGAAGACTTAGCCGGTCACGCAGCCTAAACCAACACCACTCGGCTGCAACATCAACACAACCCAACAACATGGCTGGCCCAAGTACGACCAAACGCCTCCGGATCGGCGTCGACGTGGGCGGCACCAACACAGACGGCGTAATAATCGACCCAACGCAGTCCAAATCGCCTAACAAGGGCATCCTGGCCCACCACAAGGCGCCAACAACAACCAACCCGAGCGACGGCATTAACGCGGCCATCACGCACATGTTCACAACGTCAGACCCGCCCATCAACCCGGCAGACGTCGCTTCAGTGACCATCGGCACGACGCACTTCGTCAACGCCGTCGTGGAGCGCGACGCCGCGCGGTTATGCAAGGTGGCCGTCCTCCGGCTAGCAGGGCCCTTCGGCAAGCATGCCCCGCCATGCGTGGACTGGCCGGACGACATGCGCGACCTGGTTCTCGGGTACTGCGCCAGCGTCGACGGCGGGCTGGAGGTCGACGGGGTGCTGATCAAGGAGCTGGATGAAACTGCGATCAGGGAGCAGTGCCTGGTTATCCGGGAGAAGGGCATCCGCGCCGTGGTCGTCAACGGGGTCTTCAGTCCTATCGATACGGTGTACCGGCAGGAGGAACGGGCCGCCGAGATAGTGCGTGAGGTTCTTGGCGCGGACGTCGATGTTGTGTTGAGCAAGGAGGTTGCGAACCTCGGGTTCCTGGAGAGGGAGAATGCTGCGATCCTCAACGCTGCTATTCTGCCGTTTGCGCGGAGGACGATCAGGTCATTCCAAGAACCAGTGAGGAAGCTGGGGCTTGACTGCCCCGTTTTCATCACGCAGAATGACGGCACCCTGCTCGCGGGTGAGATTGCCGCAAAGCTACCTATCAGGACGTTCAGCAGCGGGCCGACCAACTCGATGCGAGGCGCCGCTTTCCTGATTCAGGGCGAGGAACAGCAGGAGGGCCAAGCCATGATGGTGGTTGATATCGGTGGGACAACGACGGATATCGGGCTGTTGCTCGCCAACGGGTTCCCGAGACAGCAGGCGGCTTATAGTGATCTTGCGGGCGTGAGGATGAACTTTTCGTGCCCTGATATCAAGAGCATCGGCCTCGGAGGCGGGTCGATCATCCGCAAAGGAGTAAACGGCAGGCCAACGACAGTGGGTCCGGACTCCGTGGGGTACAAGCTCACAGAAGAGGCCGTCGTGTTTGGCGGGAGCGTGTTGACAACGACGGATGCAACTGTCCTGGCCCGGCCTGACGTGAAAATTGGTGATGCGTCGCTTGTTCAAGGCAAGCTTTCTGATGAGGAGCTCAGTGAGACAAGAGCTATCATCAAGCAGAAACTGGAGAAGGTTATCGACATGATGAAGACTTCGCCGGAGGACCTGCCCGTACTGCTTGTCGGTGGAGGAGCCGTTATATCACCGGATGAGCTGAAGGGCGCGAGCAAGGTTCTGAAGCCTCGTTTCTCAGAAGTGGCTAATGCCATTGGAGCTGCCATGGCGAGAGTCAGCGCTGTCGTTGACACGGTGAAGTCCACCGAGAGCAAGTCGACACAGAAACTGTTGGAGGAAATCTCGGCGGAGGCCACTGAGAAGACAGTCGCCGCGGGCGCCTCTCTCGAGTCTGTCAAGATCGTCGAGATGGAGACGCTTCCACTACAATACATTGCCAACAAAACACGGTTCATAGTCCGTGCTGCGGGCGATTTCGACTTCTCCAGGATAGACCTCGCAACAGTACCACCCGCAAAGGAAGAAGAGGAGACTCTAAACGATATGAACCAGTATGAGAAGAAAGCCCGAACAAATGGAACCACATCGGATCCCAACAACACGGAGAGGGCAAAGCCGGGACGAGAGGTAGCAGACGTCGACCCAAACACGTACCGGCCAACCGTCAAGAACCGCGTCTGGTTCATCAACGAGACCGACGTGACCTGGATCAGCACAGGCTGCTACATCCTCGGCACAGGCGGCGGCGGCTCCCCCTACTCGCACATGGTCCGCCTCCGCCAGCTCCTCCGCGCAGGCGCCGTCGTGCGCGTCGTCTCCCCCGACGACCTCAAAGACACAGACCGGGTCGGCTGCGGCGGCGGCATGGGCAGCCCGACAGTAGGCATCGAGAAGCTCGCCGGCGACGAGATGATCCAGGCGCAGACGGAGCTGGCCAAGGTGCTACCCGCCGACGGCCGCGCGACGCACATGATCGCGCTCGAGATTGGCGGCGGCAACGGGCTGCAGGGAATGATCCTGGGCGCGTCTGCCAACATGGACCTGCCGTGCGTGGATGGCGATTGGATGGGGAGGGCGTACCCGACCAAATGGCAGACCACGCCTGTGGTGTTCAACGAGCGGCAGCCTGTGTTCTGCCCCTTGTCTATGTGCGACGGGAACGGGAACACCATCATCATGACCAGCGCCACGTCGGACCTGCAGGTCGAGCGGGCGCTGCGGGCTGCAATCAGCCAGATGGGCTCGCATGCTGGGTGTGCGGAGGGGCCTGTGTCTGGTGCTGAGACGAGGCGGTGGGCTGTGGAGCACACCATATCTGCGGCATGGAGGATTGGCAGGGCCGTCGAGAAGGCGCGGCGGGCGAACATGGTTGATGAGGTGGCGGAGGAGATTGTCAAGGAGGTTGGGGGCAGCGGCGCGGCCAAGGTCCTGTGGAAGGGTAAAATAGTGGGTGTGACGAGGACGCTGAGGATGGGACATGTCTATGGCGAGTGTCTTATCGAGGGCATGGACGTGGCCGAGGCCAAGGAAGGGGACACTGGCGCCTTGAAACGGGGACAGGCCAGAAGCCGGTTCGAGGGTGTGATCAAGATCCCGTTCAAGAACGAGAACATTGCCGCTATCAAGGTACGCGAGGAAGACAACAAGGACGGTGACGGTGACGGGGAGGCTCTGGAGAAACAGGAGGACGTTCTCTGTATTGTGCCTGATCTGATCTCGGTCATTGACGCGCAGAACGGGGAGGCTATCGGCACTCCGGAGTACAGGTATGGCCTCCTTGTCACTGTTCTTGGAATCGCCGCGAGCGACAGGTGGACAGGCTCCGAAAGGGGAGTTGAGATTGGTGGCCCGGAGGGCTTCGGCATACACCACCTGAAGTATCAGCCACTTGGAAAGTTCGTGAAGCCTGTTAGTGTGATAGACGAGTTCGATGTCAGGGACTGACTTGTGGGATATGGGAGGTCTAACGATGTGTGTTCTTTACGAAACTAGGATAGAGTCTCATGCCAGATTATCAGAATTCACTCACTTGCTGGAAAAGGCAGCAGACTCTCCATTTCAAGGTGAACAAAATCATTACTTGTTATTCATCGCCGTGGCTAGAAGCAATCTTACACCGTGTTGTCTCCAAGGTGGCAAAACAAGAGCGTGGAGGGGTTGAACCAATGAGCCTCTCCTTGTTGTGTCAGGTCATACAAGACGTTTCTGGCCTAGCAGTCCTGCCGTCTGTGTTTGAATCCCAGAAGAGGGGGCGTGGGCATCATATGGTTAACACTGCGCCCTTTGGGGGTCGACCATGACCGCAGCCCTGGCCTGGTGGCCTCCAACTACCGTGACATCCATCTTCCCTCCATGTGTGCAATCTGTAACCTATTTTGAAGTAAAGATGTCATTACCTTTCCCATCATAGACCGAATACCTTTCAGGTGGGGAGGAGCCCTGGAGTGCCGCGCATTGCATGACTTACTTCTTCCATGTAGCTGGAGCAGTCAGTCTTGTACAAGAAAACGGTGCCCTCTGTCGAGTCCGAGTCCTCTTTGACTTTGATGGAGACGTCAATGCTATGGCCGGCGATATTCTCACAGTCCGAAACCTGTGACGTAGGGAACAGGTTCAGATTCAGTATTCACCAGCGGATCATACGGTATGACGTCTCGATTCATGACTTACCTTCTGGCCAAACATGTATTCCTTCCCTCCAATACGATCGCAGATGCGGTTGAGCGCATCACTGATGGCTGTGGAGTCTCCAAGATCGCTGAATTTCTCGCCTCCCCTGTAGCAGCCTGCAAAGACTGTCGGGAAGAGGTGCGTAGCCACCAAGGCATAGACTTTGAGATGCATGTTTGCCTTCGTTGCTATGTGTTTGTGGTGTATGATTGCCGTGGTCGCGTTCGGGACGAATGTGATAGGTTGGGTCTGGAAGTTGATGTGGTAATATGAAAGTTGAGAAAGACAACTTTGGATTGCCAGTTGTCATTCGAGTCACCGTGACGCTGTTGTCACTGGACCACTGATTGTCTGAAATTGGATCTAACAGCACAATCGCACCATTGCTCTTGATGCAAATGACAGCACAAGTGAAGCGACTCAAAGCCCACTCCGGCTGTTGGTTGGGTTTACAGCCGCAACGGGACAATCAATCTTCGAGCGCGTTTGAATAAGAACCAACAACGCTACTCTTTCCCTTGTACTTCCTTCCGCCGCTTTGTCTTCCTCGCTTGGCCATGTCTTGCAACTCAACCCAACGCTTCGCGCGTTGCCTGATCTCATGATACGCCGGTTGGTGGTGTAGCGTGTGACCCGTCTCCATGTGTGCGCCCCAACAGTACGTCTCGCTAGAGGAGATAATAATACTCAAGCCTGCGCCCGGGCGGTTGTGATCACACATGCCTTTCTTGATAGATACTTTGCCCAGTCCTTCTAGGACACTTACAATTGTTCCAGCTTGGTAGAGGAGCTCAAAGAATACACATATTCTTGTTCGCCTAGCATCCAAGCGTTGACCAGAGCCGGTTCCTACAGCCAATGACTGCGGAGGATAGAGGCAAGCCCCGTTGGAAGGATGCGGTACCAAAATCCCGGCCCCGTTCCCGCTCGATGCCACAGACACAAGCTTCGTACTAGGCTGCTTACAGGGTCCACCCTGCAGTAGGTTGCAGCCCTCGCATCAGTTGCTGTGGGGGACCTTTTTTTGGGGAAAACATCACCGTGCATAGCAGTGGTAGCTGAAATGCCGTTTCGACGCCCAACACTGCGCGTTTGACGGCATATCATGGGTCGGTTTGATTGACAAATTATATATGATGGTGAATGTCACGTCAAGAATACCGCTAGGAGAGGTATCTCCGAATCAATTGGAGTGTGTTCCAGCAAAATCGAATATCTTGATTGATTGTCAGGCAGCCACAGCGAATAGCGCCGTCGTCATCGTTCTCGTTCTCGTTACGGCGGGCCCCTTGTAGCTCTAGCTCCAGGTATCAGACTCCTTCCTGGCTGCGCCTCTTGGAGAGCTGATCCATGCATGTAGATCTCATGCCAGCTCTAAGGATTCACATGCGAACTAGTAGCTCCATTCACCAACCAGACAGGGAGAGCTCGTGCAACCCGTGCTCCAGCGGTATTCCTTCCGGCTTGCATATAAGCCACCAGGACGCGAGTTCTGCCTGACACGCACGAGCTTCTTAAATGTCATCCTCCAAGCTATGACCTACCCACGTCCTCGCTGGTCTTACTTCTCTTCCCGGCTCTCCTTGAATTTGGTCCAGGCTTGTTGAGCGTTGCTGCATCACTCAGCTTGGCGTATTTTGAGACCCATCAACAAGGTGCCCAAGCAGAACCGAGGACCAAGTAAACAATGGCTGTCCCTACCGAGATTGGCGGCCCTCCGGGGCTGCCCTTCGTTGGCAACATATTTGACCTACAAGATGAGGTCCCACTCCGGGCCCTCGAGCGCATCGCCGACATACATGGGCCTATATTCAAGGTGAGGGCGCCAGGCCGAGAGTCGATCATGGTCAGTGGCTTTGATCTCTTCGACGAGCTCTGCGACGAAACGAGATTCTACAAGCTGCTCGGCGGAAAGCTGGCCAGCGCCGCGGATTCTTCCGGCAAGCCTCGCGGCCTGTTCACACAGAAGAGCGAGAAGGAGGAGGATTGGGGCCAGGCTCACCGTATTCTCATGCCTGCCTTTGGGCCACTGGCTGTGGCTGAAATGTTCGATGGTAGGGACAAACCTTCAAAGTTTCCTAGGTACGGTGTATGAGCAGAGCCAGCTGACAGAAACTGTGTACAGAAATGCATGATATCGCTTCACAGCTTGTTCTCAAATGGGCAAGGCAGGGCCCGACGCACAAGATCCAAGCATCGGAAGACTTCTCGCGGTTAACGCTGGATACGATCGCCCTATGTGCTATGGACTTCCGGTTCAACTCATTCTACCAAGAGGAGATGCATCCGTTCGTCACCGCCATGAACACTACCTTAGGAGCGGCAAACAGCTCCGGACAGCTCGCCGGACTCATCACCAGGTTGTTCCCCTCGTACAATGAAGAGGTCAAGCAGAGTGTAAAGTTCATGGAGGATACCTCACAGGAGCTGGTTCAGTATCGCAGGGACCACCCCACAGAGAAGAAGGACCTGCTCAACTCTTTGATCAACGGCAGGGACCCCAAGACCGGAAAGACGATGAGGGATGAACTCATCGCTGCGAATATGCAAACCTTCCTAATCGCTGGTGAGTTGTCTCTTGTGGGTCGAACGGAATTTGCAGGCCAAACTGACCAAACACAGGCCACGAGACGACTTCTGGACTGCTCTCCTTCGCCTTCCTCCAGCTCCTCAAGAATCCAAACGCCTACTTCGCCGCCCAGGCCGAAGTCGACCGCGTAGTGGGGGATTCAAAGCTGGAGCCCAAACACGTCAACGAGCTGAAGTACATCAACGCTGTGCTCCGCGAGACATTGCGTCTCACCCCGACCGCACCGGCGTTCAGTCGCGCCATCCGGCCCGAGAACACAGAGGACCCAGTATACATCGGCGCGAGAGACGCAGACAGCAAGCACAAGTATGAGATCCCACGGGGCAAATCCATCGTGTGCCTCATAGGCAAGATCATGCAGGACCCTAAGGTATTTGGCGAGGATGCCGAAGAATTCAGACCCGAGCGGATGTTCGACGAGAACTTCGAGAAGCTACCCAAGAATGCGTGGAAGCCATTTGGTACGGGCATGAGGGCATGCATCGGACGCGCGTTCGCCTGGCAGGAGGCTGTACTCGCCGTAGCGCTGATCCTGCAGAATTTCGACATGCGACTGGACGACCCGAACTACGAGATGCAGGTCGTGCAGACGCTGACGCTGAAGCCCAAGGACTTCTACATGCGGGCCAGCCTGAGGGAGGGGATCACACCGACCATCCTGCTGCAGAGGCTGAGTGGTGACAGGGCCACAGGTGGGCAGCATAAGGATGGTGTTCCCAAGGCTGTTGAGACTGTCGCTGCTGGTGATCAGGACCTCTCGATCCTGTACGGGTCAAACACCGGTACCTGCCAGGCGCTGGCGCAGAAGCTGGCAGGGCAGTGTGCCCAAAGGGGGCTGACAGCCAGTGTCCAGACACTGGATGCTGCGCTGGGGAAAGTATCAAAGGACAAGCCTACCGTGATCATCACAGCCTCGTATGAGGGGTTGCCCACCGATGATGCGGCGCGTTCCGTGGCAAGGCTGGAGAGCCTGAAGCAAGAAGGCGACACAAAGAAGCTCGAGGGGGTCAAGTACGCCGTCTTTGGCTGTGGTCACAGCGACTGGGCATCCACATTCCAGAAAATCCCGACATTGGTAGACGGGCTCCTCACGGACTTGGGCGCTGAAAGACTCACAGACCGTGGGTCATCAGACGTGAGCAAGCAAGATACATTCGGCGACTTCGAGACATGGACAAGTGGGAAACTGTGGCCGGCACTTGACCAGTACTTGACATCCACCGAAGACTCGTCCCAGTTCTCCACCGTCCCGACCATCGAGATCGAGCTCACCACCGAGGAGCGCGCCGCCCACCTCCAGCAGAATGTGCAATGGGCCAACGTGATCGACACCAAAGTCCTCACCGCGGACGGCGAGCCAGAGAAACGCCACATCGAGATCGAACTCCCGTCCAACATGACCTATTCCGCGGGGGATTACCTCGCCGTGCTGCCCCTGAATCCCAAGGAGTACGTCAGGCGGGTGATGAACCACTTCAACCTGCCGTGGGACGGCATGATCACGGTCAAGCCGGGGTCGACGACCTCGCTGCCCACGGGCAAGCCCATCGCCATCTTCGACCTGCTGCAGGGCTACGTCGAGATCTCCCAGCCGGCGACGAAGCAGGACATCGAGGCGCTGGTTGCGGTATGCGCCTCCTCGGCCGTGAAGCAGACACTGAAGAGTTATCTGTCCCCGGAGATGTTCGCCTCAGAGGTGATCGAGAAGCGCATCACCATCCTCGACCTCCTGACGAGACACAAGACTGACATCCCCCTGCCCTTCGCCACGTTCCTCTCCCTGCTACCACCAATGAGAACAAGACACTACTCCATCTCGTCCTCCCCACTCGCCTCTCCCACCTCTGCGACGCTGACATACGCCGTCCTTGACGCCCCAGCCTGGTACCAACCAAACGGCGGAGACTCCTCTACAGATGTTAACGGCGGACAACAGCAGCAGCAGGATGAGCACCGCTTCCTAGGCGTCGCAGGCAGCTACATGCGCTCCCTGACCCGCGGCGACCGTGTCCTCGTGTCTGTCCGCAGCACAAACAGGTACTTCCGGCTCCCGCTCGACATGGCCGCCACGCCCGTGGTGATGATGTGCAACGGCAGCGGGATCGCGCCCTTCCGCGGGTTCGTGCAGGAGCGGGCGACGCTCATCGCCGAGGGCGGGAAGAAGCTCGCGCCAGCGGTCTTGTTCGCGGGATGTCGGCGGCCGGGGCGCGACCAGCTCTATGAGGAGGAGTTGAAGGCGTGGGCGGCGCTTGGGGCTGTGGATGTTCGGTGGGTGTTTAGTCAGCACCGTGAGGAGGGTGACGGTGAGGGGAAGGGGCAAGAGGAGGGACAGCGGTGTAGGTATGTGCAGGATCGTATGCTGAGGGATCGGGAGGATATTGATCAGCTGTGGCTTGAGGGGGCGAGGTTTTATATATGCGGGAGCAAGAGTCTGGCTAAGGGGATTGGGGCGGTGGCGAGACAGTTGATCGCTGCTGGGGCCAAGAGGAAAGGGAAGGATTATACGCCGGAGGAGGTCAATGATTTCGTCAAGCGGATGAGGAACGAGAGGTTTGTCACGGACATCTTCTGAGGTGGTCGTCTCGGTTGTGGGGAATGGCAGGGGAGAGCGTCTTTGCTGGTGGTGTCTGGGCTTTGATACTGGTGTTATTTCCTGTGGATATCTCTAATGACCTGACACGATCCAAACATAATGCAAATGAAACACCTCAACTAAATCGAGTCACGACAGACTGCAGGCAGATTACATAACGACAGTCTTCAGCTCCTGCAAAGCAGCAGTCCACCTCTGGCCCTTGTCCTGCCTCTCCCACAGCTCCGGCAGCGCGTCCAAGCCCTTAAGCACGTTGGCATACCCAGTCGACTGCCATAGCCGCCTCAGGATCGACGAGAAGAACTCCCTGTTGTCCTCCTCACGAGACTCAGCCGCCGCAATAAACGCGGGCCAGACGATGGTGTGCGAGCCGGGAGCGGACGGGTCAACCTGCTCGAAGAGACTTCGGATGTGTGCGATGCGGTCGGGCATGCTCTCGATGGGGCTGTATGTGTCGTCCATGGCAGTCTCCGTGGCCTCCAGGTTGGAGAGCAGTGGCAGGACGGTCGTCTCCAGCCTCTTGTCCCCGGCCATTTCGAGGGGGTTGTCTTCCGGGCTGCGGGCGCGCAGGACGTAGATCTCTGTTGCCGCCCGCGTGATCTCCATGTACAGCCGCGTGCGCATGTCGAAGAGCCCCTCGGTGCTTGTGGGGAGCTGGTCGGTGGCGACGAGGAACTCGACGCTCTGGCGCTGGCGCTGGGCCATTTGCACGCGGCTCGCCATGAGCTCGTTGAGGAATTTGGAGAAGTCGGCCACTGCTTTGGACTCGCCAAGTATTGGATAGGCGAAAAATGATATCCTGCTAGTCTTAGTGACCCTTCCTGTGCTGTAACATGTTCCAGAAGACCTTGACGTTCTAGGTGACTCACAATTTGGATTGGTTATACAAGAATTTCTGTAGCGGTGGTAATTCCGTCTCATCTCCCAACCCTCTCGCGTCCAGAAAGGCAATCAGCATTTTGTACAGCGTTAGGACATGTTCATGACCTGTGATCAGGTCCGCGACGATCAGGAGGATGATGGTGGCCCATGTCGAGTCGCTGAGGTCGACCTCGGACGACAACTTGCTGACGATGGCAGCCCGGCCAGTTTCGGCAGGGAGGCGTAGCTCCGGGGCCTGTCGAGACAGGTGGAAGGCGGCGGCGACGCACACGGCGCGCTCAACGATGGGGTCGGCGTGTGCGAGGGGAAGTATCTGGCGTCTATAACCGTTGGCCTCATCATCGTACATGAGCATTACTGGCGAGACGTGGGTCGAGACTATTGTCCGATTGTCAGGCAGTGACTCAAGAAGTGGGCTGACAAATCAGTGCAGAAAGGCGGGACTCACAGTGCTTGAAGAGGAGACGTATGCGTGGGTCTGGGTTTGAGAGTAATGAGGGTAGGCACATCGGTATTGGTGAGAAGTCTGGACAGGCCAGTGTGCCAAAATCACCGGTTCGCGTGATCTCAATAACGTCGTTTTCATCATCGTCCGTAGACGATGATTCCGAGGTCCCGTGAGTTGAGTTGTCCCCGGTATATCCGGCAAAAAATTGGTGATCATGGCCTCCACGGCCGCTTGGTCGTCGACCTGGTCCAGAAGTTTGGAGGCCCCTTTGATGCAGGGCGATATCCAAAGAGATCCCAGAAGGCCCGCCGGCTGGGCCTGGAGCCGCTGTACCCGTCGTGGCATCTCTGCTTTGCCCCTGCTCAGTGCTTCCCCTCGCCCTCTTCACTCGACTAGACACATCAACCCATTTCAGGTCAGGTTGCCGGCGCTTTGCAGCGGATGAGGACGCTGATGACGAGGACGAGGCGATCCTTGAGCTTCCAGCCGGCTCAAATTCGGCCGGTGAGGCTGTCTTCTTGTCGGCGAAGCGATATCTGATACCATATCCGGGGCAGTCGAGCCCCTTCTTAGCGCACTTGTTGCACTTGGGCTCTGTCAGATCACACACTATCCTCCTCTTTGTGCAGTGATAACAAGCTGTGAGGGAATCTTGAGTCAGCGGGCAGTCCAGGGCGTGTAATCTCGACTCGATGATGACCCAAACCGGGGGCAGGCGCGCTGCTCGATCAGGCTTTCGGCACTCGAGGACTCAGCTCAGGGGGTGGGAGTTGTGGCTTTGAGCCGAGGTATTTCGGCAATAGGCCGAGTCGGCCAGCGCCAGCTGGTGCATTCTCACATTTCTTCGGCTTGTCAGAGCCCATCGATCATGCCATCCGGTCCCTGTTGGCTTGCAAAGTAACTGTTCGCTCGTGGCTGAAGCCGGCATGTCGTCAAAAACGGGCGGCTCAGTATTCGTTTGGCGGTTGAGCGGGGCCGGAGTCGGATTTGGCGGAAAGCTTGTGAGGATGATGTGAATCTGGACGCTTGTCTTTTAGCGCGTGCATGAATCTTGCAGCCGCCACGACTCTACACCTCCGACAGATCGCGGCGATCGGGTCTGGGCGCCAGGTGGGGCCCAGCGCGGGTGTGGAGGCGCAAACTCGAAACTTGTCCTCGTCCTCCTGTTATTTTGCAGGGCACAGGGCGCGCCCCACAAGGAGAGTTTACTTTATGACGGAAATTTTCTCAGGTTGCTGTCATGACATCTCGTGGGTACTGCGAGACCGGTCGAGGCGTCGGAAACCGTCGGATACTCTCGCTTTGTGGGAGTACAAGATTCAGTTCCCGGGCTGGTGGAACTTTGAGGATCCAGCACGAGCGCGAGAACGACGAACCAGAATATTATATACCTCAAGCTGTGACTATTGTCAACCCGAGAAAGAGTAGGCAAAAGATGCGAAACAAATATTAGAAATGATTGTCAACATTGGGTATTCAAATACCCGCCAGGAACCGAAGCTCTGTTAGTGAGTGTACTTGGTGGTAATTATGTAGGGGCATTTGGTATGGATCATACGCAGGGGTATCTCTTGGCATGCCACAGGCGGGTGCGCTACACGCGTATTGCATGACAATGATACTCCGTGAAACTGATTTACGCGTATACTTTAGATATGATGAAGGGGAATCTTGTTCAGCTGGGTCCTCGGCATGAGCCGAGCGTCACAGAGAGCTGTCATGAACTTGCCCGCGAACGAGTAATGCTGCACCGCCAGCAAGTCAAACACATTCAAGATAGTATCCGCCACGCGGCCACAACATCTAACTCGCCCAACCTTCGGTGAGATATCCTCTTACAGGATAGCTTCCTGACTTCTTGTAGGGCATCCTTCTCTGGGACTATCCGCCATGAGACACCACCCTACCAGACAACACACTAGTGGTCTGCAGGCTACAGGGGCGCTGTCATGATGTTACACAACCTTTGAAATATGATGGCGATGATTCTTTAGTAAGGCATGTGATCCTGTGCCTTGGATGATTAGTGATCAAACCCTGATTGGGCCCGGGAAATGGATCGCATACAGAAGTCGGGATCCCTGCAGTCGGATTCCACAACTATTTTCAACTTAGTACACCATCATCAACACCAGGCGTTGGCAGCCCCCATCCCCTCATCAAGTACCTCAGGCATGCCACTAGGCAGTACACCAGTATCTCGTTCGGACGCCACGAGGAGGTCCTTCAAGTCTGCCAGTCTGTCCCGACTTCTCGTCAAGGTCTTGAGAGCCATCGCCCATCTCCATTCACGTTTTCTTCAACAGCTCACGTTGAATCTCACTGGCGGTATCTGCAGAGGATAGCTGTTGCAATGGTGAGTCCTCCTGACCACCTCAAGCCATCTTTACTGCTGGTGAAATTCGTGCAGAGACTCGGATCGTTCAAAGGGCAAATAGCGACAGGTGGCCGGAGCCTGAGGAGGGCCAAAGGGCAAGAAGGGCCAACACAGGGCCAGACAATGCATAGCGTCTTGAATAAGCAGACTACTCTATTCTCCGCCTGGGCTTTGTAGCTTGCCTTCCCTAGCCTCGGATTTTGATATGGTGAATTGTGTTCTGGTTTGAAATCATAGCAACGAATGAACCAGAGTTCTTCCCTAAGTACCTAGTAGTCAGACAAAGCATCAGATAGCTTAAATATGACGGTGTGGCTGCACATAGTCCACTAAAACCACCCTTTTTGCAGAAATCTCAGAAAACAAATCAGGTTCACAGGGGCGTATTTGAAGAACGGAGGGGTAAAAGCGCTAAATGTCTACGAGAGGCTGTCCTATAGGAATCGCAAAATTGTGACACTTCCAGACCTATTGCCTATTGCGATCACGGAGCCGTGTATAGCTGATTTACCTGGCCGAACATGCCATGGTAGCCAAAGTAAATTGCGACCATCCTGAGTAATCCAGCTCCGATCCTGACTGACCCCATAACCAGAGCGATGTAATAGCTGAATATGGCTGGTCGGCTCATGTAAAAGGGTGTCCTCAGCAGCGAGACTGGTGCTCGCAGGGGGTGTTTTGCCAGATATTGCAAAACTGCCAACGTCCGTGAGGAACAGGAAGCCATCTTCACTGAAAGAAAATCTCTGCAGCATGATACTATCGACTTCCAATTTTTGATAACATGTGCAGCTCTTGGTGTTCCAGAGCCGGATGGTCTTGTCAGTTGATGCTGACGCCAGGGTAGCGCCATTGGGTGAGAATGTTACCCTTGTCACTTCCTCTCTGTGGCCTTCAAGCCTTTGCGTCTGCGTGCCTGTGTTTGCATCCCAGAACCGAATTGTCGTGTCTGATGACGCTGATGCCACGATATCGCTATTAGGTGAGAATGCAACTGATAAAACACGGTCGCTATGGCCTTCGAAGGTGTGTTCCAGATTGCCTGTCTGTGTCTTCCAGAGCCGGATTGTCTTATCCGCCGATGCTGATGCCATGAATTTGCCGTCCGATGAGAATTCAACTGATGTGATAAAATCACTGTGGCCCTCAAGCGTCCGTATATGTTCACCTGTTTTCACATTCCAGAGGCGGACTGTCGTATTCTTTGATACCGCTGCCATAGTAGTATTATCAGGTGAGAATTTTACTACCCAGAAAATGCCACCGTGGACCTTGAGCATATGCATACAGTCACCCGTGTCTGCGTTCCAGAGTCGGATGGTCCCGTCATCTGATGCTGAAGCTACGATGGTACCATCGGGTGAAAATATGACCGGGATGAATATATAGCTAAAGTCGCCAGCCCTCTGCCTGAGGGTGCTCCAGTCATCCTGCACCTCTGGGTGCATGCCGATCCACTTTGGGATTTGCCTCTCAAACGCAGAACGAATAATACTCGTCTTCGGTGCGAACAGGAGGCCGGAGGAGTATACCTGGAGAGGTGCAAGTGTTGCTCCCGGGATCACAGCAGAGACAAAGCACCGCGCATCTTCCAAGAAGGGAACGAGGTCGCTGCCTGCATCGGGCTGAATAAGTTAGAATTGATCGTCTGAAAGCCACGCCCAGTACTTACGTCGACCATATGTCGTAGCGTGTCCAAGATGTAAGAACAGTTCCAAAACTGTCCTATCCAACCGAGTGCCTCCAACCAGTGCAAAAAATGGTTGGTGAGAAATTCATGTACCTCGCCATGATCGGAAATGGTCGCCTGTGACTGTTCCAAGTGATAAATCCAATAGCTGCAGGCATACTGTACCTCTGGTTTTAAGGCGTCGCTGATCAGCCTAGGGTCAACATCTGCGACGAGCGCCCCAGGCTCTTGCAGTTGACAGATATTCATACGTAACTCTGTTTGCATGGTTCGCAAGCAGTGTGTTGCCAGGCACTTGTGTGTGTACGTTTCATCGACCGAGAACAAATGGCTCGAGATTGTTTGATCTAGCAGGAAATCGCGGAAAGAGAGGTGCAGCAGCTTGATAGGTGCTTCAGCTTCGGAGGGAACATTGAGAACTGAGTGGAGTAGATCCAGTCTCTCCCACACCTTCTCTGCACTCGTGTTGAGCAGCCGTGCGAGGGCCGGTGCGGAGAGAGGGTTGGCTAATACCACGATTGAACCGACAATATGACGAAAATCGTCTAGGACAACCTCTTGATCTTGCGGCGATAAGTCGTCAGTCTGTTGTGTAAGGATAGGCAGGTATGTCGCCTTCAGCTTCGACTCCTCGTTACTCCCCTGATACTCCAAGACTTTTTTGAGCCTTCCGCTTGGGATGCCACCTTTGCGATTTGCGATGAAGCGACAGAATGTCGCAGCGGAGATGAATAAAGGGGTAGCCATCTCGACCAATATCCGGGTTTCTACCTCGCCCGGCCATTCAGGGGGTAATTCTCGATCTTGAGCCACAGATCCGTTGTACATTTTTCGGATCTTTTCCATCTCAACGACAAGGAAGGCATGTATGTCGTGTTCGATGATAGATCTGGGCACTTCCTGAAGGATGAGGTCTTTGTACGTGCCTTGGACATCAGTGGCACTAAAGCCGAGACGGATCGGTAACTCAGGTCGACTGGCGAGGAAAACCCTAAGCTTTGGGTACTGGAGGTCTTTGCAGCTCGAGAAAAGACGAATCAGAACTCGGATGTCATCGTTGTCATCGCACTCGTCCAGCGCGTCAACAATAATCAATAATGTGCGGTCCTTTGCAATCTTGTCACTAGCCTTCTCGAATGGTTTGATTAGAAGCCTCGCAAACTGGTCTTCGATCGATTTTCCAATGACGGACGGATCTTCATCGATGGCGGATTGAACGTGTGGAACGATCATTGGCTCGCGAGATGCCAATTGCGCCACAATCGTGGTGAGGAACTTGGACGCGCCGCCGCGATCACCCTCGCCTTTCTTGAAGAAGAAGCTTGCGCCAAGACAACCATTATCCAGTGCTGAGCGTGCCAGCGTCCGTGAGATGGTCGACTTGCCCGTCCCAGCCATGCCGTTCAGCCAAAATATTGCTTTAGCCGTTGGGTCTCGAACCCATAGCTCAATCTTCTCTAAGAGCTCGACCCTGGTGTTGGGATAGCAGGTAGGGTTGTGTTCTTCGGCATGGGAATCAAAGGCAGCTCCCTGTGCGAGGGGAAGTTTACTAAGCGTGGTCTTCAGGTCGACGTCAAGGATGATCTCTCTGGTTTTGGCCTTGTTAGCATACCTAAATAGCGCCAAAATGAGGGCTTAGCCACCCACTCACGTCTGGTCAACCTGCAAGGCTGCTTCTATCTCACGCCGACATTTCACAAGCTCTTGAGCCTCCTCCTTGACATATTTACTCTTGAATGGCCATGAAATTGCATGGATTCCGTAACGATGAGCCACTTTGTCGCTACGCACAGTCAGCTTCTTCTCTAGCTTTTCAAGCCGAGATTTTGCATCTTTCAGTGCGTCTTCGAGCTTTCGAGTTGTATGGAGTTTGGCGCCCCGGGGCTCTTTTAAGAGTTGAAGCACACTATTGGCGATGGTTGAGAGACCTTTGACTTCGTTGCAGAGGCGTTTGATGTCGGCTTTTGCCCTGGAGACATCTATCCAGTACTCTATGCAATACTTGACGACTTTTACCGCTAGTTCAGTCACAGCCAAAGCGCTGGCTGCAGCTCCGAATGGCTCCATCGGGTGTTGGTTTGCTCTCTCACAACGCACGATCGGTGTTGATAGAGTAGTTCACGGTTGGTAGATATTGCAAAGAAAGCGGGGAAGCCATCGTCGTGATGGTCGGAGGCGGCTAAGCTGATCACGGAAACTGCATTTATGTATCACGTGGCTTGTTAATCGATAACATCATGTTACACGAGGGAGGCTTGAGGCTTGGTCAGTCATATCAATTCATAAGCTTGCTGCTGAAAAAGAGCAGCGACCAAATCTCTCGATACCACATCGCGAATCGATCCCGCTGCGAGAATTAGACGACGTGCTCCATCCTCGGGCCCTGATATTTCCTCGTCGCATAACCAAACCAGTTGGCCAAGGCAAGCAGACCCATCACTCCAATCACTGCACACGAATAGTCTATGA
The DNA here is from genome assembly GCA_021188095.1 of Diaporthe vexans. NCBI lineage: Eukaryota > Fungi > Ascomycota > Sordariomycetes > Diaporthales > Diaporthaceae > Diaporthe > Diaporthe vexans. Next base: position 642,946 of record JAJLLZ010000014.1, read on the forward strand.
TACTGTCAGTCAAGGCTCCTCAGGATAGGACACATGAAGGGCAAAGTCTTACTCATATTACCAACAGTTACCGGCAAAACGACAGGAAGATCATAGAAAACCAGTGCGAGCAGAGCCATAATGATCGTCAAGACATTGACGACAGGGCCGACGCCGTATCGTAACTTGAATCCAGTCTTGGCCACAGGCATGACCTCCTCAAGAGTCCCCTTGGCCCGGCGGTACAGCATCAGCGCGGCAGGGAAGGCAAAGCTGAGTTGCTGCAGGATGATACCGGTGCTGACCAGGGCGTTGAATGCGGTCGACGAGCCCAGGTAGACGCATCCCAGAACAAACACGCACGCGCTGTTGGCAATCAGGGACCACACGGGGACGCCCAGTCGTGGGTGGATTCGGCTGAGGAAAGGAGCCAACACGACGGCGTCGTCTCGTGCGAATGACCATGTAAGTCGCGAGGCTGTTTGTATCGCGCCGGAGATGGCGAAGAGTGTGATAACGTTCAGCGTGACGAGGAAGAAGGAGGCGACGGCTCGACTGGAGGTGGCTTGGTACCAGATTTCGAGGGCGGGGAACCTAGTCATAACACGAATCGTCAATCCAAGTCCATCGTGTGCAAACATTCAAGTATAGGGAGAGCGTAGGCTCACGGTGAAGCAAGCACGGCATCGAAGTCGTGGTAGCTATAGCACATGCCAATGGCGAAGACCAGAGCAGTCACGAATCCGATGACCACCGTCGAGACAAGAGCCCGAGGTACAGCAACCGCAGCGTTGGTGCACTCCTCAGCCAAGTGTATAGCGCCGTCGAGACCGGAGAAGATAAAGTTGGGGTTGACAAGACCGGTGAGGAAGACGATACCATCGGAAGACCAGCCCGAGGTGTTGACGAATTCTCTCCATACGAAATCACTGCTCTGTTTGGGATTCGACTCGGCAAGGCAGGTAATTGTGATCACGAAGAAGGCGATGAGCGACATGAAGACTATTTTAGCAAGGTCACACAACGTCAGCAATGATTTTGATGGGAGCCCTCGGCACCGGAGAGCATTTCTTGCGAGAGGGGACCACTTACATCCGACATCCTGTAGCCAAATTGTCCTCTTCAGTAGGAAGATGTTATACATCACCATCAGGAAATTCATGGCCTGGAAAATCAAAAAGACGTGCCATGTCTCGACGGTATACCCAGGGTTCCAGAACGAGGCCAAAGCCAGGGCCATTGTTGGAAAGGTGATGATGAATCCGGCTGACGTTGCGATCCATCCAAACACATTGACAGCGCCACACCAATAACTCTGTTCCACAATGTCAACATTCAGACGCGGCCTTCGCACTTCGTGATGCAGGGCCACTCACCAGTCCTCTGCTCGCAGATTCTGGCGCCAGAATACTCGTCCAGTGGTATTGGCCTCCAGCGGTGGGATGCACCGAGGCGATCTCAGCCATGCTCAGGGCACATGCTGCTCCGAAGATGAATATGATGATGATGCCGTATATCAGCGTCACCGGTCCGCCGGAGGCGACAGAGATGGCCAGCGTCGCCGCGATCGCGGCCCAACTGTTGCAGATGTTCCATCCTATGGCGATGATGGCAAGCAGGCCAAGGTCTCGGGATGGCGCGGTTGAATTCTCGACCGTGCCGAAGGAATTGGATGTATCTAATATGATGTTGGGCACGATCAGTAATTGTGCTTACTTCAATGGCGATGGGCCCATTGCATCAGGCCACGAAGTGGGTAACTTTACGTACTTTTTTCCAGGGCGGCCAGGTCAATTTCCCCGGATTTTGACAGCTCGTCTGTCTTGCGTACCGAGTTCTCTGACGCCATTGTGTCTAAATGTAGAAGTGGAGCGGTAACCGGTCGCCAAATCTAGACTTCACAGAATGTGAATAGGTCGCCTAGGTCGCCTTGGTATAGGATTAACTGTCATCCGAAGTTGTCGAGATGTGAGATCTCGCCATTCTTCGTTCGACTTTATAGGAGAGTGGCGCCACGCTTGCTGAATCTGCAAGGCCCTCGTCGAGAAGATAAGAAATCAACTTGTATCAGAGGAAGATACAGCCTCTTTTGAGCGACGGTGCATATCTCTGTCTTATCATGCAAGCAGGAGGAGTAACGGAAGACGACACGGGACATGGCGATGTGGTCGGGTCCCAGCCTTATCCAGGAATCCACCACTATCTGGTCTAGTGTGGAGGTTGTCACAGCGGTGCCCTGGACAGCAGAACGTGGCAACCCGTTCACGCGCCTGTCAGTGCCATGCCGGATGTAACTGCGGAGCAGGGCGTGATTGGAGATTGAGCTGAAGGCTAGTGAACTCTGAATCGCATGCCCGATATGGATAAAAAAGTGAGAAAATGACCCCTGTCTAACCATTGCAATTGCCGTGCGACTGCCGTCCTCTCTGTGTCCTTAACAATTTCTAGACAGACTCGAAACCAAGGGCCAGTCTCTTTCCATGCAAGACCGGACAGTTAGCGCGCTGCATCCGGCTCCGATAGGACGCCTGAGTGTAAGTCAGCCGCTATCGTCGCGCCAATTTGGACTGATAACTCCTCTTCTCAGCCTTAGGGGTCTGCCAGATTAGGGCAGTAAAGGGAGATCCTAAGGTGGCCAAGCGAACCGGTGCCTCCCGAGGGTCGACTCAGACGGCTCATCTTCACGTCCAAATGCCGAATATGACGGTGATAACAACATTTGCCGAATTAGGAAAGGAAAGTGAGAAACTCTACGAAACGTCTGAGTAACACGATATAAATATGAAATCATGCATCAGGACAACAGCGCACCATGTCTTATAGCACATCAGGCACAACTTGAACATCGCAGCTCTCCATTCATCACCAACCACTCGAACTCACTTGACACACGGCAACTCTGCTCTCCGCCCCATTCAGTCAGCCTTGTCGGCTTAGCAGCGCAATGACCAACCCACCAGGCCACACAAGCCGTGACGGCTACCAATGGACGCCAGAGACTGGACTCAAGGCCGGAGTCCCATGTCTTGGAGTGATACAGCCTCAGTCAACCGTCAAGTCAAAAGACACAGTCTACGATGTTGCAGTCATCGGTGCAGGATACACAGGTCTCACAGCCATCCGTGACCTAACGACAACAGGCCACAACACACTCCTGATCGAGGCACGTGACAGAATCGGCGGCCGGTCATGGTCATCAAACATCGACGGCTACCCCTTCGAGATGGGCGGCACCTGGGTGCACTGGACACAGCCCTTCATCTGGCGCGAGCTCTTCCGGTACAACCTGCTCGGCAATCTCGAGGTGTCCATGTCAAAGGACGGCGGTATCAACAAGTGCGCCGTGAGAATGTCGAAGGACAAGCCGACAATCCTCATGTCACATGAGGAGGAAGACATCATCTCAGAGTCCGGCCTCAAGAAGCTGGTCAACGTGGACGGCCAGCTCGGGCGGACCGTGATCCCCTGGCCGCACGACGCACTCCGCAACAAGGAGGCCGTGGCTATCTACGACAAGATGTCGCTCAAGGACCGCATCGATCAGATCCAGGACGACCTCAGCCCGCTGGAGCGGAACATGCTGGAGGGGTTCCTCTCCATCACGTGCGGTGGCCAGTGGGAGGACTCGTCCTTCTTCGAGATGTTGAGGTGGTGGGCGCTCGCGAACTGGGACTACAGGGACTTTATCGAGATGGGCCTTACATACAAGCTGAAGTGCGGGCAGAGCGGGCTGCAGCGGTGTCTGTTCGACGAGGCCCACGGCACGGGGAGGCTGAGCCACAGCTTCTCGACGCCTGTCGCGAGCGTGCACGACAAGGGCGACGTGGTCGAGGTGACGGGCCGGGACGGTAGTGTTTTCAAGGCCAAGACGGTCATCTGCACTATTCCGCTCAATGTCCTGCACTCTATCCAGTTCACGCCCGCGCTACTACCCCTGAAGACACAAGCAAGTGTCGAGGGGCACGCAAACCACGTGGTCAAGTGCCACGTTGAGGTCGCGAAGCCTGAGCTGCGGTCGCTGGGCTCGTTCAACTACCCCCACGGCAAGCTGACGTACACATTCGGCGACGGGACGACGCCGGCAGGGAACACCCACCTAGTTGCGTTTGGGAGCTCGCTCCCCGGCGTGCATCTGCAAGCAGAAGAGGACATCGGCGCAACGCTGGAGGCGTGGAAACAGCTTCTGCCTGGCACTGAAGACAAGGATCTGAAGAGGATTGTGTTCCATAATTGGCACAACGATGAATTTGCTAGGGGTGCTTGGGAATGGTTCAAGCCGAACCAGGTCAGTCGATACCTGGAGGCGCTTCGAGAAAAGCAAGGGAACGTGTGGTTCGGTAGTGCGGACTGGGCCATGGGCTGGAGAGGATTCCTCGACGGTGGGATAGAGGACGGACAAAGGGTTGCGAAAGAGGTTGCCGACAATCTCAAGGCTTCCCGGTCACTCAGAGTGACCACTCGACTGTGATAACTCACTCTTTGCTGGATTTCTGAAATATGAGAAGGTTTTCGTGACTGGCTATGTTTTTGCGAGTTTAGAACCATATGAAGGGGCCGCCCAAGGGGCTGCATATAGCTTTACTGTAGCCTATACACAACCCAAGTACCAACTTAAAAGCTTGAGTGAAAGTCTCCACCCGCAGATAGAAGACATATAACAGCAGCGGATGCAGAATATCATAGTTTAGGAAGACCACAAGTGACATGTGACGAGAATCCTTGCGCATCAAGCCAAAACCTACGTACCTTTGCTAGTACCCATGTACCTAGGTGATCGATAGATCAGAGATGCTTTGTTCATTTTTCCACAATGAAATCGTTTCCATTTTCCCATCTTTTTCAAAATTTTGTGAATTTCAAGTTACATTTATAACAAGTGATTATAAGTAATTTCATTCCTCATTCTATAATTACAAAGTTATACAAAGGTGTAAGTAATAACGCAGTCCCTTCATACAATGGTGAACGCTCAAAGACCCACCATTGAAAAGGAAGACAAGCCAAATGGGGATGACAGCAGTATCGAAGAAAAGTTTTGTCTGTCAGAGATGCCTCTTCTTTGTTCTCTCAGTCCTCGATCATCACCCCGGGGCCGACCCTCCCAATTCCCAATTCCCATGGTCCTCAAGTGCTGGTGTTGTTGTTTCACGCTGCAGCAGCTCTCACACTTTTAATAACACGTGCGAATGCTCAAGCCTCACAACATTATACAATCAGTAAAGATTTGATTCCGCAAAACCTTTTAGCCATCATTCAGCCAGGCTGTCACTCTACCATCCAACAGACCCGGCCGTTAATCACTCAAATCCTCTCCACCACAGCATCAACCAACCCTTTAAACTAGCTGTTACTCATAACCAACTCATCACCCATCCATTTAGCCACGTAATCCCTGACCCAATTCACCAGGAAGAAGATGCGTTGTCCAAAGTTCTCTTGCCATTACAACAACATGTGTGCTAGAACATATTGCGAAAGATGTGGGACGAGCTTGGCAGGGTTTGTTCAGAATGCCCCTCAGGGGGTACAAGTTGGAAGGGTGATCTCTGCAAACGGCAACCAAACCCGTCAGAACAAAGGCACAAATCCTCGTCCCGACCATGTTTTTTCACAGCCTAGATAATTGGATCAGCGCATGGAGCTATGTACTAGATGAAACTGGGTAGATGTACTTGGGCATAACTAGCAGACTACTTGAATCTCTACTCGCTTCCCCTCACCCCTGCTAACTCTTCTAGTTCGGCTAGAATATTTTTTCCGTTGTCACTCATTTGGTCTGGATATTCTCGCAGCTCACGGCAGGCATTGCAGTACTTATATATATCCGCAAGTCTTTCTGGAGCATCCATATGCTCCCGTAGCAAGGCTTTCCACTCCGCATCTCCTTCCGTCTCACCACGAAAAGTACGTACATATTCCCACCATCTCGGCATGTAAGCACTCCGTTCCCAATCGAGGATTCCAGTCACTCTTCCATCTTTCACCATTATGTTGCCATACGAAAGGTCCCTAAGCATAACATTAGTTCTGCTATAGACGTCAAAGTGGTGTACCCTAGCTCGTTTCAAATATTGAACGACGGGAAATGTGACAGTAAAAAAGTGATGCTTACCCATGCGTAAATGTATATGGTGTGGCTTTCGGCAGATGGTTCCGTGAAAACTGCTGAACCCTCTCGTCCATAGTTTTTATGCCGCCAACCATTTCGGCCCAGAGCTCATCATCGGACTCGAGGGGACCATGTGGGGAATCGTCGCCGCCTGCAAAGAGCAAAGAATCATAGACCCGCCCATGGTCAAGACTCTCGATTTGGCTGCTGTGAAACCCACGAAGCTGGGCCAAGTATTCGCCTGTTTGCTTAGCAATGTCGCGTTTCTCGCCCTCTGACAGATGAGGCCAGGCGTCTTGCAGACTCATCCCCTCCACTCGCTCCAAAATCCGCATACATTTACCACCTGGCTCTTCCCATTCCAATATAGTCTGAGGCACTGGAATCGAAGTGTGTGTCCGTAGGAACCTGGTATTTTGTGGATCATAATCTGGGGGTTCACTCTCTCGGTCTTTGAGAATGTACTTGGAGCCTATAGACCAGACGCCGCGGCGGCTAGCACCGTAGAAGAGACGAACGTAGCTCTTGTAATCGCAATGGTCCTGGTCCCATCGTCTCCAGCTACAAGCAGGGCAAGGTACCAAGGTACAAGTAGTGCAAAGCTCGTCTGTCGGCATTTCGTCTGTGTGTCTGGCTATGATATGTGGTGTCAGAAAGGCCTATAGTATTTCAATGAAAATTCTGAAGAAGCCTGTTCTGCCATATTCGTCGGTGTGGGAGGACATGATATGCGCGGGATGACTTATAACCGTTTGGTGTATGCATGAACTGAACCTAGAATCGCCGGAAACAGCCAGTGGATATTCTTTTGCTTTAATGGTGCTTACCAGTCGGGAAATCCCGCATTCCATGATAAATTCTCCTTGGCTCTTTCATCATCCTAAACCAAGTGACATGTTTCAGTCCTCGCATTTCTTTGTACGACTGTATGAAGGCGCTGCGTATGGCTTTTACCATTCCGTCTCCGATCCGCTGCTGATCTTGATGAATGACCTCACTTTGTGTACTCAACCCAGCGGCATATCAGTAATCGATTTCCCAAGTCTATCAACTGAAGATATTGTCATACTGCCGTGGAATGTCTGAATATCACACCTGTCTCTCAAATGACAGCTTAGCAATATACCTTGGCAGTATTATTCTTGATAGGTATTCCAGGGTGGCATCTCTCGGAGCATTCACAGGCTCCCCACACATACCCGCGTTCCGGGCCTCGTCCCAGCGCCAGCCAGAAAACCTGAACTTCGCCATGTATGGTCGGCATGGCTAGCCGTATATTACATTCGGTACTGTTGGCTGTACCAATCACTTTGTCGAAACTACCGGCCACTCAGTATAGCAGGAAAAGAGGGTGCTGGGAGTATTGCCCAATGCGGACATCCGGACAACGGCCCGCTTTCTCCCCGCCGGCAGAAGTTCGGATGTGGCTGTCGGTGAGGGAGCAGATGGTGATGCAGTATCTATCTGGACCACCAGGCGCGAAGATGCTGGGAGTTGGAAATATCACCTAAAGCGGTAATATTGGATACAACTCCAAGTTTTCCTGTCCGGCAAAACTTCGGGTATGATTGTCAGGAAAGATAAGCAACTGCCACCAATGATGCAAAAACACACGGTTTCCTTGTTGCCATTTTGCGGCAGTCGCAAGCTGTGGGGAGCAAAACGAGGCGCGATGCATGCGTGATGGGGTTGATGATGACTGGGCAGGGTTTCCGCCATATTAGTACCCGAATGCTCAGATGAGCGCCGAACTCTTACTCGCGAGGAATGAATCTTCACATACTAGCTCGAGGTATGCAGTGCGGGAACACCGTAGCATCATGCTTCCTTGGCAATGAATACTACGTGAACAGGTGCGCGTTCGTATGGATCTGAGCTCATATAAAGTAGATTGAGATACAACTTGCCATCGGGACTCATCCAGGTCCTCCAAGATATCAAGCTGATTTTTTCCAGCTAACAATACCAGCCCTCCCCCGGCTGGATTCACCGGCAGACCTATCGTACCGCTTAGTCGTTCCGAAAATGAAGACAGCGTTGGTCCTGAGCTTGGTTCTCAGCGCCTCGGCTGAGTCGACCGAACTGCTCAAAATTCTGCATCCCGCGAATTGTGTAAGACATTGTGTGGACAACCTGGGCCTTGTCCGCCGTTGCTGAGAATGTACGACAGTGTCAAGCTCTCATTGATGCCGACATCCAGAATGTCTACATGCCCAATACCACCTTGTACTCGGACCGTGTGGAGTCGTATTGGTCCTTGACCTCGCAACTCACCCCGGAGTGCTTCGTCCAGCCCCGAAGCACGGAGGAGGTAGCCGCGGTGGTCGAGGTCTTGCTACGAGACACACAATGCCCCTTTGCGGTCCGAAGCGGTGGGCATTCGTCGACAGCTGGAGCGAACAACATCGACAAGGCCGTGACGATTGACCTTGGTGAGGCAGGTCTCTCTCACCTGAGTGCCTTGTAGCGCTAATCCAGGACTTAGGTCTGCTCAACCAAACAACGTACAATCCTGACAACAGCATCGCTTCCGTCGGACCAGGTGCTCGCTGGTTATCCGTCTACAGGACGCTCGATGCGTACAACGTCGGTGTCCTCGGAGGCCGCATCGGAACCGTTGGGGTCGGTGGCCTCCTTCTGGGTGGCGGTTGTTCCCTGTATCTGTTCCGCCAGGGCTTCGCGACCGACAACATTGCAGCATTTGAGGTGGTCCTGGCAAACAGCACGATCGTCACAGCCAGTGCCCAGGAGAACAGCGATCTCTTCACTGCACTGAAGGGTGGTGGTAACAACTTCGGCATCGTCACACGATTCGACCTGATGGCATTCCCTACATCACCAATCTGGAGTGGTTCCGTGACGTACCCTGAGGGCGATGACCCATCTGTTCATGTTTCAGCCCTGAAGAGATGGGTCGACAACGTCGAGACGTACCAGAATAGCTCTACAGTTGTGTTTTGGGCATACCGTCCGCAGGTGAAGGAGACAATCATCATCAAGGGCATGGCTGATGTCGGCGGCCGACCAAATCCGCCAATATTTGATGAGTTTCTTTCAATCCCTGGGAACACGTCAGGGAGCTCAGCCGTGACGAACATGTCCACGTATGCCCTCGGCACGCAAGCTGATGGATATAGGTAAGAGAAAACTGCCCATCCGCTTATTTACAGTCATTTATGCTCACTTATCAATAGGAACATTTGGTTCTCCGTCACACTCAAGAACGATGAGAGAGTCCTGACCAAGGCCGTCGAGTTGCACCACCGACTCGTCGAAGAAATGAAAGCCGACTCATCCGACGGTGATTTCGAGACTCAATGCTTCTTCCAGCCACTGCCCTTGATTGTTGCCAAGCATGGGGCGGAGAGAGGCGGTAATCTTCTAGGCCTCGACAGGCACACGGAGAACGCTGTTATTCTCCTCGGCTCACTTGCTGTCAATGGCCCATTGCAAGAAGCCATCGGACGGGAAAAGATGATGGCATGGAAACGAGACCTCGAAGACTACAGCCGCAGCCTTGACGCGCAATTCGAGTACTACTACATGAATTATGCGGATGGGACACAAGACGTCATCAGCTCTTATGGGAAGGAACGGGTTCAAATGGCTCTGGAGGTTGCCAGAAAATACGACCCGAGTGGAGTCTTCCAGAAGCGTGTGGTGGGAGGTTTCAAACTGCCAGGTGCTGCCAAGCAGGTCGAGATCGAGTCGGTCGCCATTGGATCTGTTTCGGGATCTTCCCCCCAAAAGCGTGTGACGTAGGGAAATAGAAGCCTCCTACTGCAATAATCACTATGTGCACTGCTGTCTACTTGCCCTAAAGTATAGATCAGTCCCGATGGACAGCTCTATTGGCACAAACACACTACTAGATTAGCAGAAATGGAATCTATCTCCGAAAGCCTCCGTTACCCATGGGGTCGAATACGACTCGCAGACAATAGAAATAACTCCTGAGTAGTTGCCGTCCGCAGGGACCTCACTCAAACCGTTGCAGAAGCGATGGTCACTGTATGCTGTTGAAGGTAGACTGGTAAGGGCAGGGTGCCGAACACAACCTTGAAATGCTATATACAGGCAGCTTCACCACACTGGGTGAGCAGGGAACTACCTCGAAAAGCTTCGACCGTTCTCACGAAAATGATAACGTAGAAATATCGGTGTATACAATCCTCGGTGGCGGCTGGATCTCCATGGTGTGTAACTCTATTCAGAACATGTTGGTAACCACCGGCCCGCTATGCCGAGGCCGGTAATAGTGCCAACACGGTAGAACCTCGGAAGATGAATTGTGGCCCCTGAACCACTCATGTCTTGGGGGCTTTGCCCCATTTGGACATAAAATAGTCACGATGGGCCAGACATTAAACCCCCAGAACTTCATCAATTTTATATCGCTGTTGTAGCACAACCTGCTGCAGCAAAGACTGCCAGCCTGGACCATTTGATATCCTGAGGGGCATTTGTCTCTGATCTGTTCAACTTGTCCGACCCAAGTCGTACCGACACTATGTCTCAAGCTTACCCCTCCCTTATGTGGCGCGAGACGTCGCCTGGAGTATGGCAGCGAGATGTCGACGAGGCGGAGAAATTCTACTATGCCCTTGCCAAATTGTACGAAGGAAGCGGTCGCATGTTCTTCGCGATGACAGGGCACTTGTCTCTGAGCGTGGACATTTCTGAAGGACAGAGCCGAGAGGCCGTTGAGCAACGCCTTGAGACCGCCTTGAGGCACGGCTGGCTTGCCCTACGGTATGAGCATCCAACTATTGCGTCCCGTGTCTCTCACGACCCAGCTACGGGCCAAGTCATCAAGAGCTACCGCACTCGCCTGACTGATCGCGATGCTTGGCTGGCGGAGACGTTTGTCCCTATTGCGACTGGGCAGACTGGGGAGGAGTGGGCCAACAGTGACCCTCCGGCGCCAAAGGTTCCAACACTGTTCGTTGTGAAGCCGCGAGCGACTTCCGCCGGATCAGAGCCCTCAAATATTGTACGCTTGGATCTCATGCTGCGGTCCCCGCATGAGATTGTGGACGGCATTGGAACTCTGTACATGTTCAACAACCTGATGCGACTCGTCGCGGACGTATACGACGCGGGTAGCACATACGAGATCCCGAGGTTTGACGGGTCAGAGATCAAAAATCTCAGCCCTCCATTCCGTGTCGCCGCGAATGTCCCAACCGAATTGACGGATCACCAAAAACAACACCTCGCTGAGCAGAATGCACACAAGGCCGCCGCTTCGCAAGACGACGGCGACATAAAGGTCCTTACACTCCCCTATCAGCAAGGCGCTGCTGCACCAGGCAAGCACCAACGCATCGCGCTGGACTTCTCAGAGCGCGACACGGCGGCTCTCGTCGCGGCTTGCAAGAGCCTCAAGGCAACCGTCACGCAAGCGTTCCACGCCGCGATCGCCATGGCTGTCCGAGATGTTCAAGACAGGAATTCCGAGGCGCAGCAAGTCCGATACGTGAACTACATCCTCCGGAACGAGCGAAGGAGCTGCGTCGACCCATACAACACCCCGAAACACGCTGTCTCTGTCTATCACTCGGTCTCGGGTCGTGCCCTGACGGTGGACATGACCCTCCCAGCATCGGGTGAGACTGTCGACGCTGCCGACAGGGCGAGCGAATTCCGGTCCATCGTCGAGAAGATGAGGCATTTCTATGAGGCCGTGCGGGATGATGCAGACCACTACGCCTTGTCGCTGCCCATCTGGGAGGCTGGGTGCCCTGAGCTTCCGAAGAGCGACGCGTTCCCGCCTGTTCCGCCTCCGAACCCGAAACCCTCGGTCTCGATCTCAAGCATGGGAAATGTCGATGCGGTCATTGCGTCCAAGCATGGCCAGATCGAGGTCGACAAGCCTTGGGTAACGGGAGAGGAGCTCGGAAACGGGCTTGGGTTGTTCCTCGGGACTTTCAGGAGTAGGATGAGCCTCAGCGCGGCCTACAATGATGCTTGGCACAACAAGTCCGAGGTTGAAGAGTTTGTGTATCGATGCAAAGATATCGTGTTGGCTGGACTGGGACTACCGCAAGGCTCTAAGTAGCAACTTGAATGCAAGCTAGCAATATATCGAGAAAGTCAAATGTGCGCCGCAATGAGAATGAATCGCCCGCCCTTCTAGCCACAGAAATTAACGATCCACACCCTATCGCCCTTCTCTGCTTTACCTGAAACAGTCCATGTCTAGAGAGTCCCCTGCAGCTTATCCTCGTGCAGCTTAAGCGTAAACCCGATCTTGTCCGGCTGGACCCTTTCCCAGAGCGAGCCCAGCCCAAGGTCCCTTCCACGCTTGTCCTCGCGCCTAAACCACTCCTCGACAGTCCTGATACGGTTGGGGTGAATCTCGTCGAGGAGGTCGTAGGGCTTCTGGATCACACCCGTGTTTTGAGGGTTAGAGTAGCGGAAGTAATTCCACCAGCCCGTGAAGTTATCCCGGTACTTCATAGTGGCGGGATCGTTCGGGTCGGCGTTGTAACCCGCGGGGCGGTCGGCGATGGGGACTGTCTTAAAGTAGTCCTCAAAGCTGGTGTCGATATACCTAGCAGGCTTGCCAGTGACCTTCGTGAAAGCCTCTGCGAGCTTGTGGTACTGTATATGCTCGATGGCGACGTCGAGGTTCATCCCACTCGCGCGGTCCGGGTGGTCAAACAGCCACTTGACGTAGTACCCGCAGTCCTCAAGCGCGACCTCGGGGACGGCCCCATCACCGAGAGGGACTCGCCAAGTGACGATACCATCTTCGACCTGTGGCGGCATAGGCGTGAAGGCGTGGATCGCCATCTCCATATACGGGGCCGTCGTGAACAACGCGGCCCTCATGCCGTGATTCTTGCTGACGTAGTCATTCTGCGAGAGAATAAACTCGCCGATGCGACCCTTGCCGTCCACGTGGCCGCACCGGAACTTGGGATCGTAGCCGCCCAGCTTGTACCCGTAGGGCAGGTTGCCAAAGACGTAGAACTTGATCCCTTCCTCGATGGCGAGCTCGTACGCCCGCAGCGACCAGTAGGTTTCGGTCTTCTCGCCGCAGTTGAACCCGTCCAGGTTGACGAAGGCGCCCCAGGCACCGCGGAACACCGCACGCAGGGCTTCCTCGGAGGCAAATGTGCCCACGACGGGTTCCACGGCGCCGGGAGGGCCGAATGCTTGGAGTTCCTTGAACCGAGTGCTGTTTGGGTCGCGGGTCAAGGCCCGGACCGTATATTCGCCTGATTGGACTAGGTCTCTCACAACAGGGATTCCTTGGGCTCCGGTACCACCAATGATTGCGATCGTACGGGATGCCATTTTGAGACGTATGCAAGTGATATAACTTTGGATGGTTTAGAGTTGTAGCTGATGGTAGATTGACTGTTCTGAAGGTCTGATAGAGTTTCTAGAGTTGTATAATGCAACCCGACATGAACTTTATTGCGAGCGGAAAACCCAATACTTTTTTATATGGCATTGTTGTGCCATCGTCAGTAACCTAATAAGCCAGACCAGGCTATGTCCAGCTCGATCAATGAATCGGGATGATTACCTGCTGGACAGACTGAGGACAACCAGGCAGCATGTTTAGAACTCCTAGGTAATGGAATTATGGAAACAGACAACACACTGGTAGCTGATCAGAGATTGGAGTCGAAAGATCGCGGTTACGATTAGTTAATACAATTGCTTTAAACATTTATCCAGAGTGTCGGGAGCGCCAAGCCTCCACTCGGTACCTGAGATAGCGCCGCCAAAGATTTGTCGCGTCCCCGACCAAGCGCCCGGGCGCGTTTTCGGATTACTGATCCCAAGCCAGCGGCGACGGATTTGGCGTAGCCTTTTAATACCCACGCCAGACTTGAGCTGCGTCGACGGAAATCTCGTTCGATCCGATATGGATGACAAATGAATTAGAGTTCCCAAAGCTGACCTGGCGAGCCTCGGTATGAGACTTGCAAAGGTTTGATACACACTGAGATGGCACTACGCTTTGCCCGTATAAATTGCAAGCCCCCAATGCCCATCTCGGGACTAGTTGGGCGTTTAGAAAAGATGAAGGTTTCTGTATCACACCGAGCCCATTTTTAATCCGCAGTCCCCATAGCGCCATCTTTCAATCACAAGCAAAATTCCCGAGAACAAAAGTCGTCCACATCAAGACACAGTCGTCATCAGACTTGCGACGGTCAATCTTCCACCATGGGTGTCACACAAAAACGGACCGTCCTCGTCACCGGGTATTTCCTCACTTTTTCCGTGTAATTAGACTCTCAGTGACTGACGTTGGGGACCACAATAGCTGCTCAGCCGGTGGCGCAGGCCACGCCCTAGCTCTCGAATTTGCTGCCCGCGGTCTCCGGGTCTTTGCCACTGCTCGATCAACAAAGTCGCTCACTGGGCTTGCAGAAAAAGGAATCGAGACCTTCGCACTGGACGTGACCAAAGCCGAGAGCATCGCTGCGCTGAAAGCCGAAATCACAAAGCTCACGGGCGGCAAGCTGGATATTCTGTACAACAATGCCGGCACAAGTAAGTCGCACCCTAGCGTAGACAAATATTTCCACGGAAACCGAGGGGACTGACAGAATCCCACGCATAACAGTGTACCAAATACCGGCCATTGAAGCCGACCCTGCCGCGGTCCGACAGATGTACGACACGAACGTATTCGGCCTGTTCGACATGGTCACGGCATTCACACCTCTTCTCCTGGCCTCCGTGAAGGACTCGCAGCTCCCACCGACCATCGTCAACGTAGCTTCCGTCCTCGCCCGCCTGCCCATGATCTTCGGCGCAGCCTACAACGCCTCCAAGGCCGCGGTCGCGCAGTACAGCGACACGCTGCGGCTCGAGCTGGCGCCCCTGGGCATCAAGGTGGTGACGCTGTACATGGGCGAGGTCTCGACGGGGCTCATGCAGGCTGACAACATCAAGTTCGGCCCGGACAGCATCTACGCCGACTTCGAGGCCCGGGTCCGAGACGCGAACGACAAGCACGCCAAGGAGACGATGAAGGCGGACGAGTTTGCGAAGAAGGTCGTGGCCCAGGTGGTTGTCAAGAAGCCTGGTTCGGGGGTCGGCGAGTTCCTGTGGCTGGGGACGAATGCGTTCATCATCTGGTTCCTGAACGCGATCGGGCCGAGGAAGGTGTTTGATGGTACATCCCAGGCGATGGTTGGTTTTAACGATAAGAGCCTGAGGCAGGGGCTTGTCGCGAGAGCCCAGCGAAGTCATATTTGATGGGGCAGCTTAGACGTTGGTGACACGGATCGTTGCTCTTGACCAACGACGTCTCTTTTGTTTGCTAATATTCAGGCATTGTCAGTTCAGGGCAGTTGTGTTGGCAGGGTGCTTCATTTGGCAGCGTTTTGATTTCAATTTGACGTAAGGGCGCTTGAGGTAATGATGGAGACCAATCGCGTGCTATTTGTTTTTTTTTTAATGTACACCAGTTTGAGCTTGATATGGCCTCGTTCAATCATATATCAACACCGATCACGGCTTTATACACCAGCAATCTATTTGCTAGGCACATAATACTAGCAAAATACGATCCAGGTTTGATTTGACTTTGGAGATCGGGGATCCGCACCCGCAAAAGCAGATAGTACACCCGAACTAATCATCCATTAAGACGTTATATTAGTAGTTATCCTATAGAGCCTTATCTTTAAAGACATTATCCTATAGGTGGATCCTGTAGGAGGTTATCCCGTAGAAGGTTACCCTGTAAGAGGTTGTCGTATAGGAGGTTATCTTAAAAGAGGTTATTCTCATAGGGCTCGGGTATACTCTCTGTCTCTGCAGGTGCGAATCCCCGATCTCTCACTTTATAGCTCAATTCGCCCAAGATAGCTTAGCTACTATAGGTTGGGAGTTCCGAGGTTAGGACCGGACTAACAACTATAGCGCCCCCTATAGGGTCCCTATAGACCGTTTCCTTAACAATTAGAGGTCTAAGAATATATATAAAAGAAGGTATAACTTCCTCTTCCTAAGATACTTTTAGAAGAGGAGGGTCTTAAAAGGAATAGGTCTTTAAACCTTAGATCTTAAGCTTCTACTTTAGTATAAGAACTAGCTAAAATAGATTTTTTTACTTATTCTTCTAGTTATATTTTCTCTAATTTAAAAGCCCTAGATATCCCTCTACTAGCTTTACTTAACCTAAGTAGCTTAGTAAGATTTTCTCCTCTAAGAGGAAGAAGTATTTAGGGCTCTTCTAGATAGTCTTAAGAGGGAGGGAAGGTTTTAAAGAACCTTTAGTCTAAAGAGAGTAATTATAAGAATTTTAAGATATTACTAGATCTATAATAGGTATAGGAGCGTTTTTCTATAGAAGGAACGGTCTAGAGACCGTCTCCACAAACTATGTAGGGGGCGCTACGGAACCTTGGAATGTATTGTTAATCTACCCATATATTTAATGCTTCTCTGCGGCCAGGGAAAGCTAAGAATGTCAGCTTACTGATGTATTGGTCCACTGAGTGTCCTCCGTGGCACTTCCCATAAGGAAAACTACAGATCCCTTCCCTTGTATGACAAGTGAGATGACAAGTCACCACTGCGGACACTTCAAGTTCAGTTCAGAACTGGCGTTGAAAATGCATGTTGGCCTGAATGTGCAAGATAAATCAGTCAGATCTCCCAAGGATCCACCAGTACTGCATTAGCGAAAGGACTAAGGCAAGTTGGTTGTTGGCCCCCCGCAACCAACAGCCATGCTCTCATCCGGCTCAGCTGAGCTTTGATGTCCACACTCAGCTGCTATAAATACGCTTGAAAAAACTTTTGGTACAAATCTGCTGGGAAAAACAAACAAATTGAATGGATTCCAGCCCCATTGTACATAACCTATCGATCAGTGACAAACTACGCCGAGTCTAGCTATGGCGACCAGCGACAAGCCCGCGATTCTCATCATCGGCGGCGCATTCCACGTCCCAAAGAGCTACCAGGCCCTAACCACCGCTCTAGAGTCAGCTGGATATGAGGTAGTAAGTAATACCTCATACCCATGTAATCATCTCATGAGAACCAAAATCTAATCAAGCTACCTTCAAGGTCATCCCCCAGCTACCATCATGCACCCAGACCCGCCCCCCAACAGGAGACCTTCACAGCGACACCGCGCACATCCGCGCAGTCGCCGAGGGCATGATCCAAACCGGGCGCAGGATCGTCGCCCTGGCACACTCCTACGGCGGACAGGTCTGCTCCAACGCCCTCCACGGCCTAGGAACCTCAGCGCGGGCATCCCGCAGCCTGGGCGGCGGCGGCGTCTCGGCCCTGATCTACATGTGCAGCTGGGCCCTGCCCGAGGGCTCCACGGCCCTGTCCAAGACGGAGGAGTTCGGCAACATGGACCTGGTCCCGCTCGTCTTCGACATCGACGACGCCGACATGACCGCGGTCCCGCGCGACCCGAGGGCGGCGTTCGTCGACGGTGTCGTCAGCGAGTCTGATGCCGAGGCCTACCTGGCCACTCTGGTCCGGTGGAATTCCAGGTGTGTCCAGCAGAAGACCGAGCATGCTGCGTGGCGGGAGATACCCGTCAAGTACATCTATACCACCGCGGACAGGATGGTCCCGCTGCATTACCAGCGGAGCGTTGTCGAGGGTGTTGAGGGGGCTGGGGTGCAGGTTGAGACTTTTGAGTTGGACGCTGGGCATTGTCCGTGGCTGGCTGATGCGAGGGGTGTGGTTGGTATTGTGGACAGCGTGGTGAAGGGCTTGCCTAGGTAAATAGATGCTAGAACAACCCGGTGGTGGGATTACTACGCTGATGGCATCGTGCGGCTGGAGAATGACTGCGCAAGGGGAGACCTCGCAAAGTTCGGATGCATGAGTCGTATTTTTGTTTTTGCGAGAATGAACATTGTTGCTAGATCCCTTCGGTTATCACAACAAATTCACTGGGCTGTGTGATCTTGCTTGTTGGGGTCCCGTAGACTGCCTCGGTCATGGCAACCTTGGAATGGGAACCTTGGAAGCTTGACAGGCCTCTGTCCAGCGAACAGTGCGTAATAAAGCGCGATGGTAGACGAGCTTGACCAGGGCAAGAGGCGTATACATAAATACATGCATACATACATGTATGTACCTTTGGGAAGTAATTTGCGCGACCACCACACATCCATTCAATGTCAGCCACAGATGAGAGCTGCTGCGCAAGAGGCCAGCCACATCAACAATGACAGTTTCTCCTGCATCCGACCAAAATCCCCGTGCTCGTCCGATCAAGAACCTCTATCTGGCCAGACAAGCCAGAATAATCTGGCGCATATGAAGGCGTGCCTGACCCTTCCAGCCACAGTGCCATCCCCCTCGGATCCGTACCTGCGCAAGTCCAAGTGACACACACATACACACCCCCCATCGCCCCCCCCCCCCAAAAAAATTCAAGCCATGACCAGACACCCCAACCCCTCCAAACATACCCAGCCGGGCGAATCCCTTCCTACATCAACCACTCGTGGCTGGTTGCCCTGCTGCTGGTGGTGGTGGGTGGTGGTGTTGTGGGCAACCGAGCCGACGGGCCGGAGCCATCCATCCATGCACATACATACAACCCGTCCGTGTTGCAGCCGCAGGTAGCCACACACGGCGGGCCGGTCACAAAAGCCGGTCAAGAAAATGGGCGTTGTTGTTGTGCCACCCACAGGCAGCAGCACCAGATGCTGACAGCTGCACGTCGGGGGCACGGGCGAGCCGCTCGTTGGACAGGGGGGCCGAGCAAATGGGGCCGGTCAACCACCAACGAGCGCCCGATCACACCGGGCCGATCAGTCGGCGGCCGCCCGCAGCAGCAGCAGCAGCAGCAGCAGCAGCTGTGTGTGTATCTATCCGTCGTTTGGTCTGTCTGTGACCCGACGGTTGCGAGCCCAGAGAGTGCATGGTTTGGCTGGTGTACACCGGATATAGGTATCACGCGGATGGATGGCTGCAATGCGTCTATCACTGGAGAGGTTCAGGAAAGGATGTTTTGAAAAACAGCCGCAGAGGCCCTTTTGTTCATGATTGATTCTAAATGACTTATTTTGATTTCCCGTCCACCCATCCGTTGACACACGCTCCTCTCTTTCGCGTAATATAAAAGGTATATATATATACATCAGCACATTGCTAGATTCGTTGGCGACAGATGCTGGCGCAAAACCATCCAGGGCAGGCCAGCAAGAAAGATTACAAAAAGCAGTAAAAAAAAAGGATGAGGCGTGGGCCAAATGTTCACCACCACCACCGTTGCGCCGGTAAAGATGATGACTCGAGGCGGAATTCCAGGACGCCGCCGTCTGGTTTCTAAATAGATACCAAGTAAATGGATGAGGTTGGCTTGTCGCGAGAGATGGATGCCTGCGGACGGGAAGGGGACAACTTCGGAGAGTGGGCGTTGTTGCGTACCCTCGGCTAACGGTAGGAGCCGACGATGAGGAGGATTGGCGTCGACAGCCCCCGGCAGATGGATGCAAGCCGACCTGAGACCGAAGCGAGAATCTCACGGTATGCCTCGGCACGCGATCGGCAGTGTTAGCCGCTCTGCCTTTTGCGCGTTGCAGAGAAACTCCACAATGGACGGGCATCCGTCATCCACAACCGAGATTGGGAAATGAGGGTCTCTCGCCATGTTGCGAGCGACACGATCGCACCCCAAAATTTCCGGCAAAAAACACGTCGCAGCTGAAAATCGCGTCATGCGAATGGAACGTATCCGTGCTTGCTTGCATTGCGTTTGCCCAAATCTACCTCCCACCGTCGAAGCTCGCCCGCTGCGTCCTCCAGTCCGCTTGTGGCGGGGCGATGTCCCGCTTGCCCATGGACCCGAAGCCGGGCATGGAGCTGAAGCGGTTGAGCTTCTTGCGCTCCTTGGTGGCCTGTGGTGTCATTGTCGACGACTGGCTGAAGGTCTGTGCGTGTGTGGGTGACGGGGTGGCGCTCTCGAACTGCGAGGACGAGTTGGAGTTGTTGGAGGACCCCGTGGCGTTGGGGGTCTGGTAGATGTACTCGCCGTCGACGTAGATGGCGTTTGACACGAAGGTCGAGCGCCTGTTGCGGCGGCGGGTGTAGCGCTGCTCCAGGCGCCAGATGTCGATCTTGGACTGGATGCGTTCGAAGAGTCCTTGGCCCATTTTGAGTGGTGTTATTGTGAGGAGATGAGGGAGATGGTGATGTGTTACGTCGCGTGATTAGATGGTAGGCTCGGGATCGTCAGGCTGTTGGACAGACGGGAGAGTTCGTTGCGTCGTGGGGGAAGTCGTTGCTCGTTTGTCTTGTCGTAGAACGTGTGATTGCTTGTTGGTAGCTGATTTGACTACCTTGACCTGACTGACCTGGTCGGCCAGTCGAGCTATATCCGTCGTACGGAGCAGGTGGGGCGTGGCCTCGGAGTGGAATCAATCCAGGATTAAGCTCCGTGTAATTTCGTAAATTGCGTGTATTGGCAAAAGGAGAGGAAAGCCCAGGCACTTGGTATTTTTCGTTCTATGTATGGCAAATCTAGGTACGGGTGAAGGGCATGAGAGGGGAGCGAGAGGGAGCAGAGGAGAAATAAAAGAACGGCTGGGTAGTGGGTATGGGCAAGGGAGGGAAAGAAATATGTAAGATAACGGTGGTTAGGTTTATTGAAGAGGAGAGCAAGAACTGGATGGAGGAGGTTGGGTTGATGAAGAGGGAATTCTCGAGCTACGTACCGCGGGGAGGGGGGGCTAGGCCAGAAGGAGATTGGTAGGTTTTGCAATTGACTAGCCGAGTGGAGGCGGGTTACAATGGCTCTGGCTTGTCCTGCCTGTCTGGCCATGTACCTCGCAGCTGCCTTCTGTTGGACTCAATGTGTAGTTTATTGACCGTGAGCATTCCCACAATTTCAGGTTGATCTCCTTTGCGCATGAATCCCAAGAGCGGTGCGACCCCACAGCTCCGACCTGCGATATGATGATCAAAACAGAAGCCAAACCGGTAAGTCTGCAGAGCTGGGCCAGGACTGGTCAGGACTGGTCAGAGAAGGACCAAAGCATAGCATCGAGTGGCAGGTCGATCACGAATCCACCAGAGAAAAACGGACCAAAGGGCGACAATCTTATCCCTGGTAATCACGACCAGGCCAATCCCTGCCCATCTGGTCCAGCCCTCCCACTCTGTCCCAGTGCTTGCTCGTGCTGCTCGTGCTGCTCCCACTTTTGGTAGTCTATCAGCGACTCGGCTGTCCCCTGTCGCTTCCCTGTCCACGTTGACCGCCGTCCCGGGGCGTTCCCAGTTTGGGTTGGAGCTAGGCCCGGGAGAGGGCAGCTGCAGCCCTTAGCGGCCGCCCCACATGCAAGCCCCTGTCCTTGGACCACGCTTCTGTGCTGAATGAGGAAGGGACTGGGGAAGCTGGGAAGATGGACTGGAGCGAGGTGGAAGGGGGGCAGCACTCGTAATCAGCCAGGCCTGCAGCAGGCTTGTCACCCATTCGATCGATCAGTCAGTCAGTCAGTCAATCAATCAACCAAGGGAGCAGCAATGCAGAGTCAGAGTCAGACCTCAAGTACCAAGGTAGACTACCAAGGTAGCGAGCAGCAAGAAGTAAGGGGATGCATGGAAATAGAAAGAAAGAGTGGGGGCGAAGGGGAGTGCAAAGCAAGAGAAAAGGGAAAGAGAGACGGGACGGGACACAGACACAGAGACGGCAACTGCCCCCCTCGAGCCGAAACGTGGCAGTGCAGTCACTCACTCTCGCTGTCTCGGTCGTCAGTTCAATTGTCGATTGTTCAAGCCCCCTAGCAGCAACAACTAACCAACATGAAAAGTTGTTAGGCGCACCGTCAGACCGTTCGAGTTCGTATCAGAGACGGCCCAAATCACCGAACCCTCCTTGCCTCCCCCGGAAGGACCCAAGGCCCAGGGCTAGGCCGTGGCCAGACCAGCGCCACAAAACCCACATGTGCACCATCGAGTTCGTGCCAAGGACCGAACTAGCTGAGTGTGTGTGTGCCGTGGGCTCGGTTGTCGCATCACTTCTCTGGGGAGACTGGCGAGCCTGCGAGCGTGTGTGTCTCTTTGTCTCTGGCTGATCCGACGCAGCGGGACGGCCTAGAATGGTCATGCAACCACCACGTCTCGACGGTCGTGACGATTATTATCACAGCAGCAGCAGCAGCTCACTCACTCACTCACACATGCAAGTGTCGAGTCGCGGCGGCAGACCACGGCCAAGGGAAGTGGGCGACGGCCTCTCCCACCCATCCATGCAATCTTCTGCGCCATGATCCCCCTCGTGGCGAACATGATTTCTCGACCCCGCCCGCCACAGCGAGTCATCCCAATTCATCCCATCCCCATCTCATGCCCAACCAGCAAAACCCACCGCTGCCACTCCTGCCAGCCAGCGCAGCCCACCACACAGACCACAAAAAAACAAATCGAGCAGTGTGGGCAGGGGAGGAAGCCGAGGCCTCACGCCTGTCAGCCCCTCACCAGTCCGATCCGAGAGCCTGACGAAATAGGCTCCACGTCGTCTAATATGTTGTTGTCCCAGCGACCACACAAACTAGATAGATCGGAACCATATCGCTCGGCTGTCTGGTTGACTGACTGACCGGGCATAACAGGACAGACGAGTTGGCAGACTAGCAGCCAAACCCACACAACCCGGCCCGGAACCCTGCCCAGCCAGCAACAAACAGGGTCCATGGCCGTCCTCGTGCAACTCGCGCCGTCGGATCGTTCCTAGCCTGTAGGTCGGTCGTTTCGCCATCAGGAACACAATCGAACATAGACATCTCACTGGGCGGACAGCTAAATTAGGGGTCCTTGTTCTAGAGCAGATCAGCCCGTGTGGTCTGGACTGGGCAGGACAGCTAGCCCAGCTGTGCCGTGTGTGTGTGTGTCAACCACCCATCCATCATCCCCGGATCCGAAGTAGCAGGACGGAGACAGGCGACACACGGCACACATCTGACCCTCCTGAGACTGCCCTCCCCAGGGGCCGGCCTTGCTGCTCGACATCCCGTGTAGGACATCTTGTCTCGCCGCCGAACATCTGTCATGCGCGCCACTCGGCCGCTGCGACCCTGAACACACCCCTACTCGCACCCAACAGAACCCAGACATAGAGTTATGCTGCCAGGGCTGCACCGCTGACGGACCCGGGCTTCATGGGCACATCTGGGTGCATCGCGTGCGTTGTTCTTCCTCTTTGTCCTTGTTGATTAACCTGGCAGCCTCTGACCTGGCTGGTTTTGGCCCCTGCGTGCGCGCGCCCAAAACTTGTTCCGACGTTGCAGTGTGCCCTCGCCCGCCAGGGGGACAAAGGATCCCGCCGGGGTGGCCTAGAACCAGGAAGTGTGCCCAACGCCCGCCCGCCCGCTTGCACACACTGCGGAGCTGCCGGGACTGACGGGCCAGCTCCGCGCGAGCGCGCGAGCGACCCAGAGGACAAAGGAAGCAGCCTCGAGCCCCTCGGGATCCGCCGGCCGCAGATGGCCTGGGGAGGGGGGGCCGCCGGGGAACCCTGCCTGCCACGTGTGGACGGGCCTCGATTGTTTTTTTTTTGGTATCTTCGTTGTCTTCAACGATGTGTGTCGACGCTCGGAATTTGCCAGGCTTGATATGTCAGGCTTCACGTTTCTTGCTTTCTTTGGGCCGAATGGTACTTCCTTGCATATCGGCTTGCAGCCCCACGTGTCTGTCTATCCACCCGTCCGACCTCAGGCTCCCCATATGCAGCACCTGAGTTGAGTTGTTTAGGCTCGAGTCTGAACCAACGGTATCACAAAGTAAGGAGCATCGCCTCACCATACTATCCTACACTACATTCCATTCGTGACTCTTCTATTTAAGTTTTGAACCACTTTGCTGGCCAATGCGTGTTGATCTTGTTTAAGCTGAGGCTCTGGCGAAGTGTGCCAATCCTCCACAGGCTCTGGTATACCGGAAGCAAAGCTGCTGCCACAGCTTTCTCATAGGAGTATCCCAATTATAGTTCTACGTAATAGAACATCAGCTGGCAAGTATGCTGCTTAGCTAGCCAGCACGCTCTCTGGAGACCATAACATGCCTTGGTCGCACCAGAGGATCTGGCCATCCATTCTTTTCTGTGGTGTGACAAAAATCATTAACAGCAACCCACACCCCTCCCCTGGCACCAAGATCACTCAGCAGCACTATGACAGTCGCTTTTGTTTGCCCGTGGACAGCGAATTTGAGGAAGTTGCGCAAAGACTCGTGTGATGTTTTGGGCTTCCGTGTTCACCTGCAACAGTAATCCTGTGGCGGCCTACACGGCTGCTTTTGCCATTTGGACACATCAGTGCCGCCTTTCGGAAATCCGCATCAGCTCCAAGCGATAAATGGTCGGTGAGCTGCAACTGAGCTTTGAGAGGAGATTCTGCCTCGAGTGCCATCGAGTCCTGTAAGCTAAGTGAGGATTGGCCTGGAGCTCGCTAAGGCTGTGATCACAGCCTAAGCACCTCATGATACTGCGCTGGTAAATCTGTCCTTGCTTTTGCTGTATTTGGCATATGTACTCTGACGTGTCAGTTGTGCTAACCTCGTCCGGGTTCATGTCCATCACCTATTGGAGCCTGGCCTCATGGTTTGATAGTGTTTGTGGACGAATATGTTATCCGTTATATTCATCTATCTCGCTAAAATGAATGTGCTGCTCATCCTACGGCTAACGGTGGGCCCCAGCCTCCTCCGCCAGGGAGGAGGAAGACATTATATAACTCTTGTCCAACTGCCAGCCCAAGGTCCCCTCGGTCCCGCAGAGACCTTTAGAGATACTTCGCTCACCAACTACTCATTCCGGCTTCGTGTCCTTTCCCTTGCCCTTGCCCTTGTATTTCCTGTCATGACTGTGCTGCCCGGACCTAATTGCCAAGTCCACCATCTGTTGGTGCTTGGCCTGCTCCTTAAACTTGGCCTCTGCCTCCTTATTAGCATCTTTAGATCCCTGTTCTTCCTGCTTGGCCGCGTTTCTCAATCGTCTGTTCTCCGTATTACGTCTTTCGGCACTGACTATAGCTGCCTGGAGTGCCATGCTACCTGAAGCGAACTTTTTCTCCACCTCTCTTTCGTCCTGGATCTTCTTCCTGTTCTCAGCGCGTGTTCTCTGAGCGTCAATTCCCTTGTCCTCCGCCTTCAATTCTTGTTCGAGTGAATTGAAGGAATTATCGGAGGCTCTGTTAACGGTGCCCTGAGCGATAGCGGCCGAAGCCACAGAGGAACGCGCCGGGGATCCGCTTGCGCGAGGAGGTGACTGCCTCTGTCCCGCGCTAGCTGTTGATGATCGAGACGTCGAAGGCCCGGGCGTGGCTGGCCTAGAAGTCGACGACGGAGTACTATGGCGTGCCTTGCCATTTGGACTTTGCTTGTTGTTCAGATAATAATCGAGCGCACTGTCCACGGACGAAGTCTTCTTTTGGTTATCGGACATTTTGAAGGATATCCAAGATACAATGCGGTAGAGAAACTTCAAGACAGAATTGAGTAGACCGCGAGCTGTTCTTGATTGTGAAGATCTTATGAGGATTCAAGCAGAGGTCAAAGGTCGCACTGGCGGAGCGAAAACGCGGTGATGGACTTGAGTAGTGTTTCTGGAATAGAGATAAGGTTTGTCTGGTGTAGAATCGATGGAAAATCCAATGAAAACGTTGAACAAGCAGAGAATTCTGTGAGTGAGTATGTCGATGATGTGCTGGTTTTTGAGGATGGATGTGCTCGAGAATACAGACCATCAAGTGTTTTAATACTCCTTGATATACCGCTCACCATGTCGTCGACCACATGGTTATGTGGTGTTTTGAAAATAGCATCAGGCCGAGCCAACACAGGCCACAGGACGCCTTCAATTACACCTGAGTCCTCAATGTGCCGCGCTTGCGCCGCACAAGACCCTTCGTGCGCTGCCAACATTGCTGGGCCTGCATTGTGGGCGTACAAAGTTACCTCCATCGTCAGCTCTCGGTTCACATTCGTGATGGCTTCCTAAAACCTTACGGACATAACAAATTATCAAAATCTTTGAGAACTCTTTCTCTCAATATCGCGGTCTACATCTAGAACACACGGCATCTCTTGTCTTCACTCGTAGATGCGTTCTCTGCCGATCATGTGCTCTTGAGACTTTGTCGAAGTGATGAGCGGCTGGTCAGATGACTTGTACTGTAAAGTCTCCACTCATCCCGCGGAGTTTGTGCGGGACGTTGGAACAGGAGGAAGCCAACTCTGCTTGGAACCTTGGAAGTCAGCCTCGCGGAGAATTTCCGAGGTCAGAGCCCTCGCGGTCTTTCAGCCTAGCTGTGGAGTTGAAGGGCCGCAGACCCGTCACCACAATGTTTCATGGCCCTTCGATTGGGTGTATGTGGTGCCCAATTTAAGAACACACATCGAATCTGGTGGCGTTCAAGTTTGGATCCGCCTGCAACAGACCAACGATATTGGCCTAAGCAAGCCAACTGCATGGTTCAGAGGCTGGACAGAGGCGCGGAAATCGTTTGGTGGATCCCAGCCCCACGGCGGATGGTAGGTGACGGATGAATGTATCATTTTCATTCTTGGGTCCGTCAGAGGTGGCCATAGTACGAAAACGACAATGTGTTGGTTCACGTTGCTGGTCACTCCTGGCCTCAAAGACCCCCCCCCCCACACACACGACGAGTTCTTCTGTTTTTGGGAACAACACAATCTTCAGGCCATGTTGGGCTCAATCATGATGCGTTGAAGGGGATTGTTAGCGCATGGTCCCCGCCATGCCGCGCGCCATGTGAGCGTCTATTTTTACGCATGTTTCTATACTGGTAAAGGACAGCCTGTTGGTTTGCTAAAAAGCGGGTACCCCTCTCGACCCCATTCCAGTTGGGACGATGCGGTCAAGCGGCGTGCATGTGTCACTTGGGAGTGATACAAAACCATCAACTTGCACGAGATCCGAAGAACATCAGTGCAAGCGTTCAGCACTTTCCCCTTGAACATTATCTGACAAGACTCAGTTCCTGGTGGGTCTCGTTCACAGGCATTCTCCTGCCCCCGCCCGGATTCAGCTAGTCTTTTCCCCACTTTCCAGCACACCTTTTCTTCAAGCCATTTTGAACATGTCTGCTGCAGATATTCCAGCCCATGACCACATTGAAGACGATAGCGACGATGAGTTTGAGAGGGACAGGCAGTCCTTTGACATGCTTGCATGGGATAGACTCGATGACCATTGGGATGAGACCTTCTCGTGGCTCCGATACGTGTCCACTTTGGACATGGTCGCATCAGCTGTCGCTAAGAAGGCTGGGGTGCCAAAGGCGGATGTCGAGGTTATGGGAGGGGGCAGTGTGGGAAGCTTCAACGTCATATACCCTCTTCGAATGAAGGGTGACTCTCGTGATCTGCTCGTCAGGATACCAATCCCACACGTCACCCAACTGCCAGATGAGAGGTATGCGGCGGAGGTCGGCACCTTACGATATATCAGACAAAACACCCTCATCCGTACACCAACTGTCTTTTACCATGGCTCTCAGTCTGAGAATCCTGATGTGGGCCCTTTCTTGGTCATGGATAGGATTCAGAATAAGTGGTCCCTGTCTGAGGCTTTCACGAGGCCTCGTAACCCGGACGAGCCGTTCATGCTGGACATCAACTTACCCGAAGAACGTCTTCTAAAGGTATACAAACAGGTGGCACCTCACATGTTGCAGCTCTTGAGACATCGATTCCCACGCATTGGCTCCTTGACGGAGACAGCCGCCGGCTCGTTCGAGATACAGAGCCGACCAGTGACCACGAACATGCAAGCCATGCTTGCGATCGCCAACATCCCTCAATGTGCACTCCCCGCCAAGGACAAGACATATCAAACCGCCGATGATTGGTATGTCGCCTGCTCCAACATGATCTGGGCCCCCCTCCTCTTCCAGCGGAACGACTTCGTCACGTCGGCGGACGACTGCCGGAACAAGTATGTCGCGCGTCAGATCATCCGTCGTCTGGCCGCTGAAGGCAAGCTCTCCGTCTTCGGCTTCGAGGAAGACATCTGGTCAGAGCAGTCGAAGAAAATGAGGGCAGACCAACCGAGCAGCAGGCTATGTCCTGCCCCCGCAGGATCCGGCCAGGCCGCGTTCCCGTTGTGGTGCGACGACTTCCAGACCGGGAACATAATGGTCGATGAGGACGATAACGTCACGGGGTTCATCGACTGGGAGTTCACATATGCCGCGCCCGCGCAGTTCTGCCTCGACCCTCCCTGGTGGCTACTCATTGACATGCCTGAGGTGTGGATCCTGGGGCTGGAGAGATTCAGTGACAGGTTCGGAAGGACTCTTCCTGTTTGGCTGGAAGCCGTGGAAGAGGTCGAGAAGGGCGTTGATCTCGAGGCCCACCGTCTCAGCCGGCCCTGGTCGGTGTACTTGCGGCAGAGCTGGGAGACTGGGCGGTTCTGGCTGAGCTATGCTATGCGGAAGGGCTGGGCTTTCGATTCTATCTACTGGAAGTTCCTGGATGAGAGGTTCTTTGGAGAGAGGCCGAGGGATATTGCCAGGGAGGAATATTGGAGGTCTAGAATGGACCTCCTGACTGAAAAAGAGAGGGCGGGCATGGAACCGTTCGTGGAAAAGAAGATGAACGAGTCAAAAGAAAGGATCCTCGTGGATGAATGGGATGAGGGTGAGGTTGAGAAGCGTTTTGCTGAGGTAATGTTCGACGAGTGAGCGATACACTCTTTGGACGTACGATCACGGAGGGCAGCCAACGCCAAGGCCCCCCTCCAAGCTCATTACTCCCAACATGGAGTATTGAGGCTGCTGGTGCTGGCCAGGGACGGGAATTGGTGTTGAAGCGTAAAAGCTACTTCCATTGCACCTACGTGCTCAAATTTACTGGTCTCTCTGGCCAGCATGTGACTCCGAGTCAAAATGAGTGGGCCTGACATCAACGAATAACGCTCTTGGGCTCTATGAGATATAATAAACAGCTCTATGCAAACCGCTAATCAAGCTCGCCACCATGCTCATTTTTTACATGAACCAGCCCCGTAGTAAGTTCGAGTAACGCGGCCATCGAGCTTGGTAGAAGAAGCCAGCCCGCACTGGCTAGGATCTAAATCACTCTTTATAATAGCTTGCTGCTGGGGCTCGATATGAATTTGCACCCACATGTCTACCCGTATACTCTTTTTTTTCATTAGGTAGCCCATCAAAGTATACCCGTGACTTGATATAATCTCAGTCTGCCCTTGCGCCTCACATATATCTGCTGCTCGGTACTTTTGGGCGTGGTTACCAACGCGACCCTCAATTTAATCAGAGACTTCAGTGTTGCCTCGGTCGCTGTGGGTAATGTAGCTTTGCATGTTGGCCTACCTTCTTCGTTTATCTCATCCTCTAGGTTAGTGCTGGTCAAAAGGATTTTCTGGCCAGTGCTTGCTCAGTTGTGCCGATCTAACGCCGTCCTTTCCAAGGCTCACGAGTCGATGACTACTAGTACATTAAGATGTCGAATAGCGCAGGATATACCTCACATTCGCCAACAATGCTAGCTGAGCATGCATGCCGGGATGACCCCCATCAAATTGGCATTCTGTAATTGACATAATGCAGCCGGATTTCTGACCTGCATACCGTCGACGGCGCTGTGCAACGTCAGCATGCGCATCACGCTCTAGCGGGACTCCTGCGAGGCTCTGAACGAATCGACCAAGGCAAGGCGGACCGGATCAGCCGCAAGAGGCCTGGAATCTGCAACCACTCGACCTACGCCAGTAGTAGTGTCCGAAGCGCTGCATATCGACCCAAGTCTATAGTGACAGCGAATTTCTACGGCTGGCTGCGCTGAGTGTTGCAGCTCTGGTGGTAATGGCGATGGAAATTTCAGGTAAACTTTAGAATTTTCTCTCACTTGCTGGCCAGGACCGCTGGGTGCTACATAAGCGGGGCTCTAGACGACGTCATCACAATCGTCGATGATGTGCACACAACTTAGCGATGAGCTCAAAGCTATGTTCCTCCGGATTCGCCCGGGGAGACCACACTGTCTGCAGCCGAGCTGAGGCTAGTGAAAGCGCAAGGGCGGTGGCTTAGATTCCCAGGCGATTTCATCTAGCTTCCAGATAGCCTTAAGATCACCAAGTAATCCATCCAGTACTAGTAGTACAGTCCAGGCATCAGAACCAAATCAAGTTGGTACCGGGATCAGCTGGCGGAGAGTTGGGTCAATCTGTTGGCCTCCTTGCTTCTCACGTAGCAAGTGCTCAAGTCTGGATCTTACATGCGACCGAGCTTGGCGATATCAAGAGACAGACTGTTGTTCCTAGAGTACGCTTCTTGATGACGTAAAAGAGTGCTGCCATCTCTACCACGAGCGTCGAACATCGATTGCACTCTTGACACCCTCAAGAGGAACACGGGCCCGTTGGAGGCTCAACCCTATTGGTTGATCAACAATTCTATCTCACATCATCATACCACTAGACCAGAGGAGCGTGGTTCTGCCAGCGAATTGACTAACACTGCATCACTTGATGAGAAATGTTGCCAGTTGACCTTTCTCTAATAGGTGCCTCCGCTTTCAATCGATACAGATGCTGCATTGAGCTGTAGGCGGTGCCTGACAATGTCGAAAGACCCAGCGGTTGATATCATACATATGGTCGTATATTCAGGATCGAAATACAGATATCGTTGGCGCTTGGCTACAAACAGCCTCGTAGTTGTCGCTCAGACAAGGCTTGTTGGAACCAGCTTGTAGCAGCGCCGTACACCATACCTATAAACTCAATTGGCCCAAAGGCTATACTAGAAACTCGGTCATCTGACAAGGCTTTTGACAGCAAATTATCAATAGTGTTTTGCCAATCCGTTTTCAGAGGCCACTACTTTGCACTGTAGCTTTTAGTACTTGTTCGCGCCGGGATGGACCAGCCGTCGTTTTGACAGCTGTCAAATTATAAAGGTCGGAGCCATCTAGTTCGACACCATGAAGCACTATATCGAACGGACTTCGCCTTGGAACTTAGGTTATTGAACACGAAAGTTGTTAATTCCGACAAATCCCTGGCTCAAACGCAAATAAATACAGAACAATCCACCACGGCTTTGACGCTCAAGACTATTCAACGCAAGTCATTCATTCGCCTTGCCAGCAAACCGACGCATCCTGTTCGTTCGACCCTGATCCAACCTGGTAAGACAATCTCGCCCCATTGCGCGGATAACCTGAGCTGACAGTGTTGCCATTCCTTCTCCTAGTGATAAGATCACCACGTCGTCATCCACCATGAAGCTCCTATCCCTATTGACCTGCTCAATGGCCACCCTCGTTGGCCTCATCGGCATGACGACTGCCGGAGGGCCAGTGTGTTGGTGGACGCATGATGAATTTACGAGGCATTATAAAGTCTTTATCTCGCCGTTGCCGAAAGAAGAAGTCGGACCCTTATGTCATTCGTTCTGGAAACAACTCAAGAGACATTGGCTTTGCACTGTCTCCTCGCCGCACGGCTGCGGACCATGGACCAACAACACGTTATCGGCCAATGGTACTAAATCAGAGGGCGTCGAGTGGGAATTCACCGTGATTGGAGGGTGCAACAGTGGCATGGTTGAATCTGCATTCTGGGGGGCAACCAAAAACAAGTACGGAGCACTTGATTGCTATTAAATTGACACAAGGCCAGCGCCACACTGGTACCTCTGTTTCGACCCAGCCAGAACAACGGATTGTCAGTCAGTTTACAGTTTTAATCTGAAATCAATGTACTGGATGAGTTCTGTCCGATATACTGCATTACAATTGAGAGTGCCTTGGCCGACGAGGCATGGTATAATAATTCCTTCCACTCTTCTGGTTTACACGAAGACAGAGCTTACGGCACCCGTCATTAAGAACAAGCATGGGCTGAGCGTCCGGAGCTATATCCTGGTTAGTTGTTTTCACGAATATTCGGATATCACGATCGGAAACCGCCTTTCCAATGCCGAAGTGCTGCGCGTTGCGTGGGAACTTGGCGCAGACCCAAACGAGAACTCTAATGGCGTTTCTGATTGGGCGGCATCTGTTATACACCGAGCCCACACTTTGATAGCTTGGCTACGAAGTGTGCACCACCAGGAGGCTGACGTTGAAGCTATCAAGGCCCTGCTGGAATATCATGCGGACACGTAGCTCCGATCATCATGATTCACACTTCGTTCGACCTTTGGTACTCAAGGTGAAGCCAAGTCTCATGCCGGTCTCGACTGTACCAACTGAGAGGCATACTGGGGTTGTGCACTCACACGCTTACAGAGTTACAAGAGTGCATTGACCTCACCGGTGAAGAGCTCGTCCAAGCCCGGGTTCATTATTGAACTCTTCATCTCGTCTGACTTTGGCCTCCTGAAACGGGTACGCGTTGACTCTTTTCTCGGTGAGTCTGTGGCGTGACACCTCCAGTGAAGTTGGGGAGGCCCGGAGAGGAGGGAGGCGGGACTGGAATATGAGTGAAACTCACCGGTGTGGTTCGTCCGTTCGACTTCTTATTCAGCTGTGGTTATCACCACAGACCAAGCCATTGGCGACAGCGGCGCGGTCCAATCAACTTGAACGTGCCGCCTTCGTGAAATGTGTTGAGTGTGGTTGAATATCATTGATACGACGTTCCCGACTACCTGGTCGTGATATCATGTTAATTTCCTCCCATGGCTGTCATACCCCAAAGCTGGGCACCCTTTCCCCAAAATTGGGTAAGCTGACGCCGATTAGCCGGGCAGGATGCGTATAGCCGGTAAGTTCGTCCTGGAATCTACTTCACTATTGCCAATATGGCAGCAACATAAGCAAGTGTCCACCATCTACGAAGATATCATACGCGTCCAAGCTTGCTTCTTCCCTCGAAAGGGCGATTGAGCGGCGGGTAGGAGATGAACTACCAAAGTACGAGCACGTTTCCAAGAAGTCGCAGTTCGCGGTGACGTGTGGGTTCGGGCTAGTATATGGGCGATCACGACCAAGAGGAACGGGTGCGGCTGATTTGACTTTTCTCGATCAGTGCGATGGTTGCCCCGGGGGCCTGGGTGCAAGTACTTTTAGCAGGGCCGCCACACGGGATACACCGAAGTGAGCCGATTGTTGTTCAGGGTTAGGCCCGTATTGGCCGCATGGAAAAAGCAAAGACAGCGGCCATGTGAGCCTTTTATGGTTTTGCACGAACGTTATCGAGGAATGAGAGATGACGCTAAGCTGACGGAACTGCCGGCTACTCAGGGGGGCAAACCGGGCAGCCCAATCGGCATTTTGTTCTGTTGTGTTCGAATATGCGACACACACCTCGTGTGTCAGTGTGGCCAGTGTGCCCGCGGTGCGACTCTGACCCAACGCCCCGTGTAACCGCTGGATATGGCTTGCGCAGGGCTTGCAGGTTTTGTGCTCATGTCAACAAGTTGCCGCATGAATTATGTGATGTATGCACGAACGACTTCCCCGGCGCCTCCCCCGTCCTCGAGGCGGGACATGCCAATCAGGAATACATTCCCGGTCTCGTCAGAGAAACCAATTGTGTCGCATCCCGACCCTACAGTTGGCTGGGGAAATGTGAGTAGTCACAAGCCAGAGACACTAGGCGCTCAGCTCTTTGGGATCCACAGACGTCCTCCCCAGAATCCCCAACGACGGTAGGTGCTCCTGGTCGAATCAACCCCCAAGCAGTCCAGCCTCATGTCCGCCCTCGCACGTCTCGGGGGGGCATGCTCATGATATGTTTCACTCCGGCAAAGGTACCCTCCCATCCACGAGAGGGCTGACACGGCCCAGCGGCCACTTATTACCTAGGCGATCGGCCATACTTACCTCGAGTTCAGCCAGCGCCAGGACTCGGTCGGAGCGTTGCACGTGTGTGTGGCTACATGGCGAGCTCGACTTCCCGCCGTCAGCTTGCCATCCACCTTGTATTGTCTCACCGTTGGGGATGTTTGTGTCTGACTAGCCACGCCTTGCCCACGCTGCCTTCACTCGTTTGGTTCGCGGTCTAATAGCGTGTGTGAAAAGTTGCCTTCATGCCTCCATTGAGCCACGCCATCGCGCCTGCTCAGCTCAATGGAGACACCCTGACGTACTCCCCATCGATCTCGCCTATATTGAGCATTCGCTGCTCCATTAGAAGACCTGGGCATCAGCATCAGCATCAGCATAAGAACCCGCAGGATCCCAAATGGAGGGAGGGATCAATCCATCTACAGCCCCGGACGTCCCAGATCCAGATCCAGACCCAGACCCACGAAGCATCACAGACCGAGGAGGCAAGCAACGAGAGAGGAACCGTGGCAAAACAGCAGCAGCTATGTGTGATCATTCATTCCACCATTCGTCCCGCCTTGACGGGCAAGCCAGCCAGAACTGGTTCGACAGGCGACTTGGCTACCAGATCCATGTGGGCACCAGTGACCTGCCGGTCAGGGATGTGGGTGAGGATGACTACCCGTACTCGATGGGTGTCAGTCCCGTCAGTAATGGACCGGCGAGACGGATTGCCTTTATGAGTGGCAACGACGACTTCCGGGCTGCCAGACTTCGATGCGCGATTGCCTGCCAGGAATACAACAAGCTTCCCGAGGACGTCTCGATCGAGGACCGCGTCAATGGATGGAAATGGTAAGTGGTCTCGCTCTGACCCACGCTCCCTCTGCTGTGGCTTCATATCCAGCATCATACCGAGATGGTGGAAGACCATGCAAGTCCAAGAGATGCACCGAACGGAGGAGCACTTCATGTAAGCAATGCCAGGCTGACCACACCACTCTAGCATCGTCGACCCCAACAACAAGACCACCAGAGACGTCAGTGCCGGTCCCGCCGTGGACTTCTCGGCCATATTCAAGCGCCCGGCCAAGACGGAGGCCCCAGACTCGACCGCCGAGCACACGCCGCCCGTGACGCCCGTCTCGGCCAGCCCGCCCCCGCGCCCGACGATCCCCTACGTCAAGCCGCCCGTCTACATGGACTACGGCCTCCGCGTCAAGATCGCCCCGACGACCTTCATCAACCGCAACTGCACCATCCTCGACACCCCCGTCGCCGACATCGTCATCGGCGAGCGGTGCTCCTTCGGCCCCGGCGTCACCATCATCGGCGTGGGCCACCCGGTCCGGTTCGAGGAGCGCTCCGAGTTCATCACGGGCAAGCCGGGGAGCTGGGGCGCAAAGGTCGTCATCGGCGACGGCGTCTGGGTCGGCGCCGGGGTCGTCGTCCTCCCGGGCGTCTCCATCGGGTCATATTCCACCATCGGCGCCGGCAGCGTCGTCACCAAGGACGTGCCGCCTAGCTGTGTCGCCATGGGCAACCCGGCCACGGTGCGGTATTATGTCGACAGCGAGAAGGGCCGCGAGCCCGTCGTGGTCGACGAGACGGCCAACACGCTGGAGGACGCGTTGAAGGTAGATAGGGAGGAGTAGCGGCCTCTAAGTGAGGGAGGAGTCAAGATAGGAGGGTAGGGCCGGGCGGATCTGTACTATACATTGCGAGTGCGCGATACTAGAGCAGTAGGACGCAAGTCAGGACTTTTTCCGGTTGGATATAAGGGCGGATTTTGTACGGCCAGCCCGTGGCTTGCGTTTGGCCGGGCTGATGTCGTAGTGTTAAGATACCCAAGGCTATTATTAATGGACAATTTGCATGCGTTGGCTTGGATAACAATGCATCAAGTCTTCTAGGCCCGCTGTCTCTTGACATCTTACTTCAAATGGCTGTCTCCTTCAGCTCTTTTGTTCCCCGGGTCGAGCAGACTCTGCCACTGATCAGTGATCAGCAACCATCACAGGAAGCGTTACGTGACAGCAGGTCCTGGATCTCATAAATTTGATATTCTAATGTGGGACCACGCTGCCTGCGGACTTCAATTTCTAAACTGAGTCTCTAAAGTCTGTTTCGCTCTGATGATACATATGTCGCTTATTATGTCTGAGGATACAACAGAAGAGGTTGTCTCATAGTCTCATGTTATGTTGTCTCTTGGGAACTGGTCCCATGGCCCCTTTGGAGGAGGCGAAAAGGGAATTTTGTTGTTGTATTAGAGTCAACGGTTCGCAGTCCGTATGTAGATGCTGGATTCACCGAAGAGACTGGGACCCAGCCTCTCAAGCTCGACATAATCTTGCGCAATCATGTCCCGCACCCGGGACGATGGAGGGTCAGTTTCGCACGCCTCGAGCTCTTCAGCAACAGCTTTTGCCCTGGGCTCCTTCGTTCCACGCCTCTTCGTCCAGCGGCGTATTGTGTCCTCCTCGTCGGTTACTGTGTCCCAGGCCAGAATCGCCGGCCGGGCGATGTCGGTGACGATCTGTCTGACGGGTACGTTGGGGCAGAAAGACAGCACGGCACTGTCATCGGTCACGCCAAGGAAACCCTGAGGATCATCGACTACCGTGACGAAGCAATCTTCTAGGAGCTTCTTGTCGACTTCAGTGTACGCAGGGTCCTGGGCGAAGCATTCAATCGATGTGCCTAGCTTTTCCTGGAGGCAAACCTTGAGATACAACATGAAGGCGTGTTGCGTTGCGGATCGGCGTCGCCGGTCGCTGTCTTCACCCGACATTGACCCGCACGCGAACGCGAAAATTTGGCGGACGGGGAATATAGAGCTCTCCTTTATGGCAGATTCCAGTCTCACGCGATCAAAGCTGAAACCCAGCCTCGATAATTGCCGATAAAATGCGTCCTTTGTGTTTTTGAGGCTGCTTTGTAGCTGCGGTTCAATCTGGTGCCTGTGGCATATTTGCATAGCACAGGGAGCCTGATCGGAGTAGTATCTGCTGTGCATCAGGGCTTGGTATGAATTGTATAGTATGCAAGGTTCGAGTCTGTTTGCTCTTGTCAGTTTCACTTTAGGAACAGGTGAAAGGCATAGCATTATTATATGACAGGCTGTCTCATAGGAAGGTATCCTACAAGAGATCGGGGAAGAGATACCGTGGCCGCTTAGCGGACACACAGGCAAGGATCGTCGGGACAAATCAGTCTCGAGCAGGATACATACCTCCCTTCTTTGTTGCCAATTCGCCGCGTCTCTGAAAGTCTTTTCATAACCGCACGCTCGATTTTCCGCCCAGTGACGGAAGTGAAAATGAATTTCCGGCCGGCTGTTGATTCCTCATTCTTGGCCGCCTCGATTTGATCTTGGAGGTTTTTCATATCTCGCTTTGTGAATAACGGAACGCCACTCTCGAACAGTCTCTGGACCTTTCGTTCCTCTAGAGCTGCGACATTCGGATTTTCCATGATGTTGTTGTTCATTTCGTCCTGTGGAGCCGCAGGGCCCGCTATTACGAGGTCTGGGTCACTGGTGCGAGCAACGGCGGTTGTGGTTTGGGTGAGAGGCGAGTTCTTTGTCACTGCAGGCAGATCCGAGAATGATTCTGAAAGATGCTGTTGTTCTGAAGATGTGCAGCTGATCCGGTTTGAACTTCTGCCCCTTGTAAACAGTGACGGTTGGTCCTTCTTGATAAGTTCCGGGTCACCGCAGCGAGCAGGTGCGTCCCCGTGTGGCACGAGAGGAGGATCGTCCATTATTGATAACACGTCCACGGTACTACTTTCTCAGACAGACAAGATCATCATCTCCACTGGCAAGCCTGGCGCATCAAGGTTGTGATTTCGCCCCGTGATGTTTCGAATTGCGACAAGTACGTTTGGTAGGACTCGTGAGACACCATTTTAAATTGTAAAGAAGCATGTTGCGATTGAGGACAAAGACATTCGGTAGGCGCACCCGAATCCCCATTATGCTAAATACGTGGAGCCCGCTAGAGGCTTTTGACTACCCGATGATTCGACCAGTCCAGACGCGCCATGTAACTGTTCTTCTCAAAACGATCCGAGCCAACGGACCAAGCCGTTAGAGCCGCCGCTACCCAAACACGTCACTGATCCAGGCCGATGCTCAGTGAATGGCCTTGTCCAGATGCATCGGGCACGACCTGTGGTGATCAACAGGAAATAAAAGGGCACAAGGCGCCAACCATCGCTAATCGGGACCTACGGTTTTGATCTAGCGCCTGCTGCCGCCGGTACCGCGGTCTTACTAAGTCAGTTTCCTGATATTGCGCCAGACGCGGCCCGAAACACTTGGCAGTGTGCACCGTTTCGCATAGAGAAGGTGTAGCAGTCACGAGCTTGCCGCGTGGCTGCGTGGCTATTCGCGCCCAACTCCCAAGTCTTTCTTTTCTCAGATACTGCCGTCCGTAAATGACATGACCAATCAAAGACCGCGAGACCATATTCATGTGCATCTGGCCTCAGACTTGATGGACACAACTTACAGCGATCGAAATCGACCGGGGCGGGGCATACGACCAAGCGGCGCGGAGAGTCTTGAACTTAACTTGGTGGTGGTGTAGTGTGAAAGGGCTTTTGCCCAACTACTCCTGGAATCCCAATCCTGGACAGAAGATGGCTGAGAACAGGCAATATCTACTACTCGTCTCCGTCCCCTTAACCTATCGAAGCCGCAATATACGCAAGCTGATACCCAACCGTCGGTAGCAGTTGGGCTGTCCTTGGGCGGACGTCGGGACCTCAATGGCTGAGAGAAAGATTTTGATTTTCTGCGCCGAAAGGTTCTTGGCACATTTATGACGCTGACGTCTTGAGGTTGACCACTCACTCGTCGGTTCTTGACCTGAATTGGGCTCACAGTCATGTACGAAGTGTGCAATAATAATGCAGGCGCCAATTTGGCCCATGGAATTGCCATGAGCAAACATTGCACCTACGCTTTCACGGTCTATCTCTCGTCTGCGATGGTTCCTTTGGCTGTATCAGCGCTTTAATCGATAACCTCCATCAATGATGCCAAGTCGACGCACAAGAAACGGCCCGAATCACTATCACCCAGTGTTACATGACGTTTTCTTTCGCACGTCCAGGATTAATAATTACCTTCGTCTTGGCATGGCAGCGACTCCACCAAATTGTGGCTTGGAATGCACTTTGAAGGGTACATACTCCACAAACCGTACCATTCTGACGTTGTGACTGGATAGCATGTGCATATGTCCATTGCTAAATACGCGTATCCATTGTCCTCAAGTACTTAACGCCATTTTTATTTCGGTGATAAGAAGGGGGATAAGATATCTCCTTCATCTTTCGGCGATGGCTTCAGCTGTACATGGATGGCAGTGCAAATCGCGAAGTGACGTAGCGACAGTGCTTGCAACAGGTCAGCCCTTTATGTGATCTTAATGATAGGGTAGTCTTGATTACTACAAAAAGAGACTGAAGTGCTTGGTGGTGCTGGATGTTGAATCTGCATCATCCATCATCCAGTCTCTGCTCAGCATTCGAAATTACATTGTGCCGCACCCCGAAGACAGCAGCAAGATGATGACACGCGAAGGCAGCATCGCCGCGCTCGGAATGACGGCAATTCTCAGTGCAATACCAGCGGGCGCACAGAATCTGTCGTACGGCGCAGACAACTGGTACCAGAGCGACATTGTAACGGTTCAACCAATCACTTTCCAGACACAGAACAACTTGACCATCACGGGCAATCTCTTCGCCCAAAACAACCTCACCGCCAGTGCCAACACCTCAGCCATTGTGGTCGGCCACCCCATGGGCGCCACGAAAGAGCAGAGCGCCAACCTGTACGCGACCAAATTGGCCGAGCAAGGATTCGTCACCGTCTCCCTGGATCTACCCCACTGGGGGACCAGCGATGGCGAGCCCCGAAACGGTGTGGCCCCGGATGAGTACGCAGAGGCATACAGCGCGGCCGTCGACTACCTTGGCACGCAGGTCGGCTCACGCGTTGACCGCGAGCGTATCGGTGCCCTAGGGATCTGCGGAAGCGGCAGCTTCGTCATCAGCGCGGCCAAGATCGACTCGCGCATCAAGGCCATTGCGACTTCAAGCATGTATGACATGGGCGCCGTGAACCGCAATGGTCTCCGGCATTCCCAGAACGTCGAGCAGCGCAAAGACATCATCGCTGCTGCGTCTGCAGCCCGTTGGGCCGAGGCCGAGGGTGGCGAGGTCCAGGTCGCTGGCGGAACGCCGCTCGAGCTCACAGACGACACGCCTCCAGAGGGGGTCGAGTTCTTCGACTTCTACCGTACCAGCCGCGGCGAGTTCACGCCCGAGGGGGCCAGCCCAAATAGAACCACGAAGCCCACTGTCACGAGCAACGTCAAGTTCCTCAACTTCTATCCCTTCAACGACATCGACACGATCTCGCCCCGCCCCATGCTGTTCGTCACCGGCGACCAGGCGCACTCGCGCGAGTTCAGCGAGGACGCTTATGCAAATGCTGCGGAGCCCAAGGAGCTGTTCTGGGTCCCCGGGGCCGGCCACGTCGACCTTTACGATCGTGTGGAGCTCATCCCTTTTGACAAGTTTACCGACTTTTTCAAGGCAAATCTGTAGACCTAATACCCTTGCCCGAGGAATGGTATTCTACTAGTACCTCACCTAGGCGATTACCACATGACACAGGACTCGGAGGACAAAAAGTCATTAATTTTGGGGGCATACCGATTCACCTAGGCAGGTTATTTCTTAATCCACTCTCTGTGGTGGCAGGGCGCGCGGTCATGGTGTGTACATAGATCTATTTCCACGACTTATTGAGCCATACAAGCTATGTCTTGGGGGATTATTTGAATGAATTCGTAACCTGAAAATAAATAATCACTATACAATCTTTGGCTGTCTTCGCAACTTTAAACCACAATAGGAGTCAATTTACACCCAAGCTCGACAGGACTCATGTGGACCCTCCTGTCCGTCCTGCCTTTTCAGACTCGAATGATATTCATTCTCATGCATACTTCTCTCCTGGTGTTTCAGGGGAGTCGCGACGAATGAGCCTTAGCCGGACCTTGTCGGGATGCCGCATGTTCAATGTCATCTGTGGCTCACTGTCCATCGTGTTCGCCCAGATCCTGGCACGCGTATCCTTCGGCACCTCCCCCTCAAGTGGGATCGCCTCAACCCTCTGATGCCTGAGTATATATGAGATGATAGCGACATACTCGACCTGAGAGAACTTCTTGCCCGGGCAGATGCGGGCTCCGGAGGACCACGGGAAGAACGCACCCTTGTCGTCCGTAGGCTGGCAGAACTCCTCCGTGGATGCCTGGCCCGTCTTGATCCACCGGGAAGGCTTGAACTCACGGTGGTCTGGTCCCCAGTATTCGTGCATCATGTGGCATCCGATGGCGTTGAGGTGGAAGGCTGTGTTTGGAGGGAAGTAGACCTCTCGGCCTTCCATGTTTATGCTCTTGCCTTCGGGGCCGAGGCTCTGCTTGTTATGATCAAGCACGGGTGGAAAGAGTCGAAGGACCTCGTGCTGTGAATGAGTTAGTATAGTGGGCTTTTTCAGAGATGCATTCTGATTTGTCAGGGGGGTTAGATACCATGAGAGCTATGCAACGCTTCAGCCTGGGGTAAAATTCAGTGTAGCTGATCTCTGCGGCATCCTTGGGTATTTCTTGATACACCTGGTCCACCTCCACCTGAATCCAATCTTGCCACTCGGGAAAAGCGGCCAAAAGATGGAGTGTGTAGTTCAGAGTATGGGCCGTGGTCTCGTGCCCGGCCACGCCATAGGTAAACATGTTACCGAAAAGCTCCACGTCGTTTAGTCCCATCCCCTTCTCGAGGACAGAATTCTCGGACTGGGCGATCATTGCGTTCAGAAAGATGTTGTCTTGGATCTTGCCATTGCGGAATTCGGCTCTTCTCTCGTCAACCATCTGGCGCATGAGCATTCTGAAATGCTTGGCCGCGATGAGATGATCGATCCAGGATTTTGGCAGTGGTAACAGAGTGACAACTTTGAGGTCAAGATCATATAACCAGTCTGGTGTTAGTGACAGAGTGGTCATGTCGGACAGCAGCGTGGCCATTGTGTCGCGAAAGTCTGTTGCCGAAATCTCGGATGTATGTCGAGGCCCCTCGTGCTGTTCTGTCGGGGGTGTGAACTGCCACGACTGGCCAAG
Organism: Diaporthe vexans; assembly: GCA_021188095.1. NCBI lineage: Eukaryota > Fungi > Ascomycota > Sordariomycetes > Diaporthales > Diaporthaceae > Diaporthe > Diaporthe vexans. The sequence continues at coordinate 684,964 of JAJLLZ010000014.1, forward strand.
CCCAGCAGTCGCCAATACGTTCAAGGCCACAGTCATTGTGTCGACACACGATGTGTTGAATCCCTGCATATTTCTGTTCCACCACTCGCAGAGCTGGGCAGCTTGTCGTAGCGACTCATTCCACACCAGGGTCATGTTGTGTTCATTAAAAGGGGGTGCTGTGATACGGCGCTGTCGCTGCCAATCCGTCCCAGTGACCGAGGAGACGCTTCCTCGTATTAAACTCGGTATACTGGCGATCGCTTGGGGATTCCTGTCAAAATCCTTTCTCTTCGTATAGACTTGGCTAATCATATCGAGATCGGTCGAGAACACCTGTCATTACCAAGGTTGATCAGTCTTCAAGTTTCCACGTCTAGCATAGTGTTCAGACAGAACCCAGTTCTGCACCGTAAGGAGCGTTCACTCACGTCGAGTCCCCGAGGCGAGACCTGAACCCATACCTTTCCCAGCTTCTGGTGCATTTTTTCATGATCTTTCCACAGCCACCCTCTCCTCGTGAACTGTGCCCATGATCCGATGCCAAGTGGTGCTTGACAGATGATGGGCGCCAAATACTTCTGCGTCAGGAGCCAGACTGGATTTCGGGGAGTCACAGGGCTGACAACAATTGGAAGACCAGTCTTTCTGGCGGCACGGTAGTTTCCTGCTATCTTGATGATCGTGATGCCCACCTGGTACACAGTGTACCCGAGCAGGACAGCCAATACTGGAAGCAGCCACATCTTGTTCAAGCAACGACGCAAGTAGATATTCTTTTTGAGGATGGAACTTTGAAACGAGCGTCTTGGTCAATGTCGAAACGCGCTACTCATCTTTCCCCAAACCACCGGCCGAATATCTCACCTTATAAGCGTGAAAATTAGTATGAATCCTGCTTTCAAAGGACGCCCTCATTGGCGACATGAAAGTGAGGGTTTGCCATAGCCACAACCATCAAAAGACACACTCGGAATCGATATTTCCGCATGCGACAACGACAACGAATGTCTCGTTTGGTACAAGCATGGCATCGGAGTTCTATGGCAGATATGGTGGGGAAACATCGGAAACGGTCGAGACACCGAGCTACTCTTGGTGGTGTAGCTCGAGCCAATCACAACGAGAACCGACAACGAGCCACAGACTGCTACCCCTGGTCCCACAGGTGGATTGCCTGGGCTTGGCATCAAATATGTTTTGGTCGGCCCAGCTGAATGTTGATCATGCCGTGGCTGATGTGCAGCATTGTCCGGGATAGATAGCAAATCAGTTACGATGCATCTTAGTAGCGGCTGCACGACTTCATGCCGGCTGAATCAAGGCCAGGGGGCTGTGCTGGCTTTGCTTTACAGTTCAGAGGATCCCACCTAGATACGACATTGGGTGACTCGACCGACATGATACACGTAATGAGGCTGAATTCAAGTGGACGGAACTTGGTATGTCTTCGATGATGGCTTGGCAGTGTAAGCAGGTCGCAGCTCGCAGTCGCAGTCGCTATCCGTGAGGATGTCACAGCCGCAGGCCCCAGTGGATTCACACCGGTGGATCGGGTTTTGGCACCAGATCAAACTACGGCAAGATGGAAGCCACTAAGGGTGCATTCCACCATTCAAGCTTTGAGCCCAATTGACTAGTTCTAGGTGCATGAATCTAGAGCCTGCCTCTTTTAGCTGGGCTCTTGCGGGGAGTCAGCTCTTCAAGTTGAGTGTTCGGTTGCTGCGAACTCCCAACAGCGGATTGAGGTACTTGAATAGCTAACACTTCAAATTTTCGAACGGAATCTGTAAAGTGATATGTTCATTCATTATGGCTCGAGCTGAATGAATTAATACGTAACCGTGCTTCATCTATGCAACAGGAAAAGAAACGGAATGGTGGGCTAATATCCCATCTATCAGAAGCAGTCGTAATGAAAACCCATTGGCATGAATCGGGACAAGTCAAATGATCCAGACACTCCGCGCAGCTGGCCCAAGTCAAACAAAAGACTGAAGATAATGATAGTGCCATTTGACTCGGCAAACGTGCTTTACATGGAGCCGTGGGCGTTGTTCCGATGGAGATAGTCATGGTTTGACAATCTCCGTGGTGTGTACCTCAACGTTATCGCAGAGAGGAAAGCGGCCAAGAAAGAGAATGCCCCCAGTATGACAAAACCCCTCCCAATAACAGCATTGCGCCGGCCTACTATGGAGGTCGTAGATATGATAATGGACTTGGTACCCTTGTTAAGATGAGCGGGGAAGTCTGCATGCTGCGTCAGTGAAAAACATTCAATTCGATACGTGAGGAGACAGAGCCTTTCAACTTACGAGACACCGTCTCCAGCCGGTACATGCCTCTCTCCATGACCTCCAGGTCGTTGCGCATCGCGGGCTTGGCAAAGGTCGACCCTGCCGCTGTTCGCATCCACACCATGAAAGACTCGTCTTCGGCCGGATTGAACATGTTCTCTGAGTGATAACCGTTTGGGAATCTCTCGGCCCAGGCTGGTGGAGGCACTATTGTCACAGTTTTGTCACTGCCTTGTGACGGAATTTCATATCGGCTTGGTTGATAAAGTAGCTTGTCGATGGGATTGGCGATTCCCTTGCTGCTCATATTATAAGACCGCGTCAGGTTTGAGCCATCCGTATCGGACAGCCGCAGTGGGGCCGCGAAGGTGTCATTGAAGTAGGAATTTGCAATCATGCCGCAGGGGTAGACAATTCTTTCTTCAGTCCCATCCTCAGATTTTTGTGTTCCTATCGGCGAGCAATCCGAACCTCGGACTGAGCTCAGGCTGCTAGGGCTGCCTTTCAGCTGGTCCGCGTGCCGTGAGAGTATGTACTGGCGGTGGTTCTGATGGAAATTTGCGAGTCGGTAGTAGTACAAAACCGGCGGCTGCAGGTCCTCTGGGAGAAAGAACTCTATGGTGCAGAGGGTGTAGTTCTTAGCAACACCATCAAACACTAATGTCTTATTGGACCGTTTCCACCGGTCCACGAGCTGGCCAGCTGATGATGCCTTGAAACGTTTCGATACATTCTCCGGTGGCATCACCTGGAGCTCGTCGTACGAGTCTATCTCGTGGCATCGTGTGTAGTCGAAACGTACTTCCCTAGTCTTTTCAAACAGTCAGTCTGGTTTCTGGGACTTTCTTCTTCTGCTAAGGTGCGGAAGGGGCGCTGTCAAGCAGTCCCTAAGTCTTCGAAGACGCACTTGATCGGATGTGACCAGCCACAAAATTCCGATACTGATCAACAGCAGCCCCAGGCATAGGAAGGCTTTGATGCTTGTCTTGGGTACTAATACTGGCCTGTGGCTTGTCAGTGTGATTTCGTGCCAATGTCAACTTGCACGGCTTACTCCCATGCCTTCATGCGTTGCTGCTTGAAGGCTGTGTCCTTCGGCCTGCGGGATGATTCAACCACCGGAAGGGACTTCTCCGTATGTGAACGGATCATTTTGAGCCGTTGGGCTACTCGAAGCCTGTCGTAACGAGACTGAAGTCGCCGGAGGAGAGAGAGGGAATACTAATACAGCAGCTGCCAAAGGTCGAATTGTCGACGGGTTGGATACTAATATCTCTAATTACTTGAAAGTTCGATAGAATGTGGGAAGTAGTCGGGCGTGATGTAAGTGCGAATCAGTACCTTAGACTAAATGCAGGGACGGCGACTCTGTTGCGGGTGGGTCAACCGGCTTCCGGCGCCCATGTGCCATCTCAGCTTGTTCGTTGTTCACAGCTGATGATGGATCTATGGTGCCGTATGACATGCTTGGCACCCACTATAAATAATATCAGAGACAAAACAAGTCAGAACCTAACCTGTACAGCCTCATCTGTGGGCAGCGTCATCTATACAATGTGATGAGAAGCGAGTCAAAATGCATAGCCTGGGCGTGGCGGAAGGTGGGAGTTGCAAGCAGGGAACTCCACAGGCCCGCTAGGTAATCGAAGGCGGCTGAAGCATTTGATGGCAGGCGGCTTGATTCGTTCAAGCGCCCCAAGCCCGCGCGCCGATCAGGCAGACTCCAGCAGTGCCGAAGCATAATTGGGATGCCAAGCTCCATATCTCGTTGTCGGGTTCTCTTTCGATAACGCATGGATCGGAATGAGATCAGAGCGGCACTGACCCAGGCATAAGTCAGGGGTCACGTACTTGAACATCTTGGCAAATAGGCTTACACGCATTCGGTTGAGGTGATATGTATTGCACTCATATATAACGCCAACAGCTCAAGACTGGCACAAATCTGTTGCTAGTGAAGCAAAACACATAAAGATCGATATGAGTCCAATATCTTCCGCAAGTTTCACTGCTAATTCTATGCAAATCTCTTCGATCTGACCGTCGCGCTGCTCTATCAACATCGCTAGGCATCTCTATAGCTACTCGATGTGGTCGTGCCGAGCAGCTGGGAACCTTCAGTCATATAAGTCTTTTTAACGGAAAGACGTGCCACGCTCCTTTCGTACTTTTGCGCAACCACGACAATGCTCTGGCCATGGAGAAGGCCGGCGCCAACTGCCGGAAATGGTCGCAAGATACCAATCCAAGCCGGACGCCCAGAGCCTTTGGTGGATGAACGCCGGAACAAGCCATACATCTCGAACGCGATCAAGACATCCAAATACAATGTCTTCGATTTCCTCCCGCGCCAGCTCCTCTACCAGTTCTCACGTATGGCCAACGCCTATATGCTCGTCATCTCGATATTACAGGTCATACCCGGATTCAGTACAACGGGAAAGTTCACGACTCTCATTCCGCTGGTAATTTTCTTGGGCCTCGTCATTGCCAAAGAAGGCTACTACGATTGGAAGAGGCACCGTCAAGATGTAGTCGAGAACAGAAGGCAGGCGGTTGTCCTCCGCGATATCCTTTCGGCGTCGAGGGGCTCCACGACTCTTGCTGAACTGGCGTGGGAGGAAGAGAATTCCATGGGCCTGCAATGGATGTATACGAGATGGAGAGATCTGAAGGTCGGCGACATCATCCGACTCTCAAGGGACGAGGACGTTCCGGCAGATGTGATCTTGCTGCATGCCGATGGGGAGAATGGGCTGGCGTACGTGGAGACCATGGCCCTGGATGGCGAGACCAACTTGAAGCCAAAGCAACGGCCAGCAGGACTGCCCGACTGCAGCACCATCGACGCAATGGCAGCGTGCCAAGCCACCCTGCACGTCGAGGATCCCAATGCAGACCTCTATCGGTTTGACAGCAAGTTCACATTGGACGGCATAACAATGCCACTAACTCTAGATCAAGTCATATACCGAGGCAGCACAATTCGAAATACCCCACGCACAATCGGAGTGGTCATCAACACCGGCGAGGAATGCAAGATCAGGAAAAACGCGAAGAGAGAGACAAAGCCGAAGAAACCAGCCCTTGAGATTACAACAAACTACATTGTGATTTTCCTCATGATGTACGTCCTCATTAGCTCGTCAGCTGCCACGGTAGCCTACGTGGTCTGGAAAGGTGCGCAAGAGCAATTTGCGTGGTACCTTGCCAACACTACGATCTCATTTGCAGACATATTTGTTGGTTTTATCATCACGTTCAACAACGTCATACCACTGTCACTTTACGTGGGCTTGGAGGCTATCAAACTGGGTCAAATGAGCCTCATCAGTGGAGACTTGGAAATGTACCATAAGGAGACGGACACCCCAGCCGGGGTAAATACCACGAATAACCTGGACGACCTCGGTCAAATCAGCTATGTCTTCAGCGACAAGACTGGTACGCTGACTGAGAATATCATGAAGCTTCGCATGATCAGCATTGCGGGAACAAGCTGGTTGCACAATATGGACACCGCCAACAGTAAGATCAGTGGATCCCCAACTGCCACTGCATCTGACATGTCAACAGAGGATATGCTTGGCTACATTCGTTCGCACCCCAACACGCCGTTTGCAGCCAAGGCGATCAGATATATCCTTGCCATGGCGCTATGTCACACATGTCTGCCAGAACGCGCTGAAGACGGCCAAATAGACTTCCAAGCTTCGTCTCCGGACGAGCTCGCACTGGTCAGGGGTGCAAGGGATCTGGGATTTGTCGTTACCCAGAGATCTTCGCAATCGGTGACAGTGCAGATACCACACCAAGACGGCAGCAGCTCGGACACAACCTATGAAATATTGGACCTCGTCGAATTCAGCAGCAAGCGCAAAAGGATGTCCGTTATCCTTCGCTGCCCAGACGGGAGGATATGGCTCATCTGTAAGGGCGCGGATTCCATCATGCTGCCACGGTTGAGGATGACCCCGACAGAGATGAAGGGGAGGCGGGGTGGTATGGAGCGCTTTTCCCAACTCGGGCAAATGTCATCGAAAGGTTGGACGGACCGGCGGCCACATCAGATGAGCGGGCTCGTCGACGAGGTTGAGACGGCATCTTCCACATACAGCCGGGCTTCACTCCCTGCAAGCGACTCGTGGATTCCACTGCGAGCACGACCCACGCAACCCGATCATATGGGAAACGACCAACAAGGCCACTCAAGATCCTACGATTTTCTGGAGACATCTGATGTGACGAACGAGGCTCATGTCATCCAGGAATGCTTCGCCCACATCGATCACTACGCTACCCAGGGTCTTCGGACCTTAGTCTATGCGGACAAATTTCTCGATGCAAACGACTATGAAAATTGGAAGCATCTCTACCGCGAAGCCGAAACAAGCCTAGACGATCGCCAAGAGCGCATCGAAGAGGTCAGCGAGCTGCTGGAACAGAGTCTCGACCTAGTCGGGGCGTCAGCCGTGGAGGACAAATTGCAGGCGGGCGTGCCGGAGACGATCGAGAAGATGCGCCAAGCCGGAATCAAGGTCTGGATGCTCACAGGGGACAAGCGGGAGACCGCCATCAACATCGCCCACTCGACTCGACTGTGTGGGCCTGACACGACAATCCACGTGCTTGACGTACTCGAGGGGGGCTTGGAGCTGCAGATCACAGACCTCGCCGACGCCATCCAATATCGCGTCGAGACGGTGTACTCGGACCCATCTCGCTCACACACCGCCCTCGTGGTGGACGGCGAGACCCTCACAGCCATCGAGGAGCCATCCGCGGAGCATCTTCGCCGCCTCTTCACCCAGGTCGTGACGGAGGTGGACTCGGTCGTATTCTGCCGGGCCTCACCAGCCCAGAAGGCCCTCCTGGTCAACATGGTCCGAAAGGGACCTGTGTCCACTACAAAGAAGGGCTTCTTCTCCCTGAGCTGGCTGAAGCCACGCCCAAGAGGGCCCATAACCCTCGCCATCGGGGATGGTGCCAACGACGTGGCCATGATATCAGCCGCCAACGTCGGTGTGGGTATCTCAGGCCGCGAGGGCCAGCAGGCCGCGCGCACGGCCGACTTCAGCATCTCGCAGTTCCGCTTCCTCTCGCGCCTCGTGCTCGTCCACGGGCGGTGGAACTACTACCGCACGACGCGGTTCATCCTCGCGACCTTCTGGAAGGAGACCTTCATCTTCTTCCCCCAGGCGCTGTTCCAGGCGCAGACGGGCGCCACGGGCACCAGCCTGTATGAGCCGGGCAGCCTCACATTTGTCAGCTTCTTCACGGCCGCGACTATACTCATCATTGGGACGTGGGAGCAGGACTTGGCGGCTCGCACACTTGTGGTTATACCGGAGTTGTTTCGGTACGGACAGAATGGGGAGGGGCTTAATGCGAAGGTGTACTTGCGCTGGTTCTGCAATGCCCTGATTGCTGGGCTCGTGGTGTACGCCGCTTGCTGGTACGGATACACCGGATCTGAATTGATGAACGATGGCGGCCTATACGCCCAAGGACTTCTGGTCTTTGCGATGTGTGTAATCTGGATCAACATCAAGCTCCTGTAAGTTCCCCTCGTGTGTTAGTGTTACTCGGGCCATTCGCTAACGAGTTCCAGAATCATCGAGTTGCATCACAAGACAACAATTGTCCTATGGTCAATCCTCGGCAGTATCACTGGTGTGTGGGGTTACGCGCTCGTCATTGGCGCAACATCCGGACCAAGTGCAGGGCCCTACTCCATCCGCGGCGGGCTGTTGAGCACATTCGGACGGGATCCTGCTTGGTGGTGTGCGGGTATTATGGCCTTGGGAGCCCTTCTCCTGCTGGAGATGTTGTCCAAAGCCCTGTTGCAGAACCATGCATTGAGGACTTGGTCCTCACGTTGTTGGTCGTCGAGCACCAGCCCAAATGAGAGGAGGGGCGGAGGGGTCCGCGAAGGGTTCGACGCTTGGGAGCCTCGGCTGTGGCAGGAGATGGAAAAAGACCCAGCTGTCAAGGTCGCGGTCAACAGGTTGTGGAGGGATGAATGTCGGAAGTTGGGAGACCGGAGAATGATTGTTCAGGAAGCTTGAGCAGCATATGTGCGATATGTCAGAAGTTCACGGCGTTGCGGGTGAGGTCCTCTCGATGTTTCCAGCCAACATTGTAGACACGCAGTAGAGGACCTCAATTCTACAGGTAAAGCTTGGTGGTGTGAATAGTGGTGTGCATACTCAGAGGGACCAGATCAGATATGCTATTACTTGTTCGTTACTCGTGGCTCGACGCCATTTGCTGTGTTACACAACACGGCCCACGCTGGAAGTTGGCTGCATGCTTCGCGGGCCTGCATATTGATATCAGCTTGACAGCGGCACAATCGAGCAGAAGGCTCTGAATTTATGTTTTAATTTCCCAAACAACCCGTAATCTAGTCACAGTGAGCTTTGAAACAGAACAAGGGATCCAACCTCAGTCTCCAGTAAAGCAAGACGCTGGCTCGCTCAACCCTCACATGCGTTCTCCCGCTGTCATTTGCCACACTTCTTCTGGGCTTGCAAATCAGGGATGAGATTGCGTGCAACCTGTTTTACAGCATTACGAAGGTTCTGAGAGCTATTCTCAGCACGTCACAACTCCGATAGGCTTACCTTCTGCGAGAGACTATCAGTATTGCTGTCCCAGAAGTGAGCCCACTTTTACGCCACACACTGCCTGGGTAGCAGCGGCGGTGAAAGGCACAGCCCCAAGTGCCAATCTTATCGCATATCCCCGCTATTCTTTGACCTTACGACCGTTCCCACTCTATAAAATGGCGTATTGAACTATCCACAACGCTCAACTTCACCTTTAAATACGTCTTTCACGTTTATTGCTAGATGAAACTCTTTTTTAATCCGCCCTAATACAATAAATGTCACAGTCGTCCGTTCCACATCTGAACATGGCCCATGAACAGAGCAACACATCCGTGGGCGGTGACGCGGCACAAATTGGTCATGAAATTGCAACTCTATCGGTTGCTTCGTCTGCCGCGCACTCACCCTTATCCTCAACTCAAGAGATGAAGAACTCACCTTCAACCTCTTCTGCACAATCACCCGCCTCTCGACCCTTATTCGACTCACGAGAAGGCAGGATCGCAGCGTTTAAACGATTGATAGAGAAAGATACTTTTCCATACGCTCGTGCTAATATTGAGGCACTCATTCGCTACTATGAAGACGGTGGCAGAATCCCTTATGGGGACGAGGAGGTCTGGGCAATTGATGGCGAGGTCTCCTTTGGTACCAGAAAGTATAAAAGCTTCCAAGAGATGCCTGAGGAATGGTTGTCTAAGAACAAGTTTCTCGATGTAAGTGGCTTTTACCTGTTGCCTATGTTAGTTTTGAGAGCCCTTAGTTTCGTCTTACTTTGCTCTCACTGCTAACCCATCTTTTCCTATCTTCTCTTCTTAGAGCTCTAATCAGCATCAAATCAACTACGTCCCGAAGCAGGATGAACTCATCACTGATAAGGAGGGAAGAGTTATTTTATAATGAGAGTTCATGTGGTGATATGACCAGGTGAAGAATGAGAATCAGGTAGATCAAAGATTACCACTTCTAGAATCTCTTGGCTTCATAGCTATCGGTGATGTATATAAGCTTGATGACCTCCTCTCATGAAATATCAGAGCCAATGGGAAGTTTCCATTTTGTTTTGCTTTCTAATGCCATTTGTACTTCAAGCTCACAGCGGATTTGCTCGTTACCAGCCTGCTTTTCGTATCACTGATTTCCTCCCGATTCATCTCCAGTGGAAGCCATCAGGCTAAAGTGACAGCGTAATATTAGAACACTCCGTTGTTGTGCTTGTGTGTATTCTTGGGCGGGATTGGTTGCATGGTATCCCAGTGTTCCGTGAAAAGGCCATTTTGATAGCGGAATATTTCCACAAGCCGCAAGCCATCAGTCCCATCTTTAGTAACAATGTGAATATGCGCCACGATATAGTCTCCATCCACGAGTATGCGTTTATAGATGAATTCGTCTCTATTTGCGGGATCGGAGAAGTGGAGCTTAGCGAACTCGATGACTGATTCCGCACCTGGTGCTCCAACGTCAGTGTTGTGTTGAATGTAGTCTTTGGAAACCATGCGGCGAACGGCTTCGTAGTCGTTATATTCGAATGCGATCAAAAACAGCTCAATCATGGCCTTAGCTGCGGCGATTTGCTGGGGCGTCTGGGGAGGCTGATCGGTCAAGTGCTCTTTCCATATCTTCTCAACACGCTGAAGAATGTGCTGCTGGGATGGCATTATGGTGCTCGAGTCTCAGGGGATCCAGTAAGTCACGAGAAGTGGTGCTTAGGCTTGTGGGTCTAGACTTTGGGCTGAAGATGGGTTACAGACACTTTTCAATGCTGCATGTGCAAGACTTCCTCTTATATTTGACGTCGTCTCGTAACCTTTGACATCCTCGGCGTCCCTCAGCCACTCGGATGCTTCCATAACGCGGATTTACGGTAAGTCGAGGCCCGTTCAAGGCCCCACCTCCACCGCGGAAGGGGATTGTGCCCCGATAATCAGGTTGGGAGGCGTGAATGCTGGAGAGATGCCAAGACACCTCGGCATGCCGATGCGTGGGGCCGTGGGCATTCCGCCGCCCGGTACACAAACCGCCCAGTATACAAAGATGCGCCCTTAGACGTAAATGATCTTTCATTTTCAGTCATTAATTTCTTTGCGAGTGCTACTATTGTCCTTGCCTACGTTTGTGCATCCCCCCTTCATCTCGTGAAGACTCGGAAGGTAAAAACAGATTGATTTCTATGTTTTGAGATTTCACGTGTGCACCGCTTGGTCCACTCTAGCACGATGACAGACACCTGCCCTCGACTACACAATGAGGTATACCCGTTCATATACCCAGCAAAGTTTAAGCAATCTCTAGCCGGAAAGGTTACAGTTATTACTGGTGCGTAGTCAATGAGATCTGCTGGATGGCAAATGCTTACGATAACGGGACCAGGTTCTGCCGAGACACTTGGGAGAGTGCTGGCAGAATGCTTCTCGGTTTCTGGGGCCAAATTGGCCCTTGTTTACAATCGAAGGTTGCCTCCACCCGATCTAGAAACCAAATGCAGGAGCCTTGGGGCCAGCACCGTGACGCTCTTAAAGTGCGATGTGTCCGATCTAGAGAGTTGCAAGGAGCTTGTGGAAAAGGTGCGTTTAAAATGGGAATTTGCACCTGTTGATGGCAGCTATCAACGCTTGAGGTTGACCTAAATTCTTGAAGGTCGAGGAATCAATAGGACCAGTGGACATCCTCATCAATAACGCTGGTCTTGACGCAACAGGCCCTGTAAGTACGACTGATTCAAGTACCATAAACGCGCACTAAGTTGGCTGTCAGCTTCATTCACTGAACCCGCAGGAAGTTACAAAATGTTTAAGTGTCAATCTTCTTGGTCCTTACTTCCTCATGAGGAGTGTAGTTCCAGGCTACATGGAAAGAGGTCACGGTTGTGTGATAAACATTGCATCCCGTGGTGGAACTGTGGATCTTCCTTTTAATTCTATTTACTCCGTAGGGAAGTCGGCCCTAATCAGACTTACGAGCTGTTGGCAAAAAGAGCTGGAATTGTCTGGGAAAGATGGCATCCATATGTACAGCATTCATCCGGGTGCAATCCCATCGGACTTAACCTCGCCAGGTATGTGAGCCTCTTCTTTACATCATTGTTGCTACTGACTAGATTTTAGAGGTACTCGGCGACTGGCTTGATGACTATCCTCATGTAGCAGAGAACCTAAAAGAGAGCTTGAAGGGATTCAAGGATAGTCCTTACTTGGGTGCTATGGTGTCTGTCGCATTAGCTACAGGAATAGCCAAGGGAGCTTTGAAGGGGCGATACTTCGATGCGCAGCAAGATCTTCAAGACGTCATCTCGCAAGCTGATGAGATTAACGCAGACCCGGAACTATATACACTGCACACGAAATTCCTCGGCGGTCTGAAGAATGACGGTGGGACGGAGCATTTACCTGCCGAGGATCCATTCGACTTTACTACCTAGGTTTATGGAAAGAAAGCTCTGTCAAGCTTTGGCCTTAATAATCCATGCTCTGATCCGTAGTTAGAGCACGCACTGAATGAATTCCCATTGAAAATTTTCAAACTAGGCAACTGATCGTAGCAGACCCGTCAAGTATTGTTCGTTTTGATGGGTGCCCAGACAGTTCCCAAGAGGCTGACAAAACTGAAGAGAAGCCAGTAGCTAGAGTATCGCAAGGCTAAAATTAGAGAGGCATCGATAGGGCTCTACTACAAACACCCTCATATCGAGTCTCAATACGCTCTCCTTATTATATTTCAGTACTAACAAACTGAAATTAATGATCTACCTAGTGTGCTTAGAATTTACTATGAAAAATTGTATCATATTTGATATAGTGAGCCTATAGTAAGCTTTAACGTGTGTGTACTAGGTGTGTGCTTGTCTTACTAGTAGTTGACCTTCTGTTTTTGTCAGTACGAATCCTGGCTCTCTGTGAAATTATAACCTTCTTTTGGATGTGTGACCAAGGAAGGCTGTACTATAACGCTTTTTCCGATTTAACTTCGGCGATTTTGTGAGTGATTCCGCTAGCACATTAAGGCCCTGGCGGAATAATACGGTACAAATACGAGCTTTGATTACTCTTAGCTTTATAGTTGACAAGGCTATAATTGTTAAAGCTTGGGTCCTCCACCCATCCCCGACTCGAGCCGCTTCACTCGCTGAAAGGCCGCATCCAATGCTGCCTTAGTGTGTTCAAAGTACTTATGACTAAACTTGCTACTCGCCTGGCCTTTGATGGTCCGCGCTTGGATACCGTGGGTGATCGTGGCACCTCGCAGGTAGTGGAAGATCACGGCCGTGTCCCAGTCTTTTCCGCCGCCGTCCTTGAGAAGATCAAAGCCGACAATCTCAGCATAACGATCCAGGAGTTCTTGTGGCTCTGGTATGCCACTCCTTTTCCGATTCTCCGTCTTGTAAGGTGAGCCTGTGGGAGACGAGGCTGCATACCCTACTTTGTGGTAATCATCGAAGAAGGGGCTGAGCAAGTAGACGAGGTCCATCAAGGGATGTCCAATAGTTGACAGTTCCCAGTCAAGGACTGCAATGACCCTTGGCTCCGTAGGGTGGAGAATCTAAAATTAAACGATTCCGTCAATAAAGCCCCCGCTCAGAGATTGACGCAGACGTACCAAATTGTCAAATTTGAAATCCCCATGCATAATAGCATATCGGTCACCCGGCAAGTTGCTTCTCACATACCCGACGATCTTGTCGTAATGTTCGTGGGCTCGTCCTAGTGGTTTTCCCGTTTTGACATCTTTGACTGCGGCTTGCTGGGCCTCGATACGACTGAATGTGTTGCAGTGACGCGCATAGAATCCGGTCTTCTTTCCGTAATTGATAAGACCAATTCGATCCGGGTCAAGGGAATGAAGCCATGCGAGAGTCTCAACAGCGGAAAGCCAACTAGCCACAGAGGTTATTATCGATGGGTGCGTTGAACGGGGCAGGATATCATAATAACTCACGCCTTGCGTCTATCGCTTGGTGAAAGCTCTCCCAAGTCCATGTCGGTCATGATCCTGCCTTTTACGAACTCCATCACCTATCCTTGGCATGAGCATCTATATGCGCAACTAACAAGCCCGCCAACTTACGTAAAACGATGTTCCGATTATTGAAGTGTCCTCGCACAGGTCGAAGACTTTGGGCACGGGGAAACCCTTCACTGAGCCGAGTGCTTTGAGTACTCTATACTCCCGGTCGACCTGATGCGCCACAGGACTGATGGCCTGGCCTGGTGGCTTCTTCCTGAGAATGAACCGGGCGCCGCTATAGCTTTCTGATCAATCCTCGGTTCGCTGCGGGGGGTAGGGGAAGCATTTGGGCTTCGTATGGTTTGCGCTTACGCTGCATCATCCACGTAGTATGTTGGGTTGCTCTGGCCATACCCGATCTTGGTGGTTACCACAGGTAATCGCAGGCTAGGGATCTTCCCAGACTTGGCGAGGTATCGTCCCAGAGCGCTGTCATCAAGCTCCTGGCTTGAGCCAGGAGTGGATGCAGTTCCTGAACCCATCTTATGACTTTTGGGTCGATGTTAGACACATCCATGAGGGGCTCGGGAACAGGTCGCCGGGCACGTACCTGCTCAGGTGTTGGACCAGACTTGCTTGTTGGTTCTGTGACGGCTACCACTGCGGGGAAGGCCGATGCCGAGGTGCACCAGCCAGCCAACGCCTTTGCACGACGTTGGAGGTGATTTCATCCGTGAGGGGGGTAGCATCTGCAGCACACTGTGGGGTCTCATCGAAGCCGAGGCCTGCGTGCTTGGAGTCCAACTACAATCCTCTTCGACAAACAACCCTAACTACCTAGGTATCAAGAGGAGCTCCAAGACATTGGATATACGCGACCATTGACTCATCACTGGCCCAGGACTCTTACCCAGGTGATGTAAATCATCTAGACAGGGAGACGGTCCACATCCAACCACTCCAAAGTGACGATCATGAATTTTGAGCTCCCCGAAGAGGTCCAGGACTATCTGTCACGTCTCGATACCTTCATCACAGACACCATCCTTCCGGTGCAGCATAGCAACGACAATAATCGTTTCTTTGACCACCGTCGCGAAGCTTCAAGGACGCAATGGAACAACCAAGGCCTCCCTACCGAGGACTGGGAAAGCCTGCTTAGCCAGGCGAAGACGCTTGCCGACAAGGCGGGCTTCTACCGTTTCGCATGCCCCAAGGAATATGGCGGATCTGGCAAAGATTCACTCAACCTCCACATGTGCGCGATCAGGTATCATCTATCCTCTCATCCCGTGTACGGCGGTGGTGTAAGCCTAGCCAACGACATACAGAACGAGCACAGTGTTGTCGGTAACCATCCCATTGTCATCATGATGCATCACTACGGCACCCCCCAGCAACAGAGGGACTTCATACCATCTGGCCTCCGCGGCGAATTTAGAGCCACTTTCGGGTTGACTGAAATCGACCACGGCTCCGACGCCACTCACATGAAGACGACAGCCCAGCCGATCACGCTTCCTTCGGGCGAGCCTGGATATGAGATCACCGGAAACAAAAAGTGGCAGACGGGAATGCACACTGCTACGCACTGTATTATCTTTGCTCGGACTGCCGGCAAGGCGGGTGATGCGAAGGGAATCACCGCGTTCCTTGTGCCCCGGGAATCACCGGGTCTTACCGTGGCGTCGTACGAATGGACGCTGAACATGCCCACCGACCACGCGACAGTCATGCTGGAGAACGTCCGCGTCCCAGCTTCAGCTATTCTCGGGCCCCTCGACGAGGGGTTGGCCATTGCCCAGACTTTCACGCACGAGAACAGAATCCGCCAGGCAGCCTCAAGCTGTGGGGCCACGCGGTACTGCATCAATCGGAGCGTCGAGCACGCTAACAGGCGCAAAGTATTCGGGAAGCCCCTGTCCTCCAACCAAGCTATTCAGTGGCCTCTGGTGGAGCTCTCGACCCAGGAGGAGATGTTGAGGCTCTTGATTCTTCGTACCGCTGTGGAGATGGACCAAGTCTCCGCGAAGGCCGAAGCCGCCGGGAAGCTGCCGTGGGTCGCTATCGAGAAACAACTTGGGCACAAGATCAGTATGTGCAACTACTATGCGAACCGACTGGTCTGCCAGGCTGCCGATCGGGCGATCCAGATTCACGGCGGGGATGGATACTCGAGGCATTATCCTTTTGAGCATATATGGCGGCATTTTAGGCGATATCGAATCACGGAAGGGAGTGAGGAGGTGCAAATGCGGAAGGTTGCTGCTTATTTGTTCGGCTATAAAACAACGGGGTTGGAGGAGCAGCGGACAGGTCGGGCGAACTTGTGAGCTACTGTCATGGGAAACAAGTTGCGCAGCGTTTGGTATTTCTTACGTTAGCGAGACTCTCTTGTAGTATCTTGCACTGGGTCTCTTTGGGAGACATTGATATTTTTTGTTCCGCAAATCAACATACCTGCGACTTAGTGGGTGGACTGGGCCAATCCAGCTCAACAAGTGATTTCTGGATACGGCGCCGATAATGTTGCAGGACTTCGCGAGATCAGCCAAGTGTATCATCCCTCGCTGCTATACTAGAAGTTCCAATTTGGCGGGTCGTCATTGCCCGAATGAACAGGAGACTCTAGTCGGTCTCGTTCGTTCCGCCTATCGTTTGAGCTATGGACCCCTTTGCGCCACTGGAGAATGCAGCCAAGAGTGTTCTTCCTGGGATGCTCAGAATCCGCGGTCTCGCATGCCGATGAGTGGCAGAAATATACAAGATCACGAGTTTGCAACACAATTCGCCGGTAAAAGCAGAATAGATCCTCCACAAAACAAATGTGTAGACCTTGGTCCCAACGTGTTATCATGATTTAGGTTGAAGCTGTGGAATGGCACGCAAGTCTGAATCGACCCACTGGGTTATGCTCTGGGCAAATGGACAATTGATTCCGTAGAAACACGCAATGATCTACGTTCATGCTTAAATTGATGAGTCATGATGAGGCTAAGAGAAGTGTTTGTTACGTTACATATGAAGGCATACAGTCAGCACCCATTCCAGGACTGAATGGGGCCAAGACGGCAAGGCTCGAATCAATATAATGCAGCAGCAGACCCACATACATGCATGTGCAAATGAATACGACACTTCAGGCTAGAGAAGTCGACATGATGACGCAGACTTGTCTTGCAGTCAGTGAAATAACATAATAGGGTGTGGTGGAACAAACTGTTCCGTTGGGGAAAGGATCTAGTATTAGTGAGTCAGTCACACCACTCTTGGGAACCTGGGCACCTGACATGGTGGGAACTGAAACGGAACTCAGGACCATCTCTCCATATCTTCGCCTGCTGGACAGTCTAACACCAAGAGAAAGAGGGCGGTTGCGGTTGCGATTGCGTTTCCAATCGCCATACATGTGAAATCTAAGTGGTGCGTGCATAGAGTGTTGAACAAGACCCAGCGTTGTAAAAACAAAAAAACATGAAACCCAACAAAGAATCCAATGCCAATAACAGTGCAGAGATAATACAATACCACCAAGAGAAAAAGTATATTCTCTTGGCTGCCATGATGATGCTACAATCATCACCCCCGAAGGACTGCATGTCAGCTTGTGGCAGTTGAGTTCCACCTCGGACTAGAGGCTGGGCAACATAGTAAGGCAAGACACAATCATTCCACCATGGTCCAGGTGCGAAGCGAAGAAGTAAGAATGATGCAGGATGAGTCGGCGATTCTTCGAAAGCAGCGCAGCGGAGACGTGTATAAAGACCAGCACGTTTCTCATATTTCCAGGGCTGGAGAAAGTCCCAGTTCATCATCACATCCAGAGCCCAGAACCTAGAGCATCCTACAAGTCTTCACCAAACCAATCTGTTCAACGGTATGCGCCTCATACTATGCTTCTACTTCAGCACTCAGCTGGTTGAGAGACTGATAAGAGCGGCAGAACCAACCAAAGGTCAACATGAAGTTCGCCACTGCTGCAATCATCGCTATCGCCGCCCAGGCTAGCCAGGTCTTCGCCGCCGCAGCCGTCGACCCCCTCGTTGAGGAGTGTGGCCCCCTGGGCGTGATGAAGTATACGGCCAAGGCCGGCGACAATGTGGACATTTCCAGTAAGCACCGCTCTTCCCCTGTCACAGGTCCCCGTCTTTTCTCCTTCCCCTACCTTTTCTTCCCTCCTTTGGTATTGTTGTAGAACCCCCCAGCTAGAATTCACAGCCGGACTAACGTGGCCCTCAGACATCCGCAAGTGTAAGGAGCACCCGCTGAGCGTCGAAGGCGTCTCGGCCGTGCCGGAGCAGGACGCCGGCGCCCTCGAGAAGCGCGAGTGCTGGTACGGCGAGGACTACGGCTGTTCAAAGGGCTACTGCTTCCAGAAGTGCGGGAACAGCGGCGAGTGGTGCTGGAGCGCCTGGAACAACGGACTGGGCGAGTGGAGGAGCTGCGACTCTAATGCGCAATGTGATCCCGCCGCGGCCGGCTCCGCTTGTGGCCAGGGTGACTGCGACGCATGCGGGTGCAGCTGCTAGATGCATTCATTGATGAACAATATGTCGAGCTTTCGGATTGGACAAGAACTTGTTCCTTGTTGGTTGTACATGTGACCGACATTTGTTGACCTGACGATCCTTATCACCTAGGTACCGACTTCATTTCTACAC
Organism: Diaporthe vexans; assembly: GCA_021188095.1. NCBI lineage: Eukaryota > Fungi > Ascomycota > Sordariomycetes > Diaporthales > Diaporthaceae > Diaporthe > Diaporthe vexans. Next base: position 703,462 of record JAJLLZ010000014.1, read on the forward strand.
TACTCAGTGCGACAGATTTAGCTTGACAATATGCAATAACACACTATCTTTCAAGATACATTGCGTTGTCCTTCTAAGGCATTTACTGTTGTTCCGATTTGGAAGAGAAACTCAAAGAATACAAGTTCCTATGAATTACGACGCTGGATTAAGACGCTGGAGGATATTAGGTATACTATGATCTCTTTCGTGTGAATCCCGCTCTAAATCCCCCAGACGCCAGCTTTGGATATTTCCGCCCTTGCGCGATATCTCTGATTTTCCGCGGTCCCAAACCCAGCCCCATACCGGAGTGCACATGTGGTGACCATAAGACCCCTGGAGCGACCCCATGAACTCCACTGACAAAAGGAAATGTGGTAAAAAAAAAAGAAAAAGAACAGACCAGACAGCCAGCGGTCCAAAATATAAGGGTGCCGGGTGTCCCCCCACTAGAACCGGTGAGCCACCCTCCTTGGCACCGTCAGAATATCCTCCCTGGAGTAGACGAAACTAGGTCTCGGCGTGATCCCGTCATCGCCCACGGGGTGCGCCGGCGCCCTCATGATGCCATCGCCGCCCCCAGCCAGGTTGCTTTCCTCAACAACGACCGTAGTGGTAGTCTTGGTCGTGATCCCATTAAGCTTCTTATCATTCGAAGCCACCGCGCCCAGCGACTCCCACCCGACCCCTTTCCGACGGTCCTTGCGCGAACCCTCCCCCTCCCGCCTCAACAGCTTCGTGAGCGGCTGCAGGCAGTTAGCAGCGGCATAATCCCGCTCGCCGCGCCCGCCGCGCGCCCCGGCCTCGACCCACACCATGTTCCCGTACTCGACCGACGGCGTCCGCAGGAACTTGAAGTTGGACAGCCCGGCCTCCTTGATGTCGGAGGGGGCGAGGAAGATCATGGTGCAGCTCCAGAGGACGACGTCCAGCCAGCCGTTGCTGGCGATCATGGCGCCCGCCCACAGGAAGTAGCCCTGCTTCACGGACACGCCTGACGCGAGGATCATGGGGCCGATGGCCATGGGCGCGCAGCAGACGAAGTAGACGAGTGGGTAGATGAGGAAGGCTGGGTGGTGGCCAGACCTGCGCGGGTTGCGCAGGCTGAGGCGGACCTTGGTCAGTTGTTGCAGGAGGCCTGGCCGGGACCGTCTGTTGTTGGCTGGGCGCGGGATGCGGATCTCGATGGCGGTGCATAGGAGGCCTAGGATGATGATGCCCATCATGGCGAGCACCCAGGCGAAGTGTGTCCATATGCGGTAGCCCGCATACTCTTGGCTGATCCAGCACTATCGGTGTGGAGATATGCTGTCAGTTTATGCGTCCGCGCAAGTTGAACTTGTCAGAAGGGCCAGTTGAAGTAGTCATGCTTACCCAGGTGTCAACCCTCACGAAGTAGCCGCCGTGGTCCCTCCCGTTGTTGGAAGCCCACACCCCGGAGGCGACGATGATGAAGCTGAAGGACCACACGGACGCCACGATCAGGCGCAGCGCCTTGGACGGCATGGTGTAGTGGTGGACGACAAGGAGGTAGGTGTTGATGGAGACGGCCGCGGCGAAGATGGCGCTTGCTACATCTCCTTGCGATCGTAGCCACCCCTGGGCCCAGCAGGACTCAGACCGGACCGTGATGGCGTTGTGCTCTACCCAGACGAGGTTGGGGATGAATGAGGCGGACTGGATAATGTCGGCGATGAGAAGCATGTAGATGAGTACCAGCAGAGGGTTGTAGCCCTGGTACCGCCGGCGGATGTTGGGCACGGTGCCAACCGCGGCCTCTTCATCGGCGGCGACACCATCTTGGAGATGTGAGCGCGGGGACGGATCGCCGCCAGGCGACAGTGGGGACTTGGCTGCCCCCGTGAGTGTATTCGACGAGGCCTGCCTGCACAGTTGGTGTTCCTCGGGCTGGGCCCTTGGCGTCAGCGGAGTGGACCGGCGAGAGAAGAGTCCAGATCCGGTGTACCGGGTCCGATGCGGGGCGCTCAGCCGGCCCTGGATGACGCGGTATGTTATGAAGGAGAATAGGCTCGTGCATAGGATGAGCGAGACCACAGCAAGCGCGCCTATGACGGCGAGACCTGCTCTCAGATTGTCGTCCAGAGGGGCCAAGTCCTCCGTGCCCGGGGGCTGAGTCGGCCCGTAGTCGTCCCAGACGTGCGACATTGTGTTCTAGTATGCCTCCCGACGGGCTATTGACTTACGAACACGGTGCGGCGAGAAGGCCTTATCTGCTGCGGGTTGTCGTATTCGCTCGGTTGATGTGCGGCGCACATGTCTGCCATGTGGCCTGGCGAGAGCATATGGGTGACAGCTGAGAGCACCGTCAGCCCTCGCACGAACCAGGGGGGACTCTGGGCTACAAATATGGACCATGCGTAGAGGCAAATATAGGCAATTGGGTGGAGTCGGTCAAGAAATGATCGTCAGCGTCTTGTTTCTTCCAGGCCGGGTGGCCCGGCTATCGACTCCGCACGCCGGTGATGGTTGTGCGAATCTTCGGTCGGTTTGCTTACGCCCTGAATCAGGGCGTGACTCGGAGGGCGCAACGCTATTCTGGCAAGCAAAGTTCTAGAGGGCTCTTTATTAAGTTTTCTCCACGTGCGCAGCGCACACTGGCAGCACTGGAGGGAAAAAAGGACCACAACCAGAAATGACTGACGGTCGGGCCTCCGATGCCCAGAAATGACTGAGTCCGTTCGTTAAGAAATGTCACCCAATGCTATAGTCTGGAGGTCTGGATTATCCAGACTCGTAATATCCAGACGGGTGGGTTCCCAAGGGTAGGCTTGGCGTTGCGCACGATGTCATGTGTCCGGCCAAGCTTTGTTATTCGCTCCAAGTGGAGGAGCATTTGCAGGCGTTAGATTGATTTGCAGGGCTGATGACGATCAGAGTGCACAGGCGACAGGGCTGCCTTGTCGCCTGCCATTGGCCGCGCACGGGTGAAAGACTGGAAGTTAACCAAAAGGTTGGAGAACGCCGTGAGATTTGACTTTCCGCTGCAGCTTGGAAGATGGCCAAAGTGCTCCGCGGTTTGGCCCGCTGTCTGAAGACAACTGCCGGTGTGGAGTCTTGGTTTTCCCATCTCGTCCCATCTCAGAAAAAAGAATCAAAACTGTCAAGTCGGTGTTTAATCGCCCCAAGCATTTTCTGGCCTGTTCGAATCCCTCACGAGAAGTAATTCGGAGGTGAGGAAAAACTATACCAAATCCGAACCTTGGGTACCAATGCCCTGGAGCTTGCGTGGAAACCCTATTATACTCCAACTCCAACCTTGGACCGTACGATAGCCTCGCCCGGCGGCGGCGCACGTGCCATCGGTTCAACACTACGAATCAATCGAGTACTACCCACGATGACGTTCCTCAGCTGGCGAGCTGCAGTAGCCTCACGATAGCCCTCGGGTGGTGGAAGGGATCTCCCCGCCCAACGCGAAGACTCGGTCGACCGAGAAGAACTCGGGATAGGCCGCTTCAACGGCGACAAGCCTTGGGGCTGGGATGTGGGGTACGCGCTGCACACCTGAATGCGGTCTCTTCATATATTCGTTACGTGCCCCACATAAGCGAAGGCCAGCCGTTGCAGTCTGCACGTCCCTCTTGCGCACGAATATATCGATCCTGGGTATACCCCAAGGCACACGAGTCACGCTAAAGCTATCATCCGTTTTTGGAACTGTGGCAAAATCTAGGGGAATAAGTTTCCCCACTAGGCTTTTGTTGGTTGTCAAAGACACCGATAAGCCCAAATACTGAGTGACCGAATACCAGTATGCCCAAAGTTGGAATTCTGTGCTTGAATATGAAGCGGGGTTATAGCGGTCGCAATAAAGATTAGCGGAAAGGCAATAATTGCGTCCAGAGACAAGGCTCCGGCCGAATTCATGTTGGGCCTAGTGCCTCGAGTCTACGATGGTCTCTAACTAGTTTTGGCTGACCTGGAAGCCACAGCAATATTGAAGATGGCGTACCAAAGCTACTTGCGATCCTGAGCCTCGACGAAAGTGGGTTTTCACAGCACTAATTTGTAGTGATGATAACAATCTTCAGGTCTCACGCAAGTCGCGAGAGGCGAAGGGCCGGGGTTACAAGCAATCAATTAACACGGCTTAGATAGGAAAAGCGTCAAGGCCAATTTTTCCAGATATTACACCGCGTCTCGAACATCTCACCGAGTGCATTGTTGAAGTATTTCCACCTGGTCGAGATTAGTCGGTGAATGTTTCAAGAGCTTCTGCTGGCGGTTAATCTGCACGACCGGCACCGATCACTTAATTACAAGGCTGCAAACGAGACAATTACCGCAATGATCATGCAGATTTATCAATGTACCGAGACATGAGTATCAGATGGTACTGACTCGTTGAGGCAATGACAGAGGAATGATGCAATGCTGCTTCACCGCTAGCAGACATAACGTCGACAGTGATAAATGACTCAAACGCCCGCATTCTACCGTGTCGTGAACTCATTTATTTCAATGACGAGGGAACATTGTGACGCACTGTAAGGTGATATGGCAAGATGTTTCTTTGAAAGCCAATGTGGCTCGATGTTTTGATCCTCGACTCTAGATTGACCCCGAGACATCACTGGGGAATGGGGTTCCACTCATCTATTTCGTATCACGATCTCAGGCCGCGAGGACATGAATTGGCTTTCCAGAAGTAAATTGACTTAACCACATTGAGAATAAAGTAGCATGTTCCGTTGGCGATCAAGTCATGTGCGGCATGAAAACATTCAAATGTTATGTGACTTGAGCAACAACCGTATCTCTGTCTAGCACAAAAGATTACTGCTATGAATGCCCGTTGGCTTGTAGCTTTTGGTACAAGTTGCAGGATTAGAGGACAACAGACTAGTTCCTTCTGTAGAGACGATCATGTCTTTCAAGCCTAAAATGGACGCTGAGATTACTCTGACAGCTCTGCATAAGCTTACGGTCTGGCTGAGAAAGCTGTTAAAGAGTGATTTCGTGTTTAACGCGTATACATCTCGAGGACGCATGTGGTCCCTTCATAAAATAGTAAGCACTCAAATATCTTGCGTCAGGAAAAATGAGAATGCCAATACCAGTAAAGAGGAAATGAGTCAGTGGACAGATGGCCTCAGCCTCATGCCGCACATTTGTCCATAATAAACACGATCCGTCAGCTGTCTAAATTCCCCGACAGGTAGGTAGTAGGTTTACTTATAAGAAAACCTGTCTGAAGCCCAAGGATTCGGGGCGTCGTTTTAGCCACAGCCGCTCGCGGCACGGCGGATTGCACAAGATACCACAGCTGTTGGACCCCGGGCGCCAACGCGAGAGGAGACTGTTACACTCGCTTGTGAGAGCGAGTGGATAACCATTTGAGCTTGACTTGAAACGGGGAGGAGAAGTCGGGGAAGTAGGAGCAGAAATTCATGGAGATATGCAAAGCTTGTTATGGAACAGAATGGGATATGAACTATTGATAGGCTAGATCATAACTTCGTTGCTTCATCTCGTGTGTATCCTGCTCTCATCAGTAACCATTCGACTACTCAATCTGACCACAGGCATTTATTCTGAATACTCGGCCAGCAGCTCACTCATCACTATCCATGTCCTTAGCTACCATTCTTACCCAAACTTGGACTGTATGAAGGCGCTGCGTATGGCTACGGCTGTATACGGAATAGAAACGGAACCAGTTACCCAAACTTGACCCGCCGAACAGACATCACCAAAGCCATGACCAGCAATAAAGAGACCCGTCTATATAAAGAGACCCAAGAATATGAGCTTATTAGCAGCCAAGCAAAAGCAGGTTTATATCTGTGGAGCATCAAACTGGATGTCTCCTACGTTGCACTGGAGAAGTCAACGGGTCCATCGGTAGATAAGTGGTGGGGGGGGGGGGAATCCTGCGACTGAGCCAACATGGACTATTTGTATTCTTTGAGTTGGTCTATTAAGCCGGAACAACAGTGGGTTCCCTAAAAGGCCAAGCCGATATATCTTTAAGACGAAAATAGTAGGCTGCCCCATGCAGGGAATTTGACAGTGATATATAAGTACATGGAAGTTTGTGCTTGGAGATGTGAGGCAGGCGGCACACCTCTTCTGTTAACATCAACAGGGATAGATAGGGCTAGGGTTGAGGTTTTGTCCGGGTCCCGCATATGCATGCACCCGAGTTGGATTAGCTCCTGGACTGGGCCAACATCAAAAAGCAAACAACGACAGCTGTCGAAGTTGATGGCGATGTGGATACGTCTGCTCGACTCGTTAGAGCCCAATCCAGCACACGACGCGACAAGACTCGAATAGTGCTGTCATGTCTTCTGGAACGCTGCGCCATTGGGTGCTGAGAACCAATAAAAATGCCTGGTCGGCCGCCATCTTGGCATCGTCGTGGCGGACGAGCCCTGCTCTAGGCTCGACCCTAGCCTCGGGGCCCGGTGCCTCATGGATGAGACAAAGTGGAGCCAGTCCTCTTCAGATACGTGGGTCCAAGTCTCTACTCTGCAAATTCGTTCGACACAAGCTCATTCGCTGACTCGGCCCAGGCTCCTTCCATCCCACCCCCGCCCGCAAGCTGTACGTGTCCACAGAGGCCGTCGTTGCAACATGCCTCGGGATACTGCTCGCCAGGTTCATCTCCAAGCACGTTCGCGTGAGAATCGCACGCGGTCCCTTTGGATGGAGAAAGAGGCTCCTCCCGCCACTTTCCTGGTGCCGGCCCGAGAATCAAAAGACGCTGGCGGATGTCGAGACAATCGTCACCGCGGGCTTCGAAATGGCGAGCAAGAGACCATTACGTCTCCGCGAGCAGGCCTACCGGGAAGCCAGCTTCCAGGTCCCGCATGAGATCGCCAGGCTGAGTCCCGACGCACCGCGGTATAGGGTCCAGGAGATGGCGCCGCTGTCGCTCGGGAAGGAGTGGCAAGAGGAGATGCCAGCGTGGGGCGAGCTTTCTACACCACCATTCAACATTCAGAGGGAAGCTCGAATCTTTTTGTACTTCCCTCAGAGCTCAGACAAGGCCACTGCCGCGTTCTTGGCTATTAATGCTGAGCTTGAGCCCCCGGGCAAGCAGAATGGATCCGTGCTCAAAACGCCAACCTCCCAGCAGACCCGCCTCTTGGTGGCCGCGGCGATGGTCTGGAAGTGTCAAGTCACGCAATGGGTACGCCGTCATCCTGATATCGTCCGCCGTTTCGGGCCCGATCGGCTGCCAATCATCATCAGCTTTCGTGGAAGGGCACTGGGGATGCTGTGGGACGCCCGCGTGAAGAAGATGCTGACCCCGGACGCCGCATTCTTGGCGGCGAATTTCGGGCCGAAGGATTGATGAGTTGATTCCGGGGGACACGGACTCTGGGGGCCTTGTACAGGCCATCGCGTTTCTGGGGCAATCATCGGCGTCAAGTGGTACTACCCAGCTCCGGTACCAAACCCCCTAGGCAGTGTAGAAGGAGACAGAGAACCCGTTACACTATTGAAGATGGAGCCGGTATTAATGGATTGTCGCCACAGAGAACATCTCTTGTGTCTTGGACTGAGTCCACATAAGCAGCGTGTAGAAAAATATTCAATGTTAGGTTAATCAACATGCAGTAATAGGCTTCCCTGCCTTGAGGTTGAGATGCCAACTTAATTCTTACTGCTGTCGTCCACCCACTGCTGGCCTTGCGCCTCCAAGGCGGGCTCACTCTCGTCTCCATGTTCCCCAACCCCAATTTTACCCACTACCAGCCATGCAGGGTACAAAGCAAGAGCCCAGATGCCAAAGTTGAAGTATGTTCCTCCAACTGTCGCAAAGATCGGAATGGCGTTGAGGCCATAGCTAAGCGCCTGCCAGGCGGACTCTGTCCCGCGTAGGAGTGCAGCGAGACGGATGGTCTCCTGTGGACTTTCAGAGATCTGGCCAATGAGGTAGAACGCGAAGTTGTAGTTCAGCTGGAATCCCGCAACCAGGAATATAAATGGACCAAACGCCCTGCCGAACCCTGCATCAGCCCAGTCGAACAGCGGACCTGTCCGTCGATACTCCGTGACGTTGACGGTGAGCCATATCCACCAGGCTCCCTGGGTGACCATGATGACAGCGAATGCCCACCGAGCTCTCTTCTTGATGGCGATATGGTTTTGATCAAGCCATGCCCCGAGCAAATTGGTGGCGATAATTGCAACAACGCCGGAGAGAAATGACCCCAGAGAACGAGCTCGTACACTGAACCAGAGGGCGATGTATGTGTAATAGACGGCTTCCGAGTAGACACCCTGACCAATCCACAGGATAAGGAGTAGAAACCTCTTGTTCAGGAAAGCTCGTGTCGTTGATCTAATTTCTTGCCACGGATTGTCGTAAATAGACAGCTCCACAGGTTTTCCATCCGAGCGCTGAACCTTGGATGGCCGATTGAGAAGCAGGGCGACGAAGGGACCCAGAGATTGAAGTGCGATAAATATCAGGTATACCGTGTACGACACCTGACCGGCAGTGTTTCGATCCGTATTTAACCCCAGGTTGATAGCTCCGCCCAGGATACGCCCGACACAGGTCCACGTGATCCAGTACGCGATCATGCGCCCGCGGTTTCTCGGCTCAGGATATGCAATCGCGATGGCGGCTTCTGCAGCCCAGAATATCCCCGCCGATATGCCACAGAGGGCAGCGCCGAGGATGACGAGCCACTCAACGCCGTATCTGTTGTTGAGATATAGTCCGGCGCTGTAGGGTGCGAATCCAATGGTCCCGGCCACAAGGGCTCCTTTGATCCCGACATATTTCACAAGTGAGCTCGTGAGCCAGCAGGAGATGATCATGAGACAGAAGGTGAGCGCGTTGGCGGTGTTGACCAGGTATGGTGCTTGTCCGCCTCCGGCTCCAAGACTGTTCATGGCGCCCCACAGGCCTGGAGCAGCCAGACTGCAGAATCCGAGGATCGTAGCATTATAGAAGGGCGTGCGGTACCATTTCGCTGTCCAATTAGCTGATGTATAGGATAGATGGACCGAGACGGGCCTACCTGCAACAACTGTGCCCTCCGTCGGCGTCCCATCCTCTGCGGCCTGTTTGTCCGAGGATGACATGGTTATCGACGTGCTTCCAAAAATAAAGAATTGTAACACACGTGCCCAGAATTGACAGGCAGATCAGTGGGTAGCAGTGATGGGACATGCATCAATGCCACGTGGGTGAACCGAACACTCGGTACTTGGAATGGGCGACGGGAGAACAGCAGTGGACATATGAATATAATATTTCACGCACAACTTGCGCCATAGTCACTTTCAATTGTGCATGCCGGTCTGGATGTAACAATACAGATAAGCGTTACGCGTTCCATTGGGCTAGCGAATGGCGTGCTTCGGCAGCGGGTTGATGTGTTCAAGGTTCATACTTGGCGACCATTCCGGGTTTGGGCTTCAGAGATGTTTAATTATCGAGAACCCACACCGCTCGCTGATCCCAGAATAACACCAGATAATTGCTCTGTGAAGATCATCACCTCGGCATGCTCATGTTCTACCACGACATCTACAGTCGATCTAGTTTGTGAGTCGCGCCTTTAACTGACTCCGTACATGGACCCTTGGCTCCTTGCCCCAGGGTGTCTGCACTGGTCGAGATGGTCATTATCGACAGAAATGAATCAGACTAAGTCTTGAGTTTCCAACACTAAACTGATGGATGTGACAATACTATTACACAAAAGGCGATGGTGAGAAAGCCACCTACCAATCTGCATAAACTCATACATGTATATTCGTAGATGCTCGGAGACACAATTCTAAGCTGCTCACACGTTAGCTGGAAGAGTTTTATCAAGACCCGAACGAGTTGGCCCAGGCTGTCTACCTATTTCATACGTGATCTTACCCTCAAAAGAACGGAAATGTGGTGCCTCAAGAGACGATGCCGTAGATCTGTTAAGAAAGGCTATACTGAGAGACCATCGGCTCATGCTTGTTTTGAAATAAGTCGCACATTATAACAAGAATTGCATCCTTATTCCTCGAACAACGTAGTATCGCCCTACGAACAAAAGTTGGAATGAGGGTCATAACGGTTGAGAAATGTTGCTGAGTTGTTGTTGTGGTCGGCTTACAGTGAATTGTGGAAAGCCGTCTCTCTTTGGTGGAGCGAACACGGTATGACGTAGAGTCAGTTCAACGTCACTATTCAATTTTTGAAGCCGCAGGCTGTGCCCAACCCGCCTGCATCGACAGAAGATCATCCTAGAGGGACAGCCAACACTCGACATATTCCCCCCTAGAGAGTCGTTCAGTCTGCACTGCCAATATCTACAAAGTTTTTGATGCAGAGCAGATCCATCGTTCGTCTCGGCGCTTCTCCAGTAAGATCATTCTCACGCCTCGCCACCATGTCCTCCACCGACCAGCCCAAGCAGCGAGACATCACCGTCATAGGCGGCGGCATCATCGGCTGCTCCACAGCCTACTTCCTCACGCGGCACCCCTCGTACTCGCCCTCAACTCACCGCATCACCCTCCTGGAAGCCGCATCCACCAACAGCGGCGGCCGCACGCAGGACAGCATCACCGATCCGGGCACCCTCGTCGACCCAGAGCGCGCGCAGAAGATCAACGACGCACACGACGGCATCGCGGGCGGGTCGAGCGGCAAGGCCGGCGGGCTGCTGGCCAAGTGGGCCTTTCCCGCGAACATCGTGCCGCTCAGCTTCAGGCTACACGATGAGCTGGCCAAGGAGCACGACGGCGCTGCGCGGTGGGGCTACCGGCGGTGCTATGCCAGCCAGGTCGAGTGCAGGGCGCGGATGCCGGGTGGGCTGGTGGGGAAGGGAACCGGTGAGGCTGGTGGACATGTTGAGGATGACACCGAGGGTGGCGTGACGAAGGGCCTGCACAAGGACCACAGGAGGGCTATCAGCAAGCTCAAGAAGCTCGGGGCGCCAGAGGACTTGGACTGGCTTGACACGGAGGAGTCGCTCGTCGCCTACGATGGCATGGGTACGCCGGATGACACGGCGCAGGTCCACCCCGAGCTGTTCACGCGGAGCATGGCACAGCTCGCCGAGGAGAAGGGCGTCAAGATCGTCACCGGGGCGAGGGTCACGGCCATCACGAAGGGCAGTAACGGCCGCGTGGAGAGTGTGACATACACAAAGGACGGGAAGGACGAGCAACTCGCAACGACAGACTGCATCGTAGCCGCTGGCCCATGGACCTCCCGGCTCCTCCCAAACATCCCGGTTCAGTCGTCACGCGCTCACTCGATAGTGATCAAGACGCCCCAGACCGTCTCACCCTACGCCCTCTTCACCTCCATCGCCCTCCCGTCAGGCTTCCCCTCCCCTTCCCAGCAGAAGCCCATCAAGCGGTCCCAGACCGTCGAGCCCGAGATTTACGCCCGGCCCGACGGCACCGCCTACGCGTGCGGGCCGACAGACTCCACAGTGCCGCTGCCGCTGACGACCGCCGAGGTCGAGGTCGACCGGGCCCGTTGTGATGACATCGCCGCGCAGGTTGGCGCCATCAGCGACGAGCTCGGGATGGACGGCGAGATCCTCGCCCGCCAGGCCTGTTATCTACCTCAAGGCGGGCCGTTCATCGGCCCTGTGCCTGGCCACGACGGGGTTGTGGTTGCGGCGGGCCATACGTGCTGGGGCATCCAGAACGCTCCCGGCACGGGGAAGCTTGTGAGCGAGCTTGTGTTTGATGGGAAGGCTGTTAGTGCGCGGCTTGGGGGTTGCGATCCCTCTCGGACTCTCTGAAACTGAAGTGACCACTGAGAATCGGGTGCTAGCGCAGGCTTCAATTTGGGTGGTATGACTAGGTGGCATTGTTGAGACTCGTCTTCGTTGACACCACATACTTTCTGGCTTGCCGAATTCAGCCTCGAACTGGAAGGAAGTGTTCTGCATCCGCGCAGTTGCGACGAAGGCAATGTGTTGTAATTAACTGAATAAACGGGGTCGTGTATAGACGAGGTGTTGTGTGAGAGGCTTCATTTGTTGCCTATTGACCTTGATATCCCATGTACTACCGTGATCCTAGAGTCCGGCTCTCCTCCCTCATTGAGTAGCCTTAGCATTCTGAATAATTACTAGACAAACTTTGTTGTGCGTTGACACAGTAGCCTGGGGCTATATCCCTTACCGTCAACTGGTCCAACTCTCTACCTGAAGTCGAAGTCCCCCATTCACGCACCGGCCCTCAAAGCCACAATTGCTTGTAAAAAGTTGAATTTAGTCACATAAAGCCGTATGAGAGTATCGCCACTATGGTGTGATTTTGAGTTTGTATAAGAGATGGTAAATGCGGTCTCTTTACACAACTTGAATGCTTACTATTAATCTAACTTTGAGAAACATGGAAGATGGATAAAAAGAGAACTCTAGAGATGGATTGAAAATGGTATTATGTCAATTAGAAATGCGGAATCTGCTACATTCCAGTAGTATCAATACGTGGCTACTCGAAAGTATAAGTTTTGGTGGGAAAGAGCCGTTTTGGGGAACGGTACGTGAATTGGTTCTCAGGCTTGTCCTCCGCTAAGACAAACACGTGAACCGGCCGAACAGTGAGGCGTTCACTAAGCTCCTTCACCCAGTTGACGTTCATATTCAGCTCGGAGCCCCCAGGCAGGAATGGGCTTGCCAGAACCCCGTGTGGCCCAGAAGATTCCATGTTAGAAACCTCAAAGCAGGCGCTGGCCAGGGCTTTCAACATCGCCGGCACGAGGCGCTGGAAAGGCTTCTCGACCACAGACTGGTAGATACTCAGGCTGTCGGCGAGCTCACCAGTCCAGTTCAGGAAGTCGTCCGGGTCCATCCCCTGGGACAGCTCGTAGCCGAGCATCCGGAGGACTTCGGCGGGCTCCGTCCCTCTGAGATCGACGACCCTGGTGACGCCATTGCTGCCAAATAGTCGGTGCAATAACCGGGGTGGACAGCTTGGGTCTACCTTCGTCACCTTCCTCATGGCGAAGTCGGCTGTCCGCAGGTTGCAAATCGATCCGCGCGGGTGGGCGGAATTTGCATTGTCCGAGTACGGCTGCACGTACACGAGATGTACCCAATCCGTGAATGCGCTGAGCATGCGAGTTGCACACTGCTCGTAGAAGGCGTTCTGGAACAACCCATTGGAGTATTCTTGAAAGCCCCTCCATAAGGTGGGATCTTCGGCGATGATGTGTTCCGCCGCCCGGGCGAGGGAACGTTTGTGTTTGCTCCAGTCAAAGCCGCAACCCTGCAGGCGAATCATCAAGGTGTCGGTGTGCGGTGAGAACCAAGTCCAGCACGCAGGCGTCGGGCTTTTGAGCCGCGAGGATGGTGTTTGATCTCCCAGCAGATCAAATTCGCCCGGGAGAAAGTCGATGTGGTTCTTGGACATTGCAAAACTCCGGGACTCCCGACAAACATGAGCTATAGTCGGAACAGGCAAATTTGTCGGGACAATGTGCTTCTGATGGATGTCTTCAGTGCCAAGAAGCCGTCTTGGTAAAGCATATTCCCATATCTTCTCCCTGATTTCAAACGGAAACAGCATGAACCAAGGCATTGTCGAGGGCTGGATGGGATCGTTGTTGAAATGTCGGAGGGACTGCGGAATTGAAGCCCGCAGCTGCTCCAGCTCGCGTCGCTGCTCCTCATTCTGCTTGCGTAGTGAGGCAATCTCTTCCAATAGGGCCGCCGTCGTCTGGGACATGTGAGCCCGGCCGCTCTCTGGTGGCGTGCATTGCTCCATAGTGACAGGTAGTCAAGTAAGCTCGATATCGGGTTTCCAGGGGCTGAGGAAGTGCAAGATCTGTCAACGAGAGACTATGTGGGTTCTGTTGCAATGGAGTGGAGAATCGCGTGGATCCGGCAGATCGGGAACGCCATTTCAACCGAGCCGAGTCGATATGTGACAGTGAAATGGCTGAACGCGTGATAATTCCATTTTCTTAGAGAATCAAGATAATAAGCAGTGAAATGAACGAATGGGCAACTGTTCCAAACATTGGAAAGCAACCACCAAGAATGCATCCGCTATGTTATTCAAATCCGTATTTCGACTTTTGATGCTATATTCAAATTGTTCTTATATAGCCTCGTTATTTCGTTTCTCTAAGGCCTGCTTCTTCTCGTCAACGTCCATAGTATTGGCTTAAGGATACACCTGTGAAGAGAATTTGATGTCAGCTTTGTCTGAAAAATGAATTTCATTTACTGCAGTATCCAAGCTGTCCGGTCTAGGCCGTCAGTCATTATACCGCGGAATGGCATTCTACCTAGATACTCGAGCAGTCAGAGCTTTTGCAAGATAAGCCGAATGAATAATCTCGACAAGACACAACAGGTCAGCAGCACGCAACAAAAGAAAAAGCCTGACCGGCGCGTTCTTCCGGGCCTCTTAAATCCACCATACTTATCCGGAACATTGCAGGCGCCCGACCCGCATGTCGGTACGCCAACACCCAACTGCTTCGGCCCTAGTGCGGTCCCGAACACTTGCAGGAACATTTGAACTCAGCTGAGCCCGTAGCAAAATGTACTTTTCCAAGGCCAGACTTCTGACCACCCAAGCTGCGCCAAGTCCTGCATGTCTTATATTGTGTAACGGAACATGTGGAAACGCAGCAAACCCGAGGGGTGGAGACGCCTACTCAGCAAAAAGGGTCCCAATGATCTTCCCGTGGGTTTGTGACAGGAACGACTTCGAGTCTGACCCGGACAGTTTCTGTTACCTAACATGAGCCAAACTAGCTCGACATCTTCGTTGCTTTAAGCCACATCATGTCGGCGCCTGCTCCCGATGTTCAGCCTTGCCAGACTTGCGGCGCCACGGAGGAGAAGAGGTTTACATGCGTCCAGGTAGGGATCGAGCTTGTTCTCACACATGAGAGGGATTTCGACGGACTCTAATCCTTTCCAGTGTAATAACCTCGCATTCTGTGAGCCCTGCTGGCCAAAATGGGTTTTGCATACCCCAGGTGCAGTTGGATGGTGAGTTTCGGATAGCGTCCAAACTCAACTCTTCCCGGAATGGCGACATCTAAACATTGCATCATACAGGAATGGCAAGCCTCATGAGAAGGCAGATCCAGCAGTGGTCCACACCCTCCGCCAAATTCTCGAGCCCACACGGACGGAAGCCGAGCACGCCTTTGAGCTGTTGGAAGACGAGGACACCACTTGGTTCGGCTTCGGCCGCGACTCGTCAGGTCAATCGATGTTCTATGACTATGGCCGGTTCTCCGCCATCATGAGCGAGCTCGTGGCCAATGGGTCGGCGGAAATTTATCCGCAACTCGTGTCTGTCATCGGGGAGACGGGTGAGTTATACTGGTGACACTGAATCGTCAGTTATCTCAAGAATCCGCACCGTACCTGACATACCCCCATAGGAGCGGGAAAGAGCACCCTCATCAAGATGCTCATCGACCGCCAGGCCTCGGACTCCCAGGACGGGTCCAGGTACTACTCCCCAGTGACATCGTCCAACCAAGACCGCACCGCGACCACAGGCGACGTGCACATCTACGCAGACCCATCCAGCGCATTCAGCACAACACCCCTCCTCTTCGTAGACTGCGAGGGCCTCAACGGCGGCGAGGCCATGCCGAAACAACTAAGGCACCACCAGTACCAGGACCTAAGGCCATCCACCCGCTCAGCAACCCCAGCCGCCCCTCCGCCCTACGAGCCAACGACATCAGCCGCCGCCGACCACGGCCGACGCTACGTCCGGTCCCGCCACAGCTCCAAGCGGCCCATAGCATGGGCCAAGACGCCGCAGACGCGCAAGCGCGAGTACGCAGTCTCGCAGCTCTACCCGCGCGTGCTCTACACCTTCTCCGACGTGGTCGTCTTCGTCCTGCGCAACCCGCGCTCCTTCGAGTCCACCGTCCTCGAGAAGCTGGTCCAGTGGGGCGCGCGGAGCATCGACGCGTCCCTGAACCAGCCGGCGCTGCCGCACGCGGTCATCGTGCTCAACGCCACCGAGGGCGGCGTCGACGAGGGCGAGTGGGACGTCGCCACCGCCACGGAGCGCCTGCTGGCTGATATCCACGGCGCGGTGCACCGCGAGCCCGCGCTGCAGGGGTACGTGGCGGCGTGGGCGCGCCGCGGGCGGAGGATTGTTGACACCAGGGGGTTGCTGGGCTGTTATTATGCCTCTGTGAGCGTGGTGCGCGTCCCGCACAAGGGCGGGTCGTACATGCTCATGGACGAGCAGGCGGGCAAGCTGATGGATCTCGTGCGGCGTCGGTGTGCCGCGAGCCATGCGGCTAAGAGGCAGCTGCGGATGCTGGCCTCGGCGGAGAAGTTGCAGGTCTATCTGCAGGCGGCGTATGACCACTTCACCAAGAGCCTTGACGCGCCGTTTGATTTCGTGCGGGAGGCGCTGCGGAAGTTCCCCATTGCGAGGAATTTCCAGGGGAATGTGTTGAGTCTGGCACTTGCCATCAGGGATAACTCGGCGCAGGAGGCACTCAAGGAGGATGCCAAAAGGATATTCCTGGCGATGGCGCCGATGATTGCTTCTTGCATCATGCTTGATGCGGTGCGGCAGAATTTGCTTGGGACGGCGACGAGGCTGCTGGACGACAAGTACGCCAAGCCGTGCGCCGCTGCTCTTCAGACGTTTGCAGACATGTACTGGCCATGCAGCTTCTCGAACCCGAACTTCGGGGACGCCGGACGATGCTGCAACGTGAGGTGAGTCTCGGAATATCCTCCAAAAAAAAACCACCAAAAACCACACCCACATGAAGAATACGAAGAGGGTCTAACACCAACGCCCCCGCCCCCCACAGATCCGGCCACAACCCAAAAGGCCACCAAAACGCCCAGGGAAAGGTAATTGCCAACGGCAGCTACCAGTCGACCCTGAACCCAGAGACCTTCACCCCGGAATGGCTGTCCCAGGTCCGGCGGTCCCTCGAGGCCATCGAGGCCGCCATGTCGAAGCTGAGCCAGGCGTTCCCGGGGAGGACGGAGCTCGTCACGGCATCGCTGATGCACCGCGAGCGGCTGAACGACTTCTACCGCGTCCTGGGCGGCGCCACCGCGTTCGTCAGCCACTCGGCCTGCCTGTCGTGCCTGCGCGAGCTGCCCGAGTGCGCGCTGCCGTGCGGCCACGTCCTGTGCCTGCCGTGTCTGGAGTTATACGGCATGCGCACGTCGCGGACTTGTGTTGAGATTAGTCGCTGCCCGCTGCATGTGGGCGACGTCATTGCCGAGCCGCCTTGGATGGTGGCTGTCAAGCCTGCCCGGGCGGGCGTGCGGGTGTTGTGTCTTGACGGTGGTGGCGTTAGGGGGGTTGTCCAGCTGCGCGTGCTTCGGGAGATTGAACGGGTCCTTGGGCCGGGGCTGCCGATTCAGTTGTTCTTTGACTTGATGGTTGGGACCAAGTAAGTCACGCTGATCCTCCTTGACGGAAGGGAGAATAACTGACCTCTGACACTCTGTGACTTAAGCACCGGCGGCATCATCGCCATCGGCCTGGGGGTGAAACGGTGGACCGTCGAGGCAACCATCGACAAGTTCCGGGATATCTGCAAGGAGGCCTTCACGCCGCGCGAGATGCAGAAGGTGCCCCTGATCGGGGCCCTGACCAAGATGTACCATGGCAGCGTGTTCAAGACCCAGCCCTTGGAGCGGATACTCAAGAGGTACTTCTCAGACACGCCCTTCTTTGGCGGCGCGCGGTCTCGCCACAACCTCAACACGTCGGTCAAGGTCGCCGTGACGGCCACAACTGCCTTCCAGTCCGTCGTCTTTGCCAATTACAACCGTCCTGATCCCGCGGGGAAGGCGGCCCCGTACCAGTTCATCCGGTCGGACGTGCCGTCCAAGGAGTTGAATGTCTGGGAAGTGTAAGTAGAGCCACTTTGATATTCAAACCTCCCGACAAAGTTGAGTGACTGGGCATTTTTCTGACTTGTCTATTCAAAGTGCCCGGGCAACATCAGCAGCACCGCCCTTCTTCAAGCCTTTCGTGGCACCCGAGACAAACAGCGAGTACGTCGACGGCTCCAGGGCGCACGGGTGCCCAGCAAAGGTAGCCCACACCGAGACACGCTCCATCTGGCCGGATGTAGCAGATCTGCCGCCGGACATTATGCTATCAATCGGGACTGGCAGGGTGGAAGGTGAGCAGCTTGCCTCGGACAACACGGGAAGACCCTCGTCACGCTCGTCCAGGTCCATCGCGAGCACAGACGTGTCGTCGATAACAGGCTCCCGGCGGCCGACTGTGACCAAGAGCGCCACCATGCCTGTAACAAGCGGCCAGATCGTCCGCTCCGGCCGCGGCGGCGTGGGCAACTACAAGCGCGTCGAGACCACGCCCGTCAGCGCCTCCGACGGCGACGGCCGCATCCAGACGGGGATCTTTGTGCGGGACCCCAAGACGCCGCTATTGCTCTCTTTTGCACCTAAGCAATCCTCACAGGGGAAGACGCCGGAGCACGGCGCGGGCTCGACGCCGAGTAGAGGGGATGGCGTGTATGACCACAGGAAGTGCGAGAAGGCATGGGAAGAGTTCGTCTCTAGTCGGGGCGAGGGGCAGGACGGTCGATACAGCCGGATTTGTCCCGAGCTGCTGGCCTCGCAGATACCCAAGTTCGAGGAGGCGCAGAGGATGGAGGAGCTGGAGCATGACGTCGAGAGGGCGCTCCAGCAAGATGACATGGTGGGTGCCATTACGCTGGCTGCGCACCGGTTGGTGGCGAGCACGTTCTTCTTCGAGATGGATCCCGGGTCGATCAAGCAAGGCCCGTCGGGATATGTTTGTGCGGGTGAGTACTCGCCCCAGTGAAACGCAGGTGTACTGCCTGTTGCTAACCCCGTGATAGGGTCCATATTCTGCCGCTTCCGCCAGTCTTCTCCGGAGCTCATGGCCCTCGGCTCGTTCCTGAGGTCGTGCTGCGTGGGCGACTTCAGGCCGTACTTCCTGATCGAGGACGACATCGACAGTGGCACGAGACAACGGCGGCAGATAATCGTATCGGATGCCTTCATCCTCGACATGGAGACGACGGGGTACTTCGACATCGAGCCACTGATAATTACCACAGCGGACACCAAGCAGGCCAAGCCGACAAGTATCTCACTCACCCTACAAATGGCACCCTATTCCCACGGTCCAACAACAACATGCGCAGCACTCCCCATCTCAGGCTTCCCTCGACGACTAATCACCGAGGAAAGCAGCGGGATCGCTACCAAGGCCGTGGCGGGTGTGCCCAACACAGGTGGCTCGTCTGTACTCGTCAGCGAACAACGAAACGCAGGTGACGCTTCGACCGACAGCGTGTCGGCAATGTCCACGTCTCCGAGGCCCCTGTCGCCGGACAGCGTCAGCCCCATCACGACGTACACGCTCGCGTCTCGGAGCTCCACGGGCAGCGCGTCGCTCGGTGCGGCCGGGCTGGAGAAGCCGCGGCGGCATGGGGAGGAGGTGATTGCGGAGCTGCCGGACCATGGGAGCCAGGCGGCTGAGTTGCCGTCGACCTGATGGGATAGCGAGCTGCGAAGTGTTGGGTTTGGATCTGTGAGAGTGGTGTCTTTTCGTCTGGCTGTGGCAAAAAGGAAGGGTGGGTGGAACCTCGAGGCGAGGGAAAGCCTGTCTGGGTTGTGATAGTATCGAACCAGAAAAGGCGGTCTCATGTCTGCGTGTCAAAAGTGAGAAGTTAATCGTCCATAATCTCCTGTATCTGTACCTGTGCCTGTCTATCAAAATAACAAAGACCGTCCGCTCTATGCCATCAACTCCAAAGCTTGTTCAGGGACCAGTTCTTCTCTCGGCCTCTCCCACCATCTGTCCAAGGACAAGACAAACGATGTTGCAGGTTCGATGGGCTGTAGGGCCATATTTCCCGCGTACACCCCGATGACCCCGAGCATACGTCAGCTAACAACAGTGATCCAACCCCCAACAAGGAGTGAGGATATGCTGTTCAGTGGCGGCATGATCGAGGTCATGGTGAAGGTGTACAAGGGAAATATATCCATCCAGTCCCTTGGCACTGCATCTGCGTTTGCCAGTGATGTTCGCCGTCGCTGAGAACTCTCACTCGGTACCGAAACTGGTTTCTCTGGGGCCATCGAGCCTGGCAGCCTCGTTGACTGAGCTGTCCATGCCCATCCCAAAGAGCCCGAAAGTCCCCTCCCAATAACGCAAACGCAGACCCTCCCCGCCCCTAGAAGTACTTCTGCTCCTTCATAAACTCCATCCCCTGCGCGAAATGCAACAGCTTCGCAGCAACAACATGCCTCTCCTTGCCGGAATACTCCACGAGCCTCTTGTACAGGTCTGCAAGCGGGACCACCACCCTCGTGATGTGCTCGCCGTCCTCGAGCCGCTGCTCGGGCATCTCCTTGCCCTCGGGCAGCTGCACCTCCACCATGACGAGCTGCATGTTGGCATTCGTCATGCCCGGGTCCGCGGCCTGCGGCGGGCTGACGCTGAGCACCCTGGAGACCTCGTAGCCCGTCTCCTCGTGGAACTCGCGCACGGCGGCGGTCTCGGCGTCCTCGCCCGCGTCGATGAGCCCCGCGGGCCACTCGACCGTGTACGCGTCCAGGGGCGGGCGGTACTGGATGACCAGCAGCGTGGAGGCGGGTCTTGTGGCCTTTTGGGATGGCGGCGGGAGGAGGATGTTGCCCATGGCCACGGCGTCGACGCCCGCCTTCTCGGAGCGGGTCTTGCGCGTCGCGACCTCCCAGGTGCGGGCCTTGCCTGTCTGGTCTGTGTAGGAGATCTTCTTGAGGGTGACCCATTTTGCCTCGTGGAGGGGGAGGTCCGTGATGGAGGTTATCACGGGCTCTTGGGTCTTGGTCGTCATTGTGAAGGGGCGGAGGGTGGTCGTCGGAGGGGGAGGCGGGTGAACGAGGGTGTTGTTGAGAAGGTTGAGTCGCCTAGTAGCGGTTGTTGTCAGGGAGGAGGGGAGGCGGAGGGGCATTAACTGCTTGGGCGAGCAGGTTTGTGCTGGGCTGCCTTTGTGTAACAGAAGCTTGTGGGTGCTGTTTGTGACTGAGGCTGAGGTTGGTGGTGGGACAAAGGTTGCTGCAGCTGTTGGTACGTTGAAAGAATACGAAGTGGTGTTGAAGTGGTGATAATGATGATGCGACTCACCGGTTTGAAAATGATTTCGTGTGACGGGATTAGGCAGGCTGCAGTACAAACGGACGGATCTCGCGGCCGTAACGGGGACGGTGACGTTGACGGTCCCAGCAATTGATTCGAGCTACCCCGCCACCCCGCCATCGTGAAGCTGAGGTCCGCCCTTATCGCCCAGAGCTCAAGCTTCATCAGGTCTCCAGCCTGACTTGGCCGTCAGTTACACGCCGTCATGCAGCTCCAGTTTTGTCAGTAAATGGAGAACGATGAGCGGCAGCCTTGCTCTTTTGCAGTCCAAATTATGACTACGGACGCAGCATCAATTGGGTCAGGAATCCGTGCCATCATTTATCAGCCACGAACAAACCCCCGCAGCTTCAGCTCACACCACACACACACGAGAACAGTCTTCTTGAATTAACAACTTTTGAATTTGTCATGTCATATCGCATCAACTCATCCACGCTTTTCAGCCTTTCCTAGTATCCTAACTATTATACAGGAACAACATAAAGACGTCCCCTGTCACACATCCTCGTCACTCAGGACCACACAACAGTTTACCTGCAGGTGTAGCCACCGTCAATGACCATGTCAGCACCGGTGGTGTACGTGCTAGCATCCGACACAAGATAGACATAGGCGCCCTTGAGCTCCTTGGCGAGGCCGTCGCGGCCCATTGGGATCATGTCGTGCCAGAGCTTCTGGACGCTCTTGTCGACAAAGTCGGAGAGGCCGGTGTCGATGTAGCCGGGCGAGATGGAGTTGACGCGGGCAAAGTCGCGCCACTCGTTGGCCAGCGACTTGGCCATGTGGATGCAGCCGGCCTTGGCCACGTTGTACGAGGTCTGCTCCTGCGGGTAGTTGGCGATGTGGCCCGACATGGAGGCGGTGATGACCAGCGAGCCGTGGCCCTGCTTCTTGAACACGGCGCCGATCGCCTTGGCGCAGTAAGCCGTGCCGTTCAGGTCCGTCTGGATCACGCGGTCCCAGTCCTCCTTGGAGCCGTCGATGACGCCCTTGTCGGCGGTGGCGCCGGCGCTGTTAGGCCACAAGTGTTAGTTTTTTTCTGATCTGTCATATGTATGTATACACGGGGTTGGGGATAAGACGTACTTGGCGATAAAGGCGTCAATCTTGCCAAAGTCCTTCAGGACCGACTGCACCAGGTCCTCGCACTGCTGGTACTCGCCCACGTTGCACTTGTAGGCCTTGACCTTGGTGCCGTACTCCTTGGTCAGCTCCTCGACGTTCTTCTCGGCGCCCTCCTTGCGGGAGGCATATGTGATGGCCACATCGGCGCCCATCTCGGCACAGCCGCGGGCGGCCTCGATGCCCATGCCCTTGGGGCCCGAGGCACCCGTGACAACGACCACCTTCCCCTTGAGGGAGAAGAGGTCCTTGAGGCTGGAGGCGGCGGCGGGCTGCTGAGGCATTTTGGCTGGTGTGGTGGTGTGCAAGGTTCTCGGTTGTGGTGGTGGTGGTGGTGATGCTGAAGTGGTATGGGTGAGTTGTGGTATGGGTATCTTGGGTATGGGATTGTTGAGATGATGTGAGAAGAGTGAAAGTCTACGAGACATGGGAAAGAAGAAGGATGGGTGTCCAGCTCTAATATACATGACCAAGAAGTGCGTCCCACAAAGTGCCGAGAGATCCAAGGATGGGGGGGAGAATGTACCTTGGGATGCCCAAAATTCCCACACACCACCACCTCACCTTACCTCTAACCAACCTCCAGTCCGCAGCCAGCTCTGCTTAGTTTCTTCTCGCTGGTTGACTCTGGTTCCTGAGAGCCATCCATTCCTCGTCCGGGAGCTAGTGACATCATTGATGTATGGACCTGACTGCACGCCCACCGGCCGGTCCACAGCAGCTTTCAAGCGCCGGTTCTCTGCTCCACTAGGAATGGAGAGTTGACTTCATAATGGAGCTAAAAAGGCCCCCCAGGCCTGACGTATCCGCGTCCACTACCGAACTATGCTCTGCTGGTGGCACATGGCCTAGAAGCTGCAATCGATAGCAATAGTGCAATTGTGGCTGCATATACTGTCTAATATTCTATGCTGGAGAATTGGACGAAAAGGCCACCAGAAGAAGAAAGAATGAATCCAATACACGCGCGCGGTTAATGCTTCTGGATGAGCAGCGGATATCCCGCCCTTCCGCCGCACTGAGACCTACCTGCGTTAGTAGCACAGAACCAACCCGTGCTGGGGACCGACCTTCATGAAGGACACAACTGGCCCGGGTTACACCCGAAGATGACCAACAACACCCGCATCGTCACAAGCTGGGCGAAAATGTCCAATGCAGGAATTGGCAACGGATTGACACCTTGATGGGCCACTGGAGAATGGACATGCAGCAAGCATGTTTGATGCGGGACGAGCTGTCTCATGCAGTCAAGCTGCTCTGAGATGGTATTCCTAAATCCGGAGGGCTGTGTCTAGTCCTTTTCCGGTCACGAGGGGCAAGCCATTTGCCATTTCAAATGTTTCCCTCAGCATCACCAAGCATCACCAAGCAGCCGCCAGATCTGCACGCCCAGCGGTTTGTCTCAGCAAGAAGACATTTCCGAATGCAGGGGCGCACATTGAGGCCAGAGGCTGGTGGTGAGCGACATGCCGTAAACAGACCTGTGTATCCTAGATGGGCTTCATCTTGGGCTTCATCTACAGGCAGCATGCTCTTGTCATCTTGAATTCGAGGGAGGCATGTGTAGAGGGACGACTCCTAGACCCAATTCCTCGTTCCTGGTCGTCTGAGGGAGATCTGGGGAGATGGACACCAATGCAGACCCGGGGTCGTACAATATGCGAGATGGGATGACGGCCAGGAAAGGGACCAGCTCCAACCAGGCCGCGGTGAGCGGTAATCCTGATCCCGTGGCTGTGACAGGTCTCCGAATATCCTTGAGACATACTGCACACACTGCCAAGTCAACTGAGGAAGCTGACAGCGAGTAGATAGATAGCCTGCCGGATGAACACTGAACATTCCTGCATGTATGCATGAGATCGCATCGAACCAAGGAGGAGGTGGTGGCCAGAGGTGGGGGTGGGGTTCCTGTCTCGCGAGGCCCACAGTGGGGTTTTTCCCTGACGGAGCTTCCCTGTCAGCCCATTTACTAGCGTAGCGAGCTGTTCCTGGGCTGCCCCGTCCTGACGGGCTGGGAACCCAGAGCCTCTGCCGATCTGGGACAGCAACGCCGATTCCCATTTCCGCCGAGTATTGTCGCAGCTGAGGGTCCTCTTGGTCATTAGCCCCAGCTTTGCTTGCTTGCAGACCGCGCACGAAACAGCGCACGAGAGGACAAGACACTATGTACATTCTAGGCCATGAATATTCCACAGCATTGCCGTAGTGACAAGCCCCGTCGTGGTTTAGTCTGGGCGCAGGACACCACCGCATGGCCCTTCCAAGGCCGTTGCTGAGTGAGCGCCCCCCCTCATCCTCCAGGCTTCAGCCCCCCATTTTGATATCTATTTCCGACAGGCTACCGTGCCGATATCCAGGCTATCCACGCTTGTCCTAGCTGGCCCAGCTGCCAATTTGGCCAGCCAAGGGGGAATTTAAGCTCCGTATGGTGCGCGACAGAGCTCACTTTCCAAAAACCCCTTCTGACCACTATTTGACTTGATAAGTTGACCCTAGGGGAGGGGTGGGGGACTCTGATTGGTTGAAAAAAAGTCTAGACCTGCTTTTTCTCCAACAAAAAAAGAGACTAAGGTGCGGAGTATCCCTACTTCCCTCCTAAATTCAGCTTATTCCTGATATTCCTAGACCTCCTTAGACTTTAAAGATACCCCTTCTTTAGAAAGTCTCTTTCAGACTTCTTATTTTTAAGTCTAAGAAGAAACCTAACTAGAAGAACTTTTTAAAAAAAAAGTTTTTTAGAAAAAGTCCTTAGTAGGGTTTAAAGAACTTATTCTAAAAACTTTTTTTTAAAAAGTGGTCTTTTGGTTGAGATTTTAAAGTCTGAAAAAGTAGAAGTCCTCTAGATACCTAATCTTGAGGAGTGGTTCTAAGGTTAGAAGGGGTTTTTGGAAAGTGGCCCCTGTCGCGCACCATACTCCGAGCTATTCCGGCCTTTCCGGTCTTGCATCTCCGTCTGTCGGCTCGGTGCCTCGGCAGTGCACGGGCCAGGGGCGCGAACAGAGTCCAGCGGCAGACAGACATACGCCAGTGGAACGTCACTCGTGTTTGGAGCTGGGTGTAGCGAGGCGCTAGTTTTGTCCGTTTACGTACGTTCGTGTTAGGAATCCAATAATGTACTTGAAGTATCTCTTGTTCATACTGTGACCTCTGTTCTGATGTCCTGAATCGTGGCTTCCCTCCACATCACCATTCTTCACGTTGAGGATTGGAGTGGAGCAAATTTACCACGGAGGCAGTGACGTCAGACTGAACCAATACTGGCGTATGTCGAACTCACACGTGTAGATAAGCTCTCACTGGCCACCAGTTGCCCTTCTTTCTTTTTACCTCGAAAATAAGAATATAATTGAGCTTGTAACATACAAGCATACTCAGAAAAGACTTGAACTGCGTATGAAAGGATGGGGTCCAAGGACTTGCAGCATTGAAGATGGCCCTTCTAAGCAGGTGACAGGTTCCAGATGTAATGGTACGACGCGTATAACGGAGAATTGCTTAGGAGCTCCAATTCTTTCGACTTGGGATTTTGGTCTTTCGACTGGACAGTTCTCTTTGTACAAGTATTCGAGGGAATCCGTCTCAGCAGAGGTACTATATAAATGGTACCTGAGACCCCAATCCTCATACCCGGTCCGAACCCTTGAGGGCTGTATCGTCGGGTTCTGGATGTAATATCAACTGCCTACTAGCTTGGCCTTCGGCTCCCTCGAGCACACCTGGGCACTTGTCCATGTAAAACACGACAGTCGGCACGACGAACCACCTGGGGCAGGGAATACTGCAAAAGGTCGCACGGGAAGATTAGACCGCCTGGATCTTGGACATGCAGTGGTATTCGAGAGGCTCAATCGGGATCTAGACATGTCAGCAACGCGTATGAGGATTCGAATTGGACCAGACTATGACTTTCAACGAGTTGTGCGTTTGTTCGCGCGCGACGAGTGGGTGGCGCTGTTGTGAACAGCTGTTCCAAGAGTATTATAGGTTGACCAGTATAGTCTCGCAATAGATCTTTTGGCGCAGTCACCCTCTCTACCCACACCAAGAAAGTGGGTTGTTTGAATCTTACTTGGCTAGACTAAATATATGTACATGGTTCCTTCGCAATCAGCTTATAGGTGGGGCCAAATGTATAGGGGAAACGGCTTCGCAGTAAGCAAGACGCGCAGGCTCGAGGTCCAGTAGGGCCCAATTCGCTTTACACTCAAGCCTGCTAACAAGTGATTTTGCAGTTCCATCGAGTACTCGCCATACTTTCACACTCCTTCCCATGAGGTGGGTGTAGGTTCCGTCCAACGAAAATTACTGTGACGATATGCGGGTAGGAATTGGTGCTGAATTGTGTCAAATGTGGTCTTCGGCCAAGGCACCTATGCCATAGGACGGCGTGGGTCTGTCTCACACTTCCAGTGTATTGAAGGAGCCAATGGTTGTATCATCTGGGACCGAGTCTCATACTACGGTCTCTGCTGCCTTCTGGGGGTTTGATCCAGATCTCAATTCACAAGGCTGTTCTTGTCCAAGTGGCCAGAGAGACCTCGCGGCCGCGGGCAGAAGTGACGGCACCTGATCTCATAGAATTCTATTAGTACAGCTTACTCCTCCTTGCTCCTCTTTATTATTTTTGATCAGTACCTTGAGGCGGCCTTCTCGTCATCTTCCTTCGTGGGGGCAGATGTGCCCCAGGCCTGGGCACGCCTCCGCCCCCGACTTCGTTGTGTAACCACAGAAGATGACGCCCAGCATCTAAAATTAATTCACGGCCAGGCTGCATCAAGGCATATCGATACTAGTTGTGGTCGTCTATAAATCTTAAAGTCTGCACTCCTCACTCTCTCTTACACATACTCTTGCATCATTCCTCACCGCATTCATCAATCAAACCAATAACAACAAAAAGTCCCCAAGACAACAAATATAATCCATCCACTCGAGTCCCCAGCATCCAAAAATGGCCTCCCCACTCTCTTTCGGTGCCCACACCGTCGCCGCCCTCCGGCCCCAGGCAGGAAAGGTTACCGCCATCTATAACATGAACCTCGGCTGGGAGGTCTGGGCGCAAATCGAGCTCGCCCTGGAGATGGCCCGCACCGTCAGAAGCGGCGGCCGCGCCGAGTTTGAATTTGGCCATTTCGAGCGCGAGTACACGGCCTACGACAACGACCCACGGTGGCGTGCCGACTTTATCCTCGAGGCGAGCCTCGCACACATCCGCCACTTCCACTTTGGGGAGCTGAAATGCCTCATCGCGCGGGAGACCCCGGCGAACTTTGCTCGGAGGGTGGGCCAGGACATTACAAAGGTCAAGGGGGCGCGGCCAGCCGCGGCCTGGGTAGGGGCCTCTCCCCGGGCGGTCACAGGCCACGTGATTGCCATCACCGTCTGCCCAACAACAGCCCGGAATCAAGAAATTGAGGTGGCAATGAGGCAGTTGCAGACGACGCATACGATCCAGTGGAGCGTGGCTCCCGTCTCATTGGATAATACCATCAAGGTGTGGACGTGGTCTAGGCCCATCTTCGCGAACGGAAGACGTGTGTGAAAGAATTCCTTCTGCTTTGCCAAGTCTCGATATGTAGGTGGTGCGACTTGGTCAGCCTCCCTCTCTTAGACGGACTGGTATAGACTGGATTTCAGTATTTGCTTTTTGATTAGAGTGCAACATTATATAGCCGGCTAAATAGAAATTTATCAAGTTGATGAATTATCTTTTTGAGACCATTTAATCTTGGACCAGGCTATTCAGTTTCTGCTCCTCCTCCATCAGTTCCACCACAACAACCTTATTGAAATACGTTACTCGTACGTACCTGGGTACCTCGGTAGTTCTCCACGATAAAAGGAGTCAAATTACCTTCACTGCCACCTCTACCTTCACAGCCTTCTGTTACAACATCCGCTATTGTCATATATATCGCTAACCTACTATGAAGTTTTTAATACAAAAGAACAAGCGCCTAGAATTGAAGATTATCATCCCAGTATTACTAAACGTGAGAGCCCCATGATAGGTACTTATTTAGATGCTTGTTCTATAAATTTTAGTTGTACATGAGAGCCATTGATCTTTTCCTTCTAGCCAAGCTTTCGGGACCAAGGCAGGCTGGGAGTTGTGATGGATGAGCGCCATGTTGTTTTCACTCAGGTCAGTCACGCCTGCTTGGTACGGTGTGCCAGGTACCCAGGTAGCTCGACATGGGTAGCTGGACATGAGGAGTCGTGCTTGAACTGCAGGTTGGGTGTTCTTGGCAATCATCGCAGATCTACAGACTGAGAAACACCCAAAATTAGGTGAATCTGCCTGGCTGCCTGATAGTGGACGGATGCAGTCTTGAAATCGTATGCATACCAATTATTGTTCCATCAAAAAGACCAAATTGAGTCTGGCGCAAGAACAAAGCGTCAACTGGTCCGAGTGGAGAGAGGGTTGCAAGGTTGCTGGTATACATCGACCTCTCCCGTCCCACCTCGGCCCGTTCCTTATCGATTGCCAAAGGCTTATCGCTTATCGTGCCACCCAGAATCTGGGGAAGGGACCTCCCTCCTAAATTGCCCTGTGACTGCGCCAGCCATCCCCTTCGTCGACTGCATTCTCTCTGCAACGAGATGTCCCTCCACTCGCTCGCCCCTCGAATATGCGGTACCCCTTCGTGAGTTTCTGCGGTCAGTTTCCTCAGTGTCGTCGTCGTCGCTGAACCCATCTGACAATGTTGCTTGCTTGCAGGTCAACCGCACATCGCTGAGGTTGTGCAGTCCGCGGTTCTGCTCACTTCGTCCTTTGCCCCGCCCTCCTCCGCATAACGAATGCTATGGCTCGAAACCATTCTCTGCAATTGCTCTGTTTTCTACCTCGCCCAACTTCCGTCGACACACCAAGGACCGCCCAAAGAGACTCGTCAAGCAACGAAGCCGCCAGCCGCCCGAGAAGCAAGAAGCCCCAAAGCCAGCCAAGAAACCAAAAGCTCGCAAGCCAGTCAAAGCAAAAGGGCCACGAACTGTGTCAGCGAAAGATGGCAGGGTCGAGAACTCGGGAGACAGCGAATTGCCATTCAGCGAAGAGAACCTCAGGACGTCTCAGATCGTGCAACTTCCCACGCGCCAGGAGCTGTCCAAGTTACCAGGCGGCCAATATGGCTCCCCAGAAGCCATCTTGCGGGTGACTGTCGTGGCAATTGCCAAAGATCTCGGCGGAGAAACATCCATCCAGCAGAGTCGACAGACGCTCCGTAACGAGGGCAGTGTTTTCTTCCGGACTGTAATCACCATCGTCTTTCCGGCCGATAGCACCCTGATTGCCACTGGCGACAGCTTTGCACCTGGCGAGTCAAAGATTGTTGCCACCCTGCATGCGCTGGCCAAGTTGCGTGCTAGAGGCCTGTTGACGCTGTCTGGCTTGCCCGTCAAAAAAGCCTTTCCCGATGAGAGACACGGCCTTCTCGAAGTCTACAACTACGCAGCACGTTATCGGTGTATACCCCGTGTCTTGGTTCGGAAGGTGAAAGCCTTCTCCAGCATTGTCATCGACATGCCTGAACATGACATCCACGTCGCAATCACGAATGTGCCGTCTATAAGCCACGCCGAGGCAGCTGCGGCTCACGATTTCAAGAGACAGGCTGAGCTCTACCGCTTCAGCAAGGGCAATGACAACGTCGTCGTCAGGAACCGACACGCCCTCAGCATCCACAATGCCAAGGACTTTTTCACATTCTGTCGCGATTCGGGCGAGCCTTGGGGTGAAATGCGTGTGGTGACGGAACGGTGTGGGGCCATTTACGTGGGCAGGCCACAGGTGAAAGATCTTGTCTTCGGCCCTGGGGTTGAGCTCGAGGTCAGGACAAGCAACAAATCCCACACAGAGCAGGCTGCGACTCTTGTTGCGGCACTATCGGTCGTCAAGATGAAGCCACACCTCTTTGACGATTTTAGCAAGGCTTTGCGTGCAGGCCACGGCAAGTACCTTGAAAAGCTCGGCCCTAAGGACACGATCTTGGACCCCGAGGTCATAGAGGAATTGAATGTGATTCAGGCCTTGGAGTGGCCACGCCGGCCAGATCCAGGCTGCAGCCAGGTTGCTCAACCCAAGGTGCACGATGACATCTCATCCGAACCCCAAATCAAGCGTGTTCTCACGCCAGAACAGCTTGCCATGAAATCGTGTGAGCTGCAGAAGAAAATGGACGATTACAGGACGCGAAGGGACCTGGCGGATCTACGCCAGGCACGTTCCGAGCTTCCAATGGCGCAGTATGCTTCTCGGGTAAAGCAGATTGTTCAGGACAATGTCTACAGCATCATCATTGGGGCGACTGGAAGCGGTAAAACGACCCAGGTTCCTCAGATTCTCCTGGACGAGGCTATCGAAAATGGAGATGGCTCCTCTTGCAACGTCATCTGCACACAACCTCGTCGCATTGCAGCAACGTCTGTGGCCCGAAGGGTGGCGGTTGAGCGAGCCGAACATTTGCGGGATACCGTTGGTTATCACGTTCGGGCTGAGGCAAGGCACCCGAAGCCCGGCGGGAGTATAATCTACTGCACCACTGGCATCCTCCTGCAACGGCTTCTGCATGACCCAGAGGACGTTTTTGATCATGTGTCCCACCTGGTCATCGACGAGGTTCACGACAGGGACATCATACTCGACTTCCTCCTGATCACGCTCAAAAACAAAATGGCGATCCGTGCCGCACAGGGAAAGAAGCTGCCTCGGGTTGTCTTCATGAGTGCAACAATAGAGCCGGAGCAGTTCGCGGCGTATTTTAGAGACAGCCTGTCACCCGGAAAGCCAAATGACTGCCCGACACTTACTGTGCCGGGGAGAACTTTCCCAGTCCAAGAGTACTATCTAGATGATGTGCTTCGTCGACTGAAAAGCAAACATGGCGATGATAACATCGGACTTTTGCGTACAGACGCAGACACGATTCATTATCTCAGGGCTGAAAATATTGGAATCAATGATACGATCCCGAACGCAGGCACCCCAAGCAAGTCTGTGATCGACTGGAAGGACGATGCCGCCGTATCAGGAGATGAAAATTCGGACATCGTGGAGGACGCGCTAGTCCCGCTAGGCCTCGCAGCCACAGCTGTCGCCCATATTACCAAGACTTCCAAGAGCGGCGCGATCCTCGTCTTCCTTCCTGGCCTGAAGGATATAACAGAACTGGAAAAGCTGCTACGCGTCAAATCCCCCCTCGATGTCAACTTTGATGACGCCCGACAGTTCCAGATCATCATGCTGCACTCATCCATACCATACAGTCAGAAGTCAGTGTTTGACCAGGTTCCGGCAGGCTGTAGGAAGGTTATCCTTAGCACGAACATTGCCGAGACGTCTGTGACAATCCCAGATGTGCGCTTCGTAGTCGACACCGGCAAGAGTCGAGAGAAGCACTACGACCAGGCGCGGCGTATCACACAGCTCCAAACCAAGTGGATTAGCAAGTCCAATGCTAAACAGCGAGCAGGACGAGCAGGGCGTGTACAGAATGGAGTTTACTACGCACTATTTACCACGTCTCGACGAGAGTTGATGAGGGATGTCGCACTACCGGAACTGTTACGCTCAGACCTACAAGAAATTTGCCTAGATATCAAGGTGCAAGCTTTCAAGACGCCGGTCGCCGACTTTGTCGCCGGAGCCATGGAGCCACCATCGCCGTCAGCCGTTGAGATTGCCATGCAGAATCTCATTGATTTGGGCGCTATTACTGACGAGGAAGATCTGACACCGCTGGGACGTGTCCTGGCGTCTTTGCCTGTTCACCCGACCCTTGGGAAGATGATTCTGCTCGGGATCATCTTCAGATGTCTGGACCCTATGATCATTCTTGGAGCGGCGGCGCATGATCGCCCGTTTTTCGCAAGTCGCCTTGACCAAATGCAGGCAGTCCACGGCGTAAAAACGGCGTTTGCGATGAAGTCCGGCAGTGACCACATCATGCTTGTAAATGCATTTTCCGAGGCCCGCCAACTATCAGGCCACCTCTCCCCGGAGGCAGATGAATTCTTCAGGGCGAAATTCATCAGCCGTGTGGCTTTCAGGAGCATTGACTTGACAGCGCGCGAGATTGTGAACATCCTGACCGAGGCCGGGCTTATCGAGAGCCAGACTACCGCTACCGAACCATCGCTGCAGTACGGCGGCCGGAGCCTGAATGAAAACTCGGGCTCCCAACGACTGATCAAAGCCCTGCTGATTTCTGGACTGTACCCCAACCTCGCTGTGCCTACGGACGACAAGGTCTTCCGCACAGCTTCCGAGAAGGGTACCAAGATCCACCCGGGGTCAGTCAATAGGCAAGCAAAACCAGGCTCAAGGCTCTTCGCCTTTAACGACCTGTCACTCTCCAACGACGGCAAGTCCATGTTCATGCGGGAGACATCGTCCGTCACACCCCTGATGGCCCTATTGTTCGGCGGCCCGCTCGTCCAGCACCACTCGGTCCTAGAGATGGACGGGTGGCTGCCGATGTCGATCAGGGCCCCCGACACGCCCGGGTTCTCGTTCGGCGACTCATTCATCGCCGACAAGGTCCTGTTCCTGCGCCGCCTGATCGACCGGATGCTGTCGACCGCGTTTGACGACCTGGCCTCGCACGCGCACGCGCCCACGCCCATGGCTGAGGATCCCATGCGCAGGGAGCTCGCGTTACGGCTGGCGCGGGTCCTGGACCGGGATACTGGCCGGTCGGGCAAGATTCTAACCCCCGTGGGCAAGAAGACGCAGCGGCAGAAGGAGAAGGATGCCCCGAGCGAGAATCCTAATCTGGACAGGAGGGAGGCCAAGAGGTTGAGCAAGGCCGAGAAGGACAATTTGAAGATGATCCTGCACCGTCTTGGGAGCGGGAGGCAGACGTCACGGCGCAGGGCTCCAGAAAGCAAGACACCTCAGAGCAAGACATGGAGCCGCCTTGACACGTGGGATCGTCTTCTCTATAACGAAGCCGAATAAGCTTTTCGGGTCTGAGGTATGGCCTAGCTTGATCCTCCTCTTCTGGTCGAGGCCCTGCAGCCCATCGCGGAGAGGGGGCGAGCACCGAAGCGGTTCCCCGTCATGCACGGATACAAGTAACATTAGAGGCGTTTCTGGCGTTCATGTGTTTTAATTATACCCGCACACTGTGCCATTCATATCAGGTAATTAACATGAGCATTTTCACCGGCGATGTAACACGATTGCATCTAAGTCAAAGGATATAGATATCCATAATCTTCTGATAGTATATAATTACATTTCAAAGCACTCAGAACTTTCCCTCGCGCTCAAGTCACAAGGAGTCACCGTCATGAGTCGAAAGCAAATGTTATCAACGTTCACTAGGTCCCTGTTTCGTCCCATTGTGCTGTCTCTTCTGAATTGTCTTCGAGTGTTTGTCAATGTGTGAAGGGGCTGCGTAAAGCATCCTTTGTACACGGATCACGACCGAAATCACTCGCCAGCCAACATGACGGCGCTCATTTACCGTAGATTGGTGCCGATTGCCCATTCACATCGTGGGTTTCGTCGCCGGAGGTAACATTGAAAACACTTCAAGAAAGACAAGGGCTCTGGCGGGCCATTTGAGGCATGGATCAAGGAAAATGATACGGTCACGGCTCCCAGACTCGTTCTTCGGGACAGCTAGAGACTCGGCGGGACATTGATGATGCAGAGACGCAGCTCGACAGCCAACCCTCTCCCCGCAGTAGAGATGAGGAACAAGGGATGCACAATGGGGACCCTCCAAGCAGCTCTGGATATCGTTCGAACGGCGTTTCCCTGAAAAGCACATTGTCCTAATTCACATTCTGCTCACATTGTGACACACTAGAATCACATTGTGGTAGTCTTGGATTGTTACCCCGAATAAAAAAGTTGCGAGTCGTGAGAGAGTTTTGGGTGAATTTTTTCCGTAGCTGGGCCACTACCTAGGTGTAGTTTCTGAAGTTGTAGTGCAGGAGAGCTGAGCGTGGGCCCAAATATACTACTGGCTGGCTACACTACAATGGCACAACTTTGGAGGAAAAGTTCAGACAATCTCTAAATATGTGTAACTTCTTGCAAATACGAAACAAAGAGGGCATCCTATACTTTATAAGCAAACGTTTTCGCCCAAGCGGATCAGTATATAGAAGAGGGTCTAGAGAGAGATGCAGCGATGGATAAGCTGCTTCCTCGATAATCTACCTCCCCCCTCAACGATTGATATTACCCTACGATGTGTAGGCAATTCATACCCCAGATTCAGACTCTCAGCAGACTTAAGAAGCCATCCGTTGCATTCTTGTATCTCCGTCCGTTTTCCAGCCCGCACGTCTTGGAGCATCGAGCTAGTATGGGTCCTTACCTTGTGGCCGACATCGTACACTTTAAGTCGTAGATTCGAGAAAGAGAAACGCTGAAGGAGTGCTTCCCTGCCTAGTAAGTCCCCACTGGATGGTATGTCGCTAGCGTCGCCCCCAAGGATCTTCTGACCAACTGGATCCAGCACCAGGCTGGTCAGCACGATGCTCGCTTCTCGGATGAGCGCGTCGACGACCTGCGGCAGCATGTCTCCGCGATCTGCAAACAGCTCTCCATTCTCGCAGTCCATGATGGCGCTCAAGGGGTTGATGACTGAGTTTACAACGAGCTTCTCAAGCTGCGACGCCCATAGCTCTCCCGCGGAGACGACCCGAGCCGCGAGGTGAGGTGCCTGGGCCATCTGACCCAGAAGATAACGGTGTGCGCCCCCCGAGTGCGCATTCGGGCTGATTGGCCCGATCAACATGGCCGCCATCGATGCGTGGACGCTCCTGAAGGGCGCCACCGAGGTGACGCCATGGGTTGTCACACACGCCAGCCAGCTCGGGCGCGCGTGGTCCAGGAACCGAAGTTGCTGGTAGAGCTCCCCCGCGGGCGGCCAGAGATTGCAGATGCCGTTTTGGACAAAGGCCACCGTCGACGCGCCATGCAGGTATCGCCTCAGCCTATCGATCTGCGGCATGACATCTGTTGCCTTTGTGGCCACGATGAGGTTCTCGATGGGCGTGAGCTCCTGGATTGGGCCATTCGTCGGCTTCTCGTCCGTCCACCACTCAACATCAAAATCAGTGAACCTGTCCACCTTGCCGTGGCGTGTTATCTCGATCCCCGGCGTTGAGTCCCAGTGCTCAAGAAGCGACTTTCGATGGACAACCAAGGTGATTGGTGGCTTCGCCGGGATTTGAGAGAGGCTGGTCGCAAGCAGGCGACCCAGGTTCCCGACTCCGAGCACATAAATCCTTTGTGAAGCTGTTCTGTCCTTTGCTGCCTTGTTTGGTGTTGGTGCGGGCGGAAAGGCAGCGCTAGAGGTGAGATTCGCGGCCGTCCAAGCAAGGAGCTTCGGCGGAGGGCTGTTGTCTTCGACGATATTCCTGAGCCAGGCTGCTTGTGCCTGTTGAAGGCCGCCGCTCTGGGCTTGCTTTCTTTCAAACAACATCGACAGGGAGGGCCGAACTGTCGCCGTTCGGTGG
Source organism: Diaporthe vexans (assembly GCA_021188095.1). Classification (NCBI taxonomy): domain Eukaryota; kingdom Fungi; phylum Ascomycota; class Sordariomycetes; order Diaporthales; family Diaporthaceae; genus Diaporthe; species Diaporthe vexans. The sequence continues at coordinate 739,156 of JAJLLZ010000014.1, forward strand.
TCACGGAGCGGGACTCTCCCGGTTCGGTATATGAGTATGCTAGGTGTTGCCCGATGAACTGAGTGTTTAATATCTGCACAACAGCCAGTAGCGGATCGTCGGCGTGATATGAAAAATAATTAGTATGTGATGGATTTTCTGTACGAGTTGGGTCAAACCATAAAGTTGACTGCTCAGAGGTTTCTTAAGAGCTTTGTCGAGAGAATCGGCAAAGCGTTGATTAAAGCTTCCCAGGGTTCGCATTTAGTGTTTCACTCTGCTTAATCTTTAGTCCGAAACGCTATTATCTTAATCCAGGTACAGTGGAAATCATTGTTGAAAGACAGGTCTAGTAAAGACTAAGCAAGACGCAGGGGATTCAGAAATAAGCATTGCATTGGATTCCAAATGCGTGCAGACTTCGGTTCCTCATTGCTACGAATCTGATGATTGCGTGACACCCAAGCATTATATCGAGCCTAGCTATGGGGCTCTAAACTAGATGAAAACTAACCACAGTAGCGTGCCTAGGTACTTTTATAGGGCCTGATGATTGGCAACAGCAGTTGCCCGGAAAGAGAACCCGGTCCACGTGCGAAATTCCCATGGACAATGCTCGCTGATAATCAGGTCTGTCGAGCACTAGAATTCCGATTAGGCCCGGCGGCTAATTCTCTATTCCATAGGGCATAACACTTATTATGTGCACCGTCTGGCTTGTGGTCGACTGTATGGCGGCATTGCCCTGTGGGGAGGAATTCTTCTGCCGATATTTCAGCATCCCCGGACGACGTGGGGTTCAGGTTGCGTGTAAGCAACCGGAAGCCGCCTTAATTTACTTCCAGCGTTTGCATATTGTTCAAGACAAGTTTGCTGTGAATACTTTGTCCTTGCCCATCCATGCTCTCTTTGCCATCGACAGGGATCCTTTGGCGCCGGTCCTGAACCAGAGGACCCACACGATCCTGGCAGAGCCTCGGGATATTTTGAAGCCGACCTGAGAAAACGTCGGGGCCGTACGACCTCCTGCGGCGGAAACGACTTACACGGCCACCTCCCACGGGCCAAGAGGCAATTGTGGTCGAAGATCGTCCCGGGCTTGCGCTCCCTCGGCAGTGATGGCCACATATATAGTCCAGCCACTGCCATCGTCTCGGGCAGTCTGAGAGCTTTCACAAGAGCACACATTTCTCGAGATTACGTACATATTTCCCTTTGCATCCTCATCATCTGGAAGAGGTCGCGCGCGAACTCGGCAGAAATGACCACTACCGTAACCCAGACTATTGAGTCCACGGCCCGCCGGGCCTCTTGCGAGACAATTGGAACAAGTCAGATTCGCATCCTCCGGACTCTTAACTCGGTACAGTCGTGGCGTCGCCAGTACCACCGCGATGGCAGCGTGGTTGGATTCGTCCCAACCATGGGCGCTCTGCACCAAGGCCACCTCAGCCTCATGAAAGCCGCAGCTCGCGAGAGCGACCACGTGATCGTCAGCATCTATGTCAACCCGACACAATTTGGCGCCAAGGACGACTTGTCATCCTATCCCTCGAACTGGGACGCTGACTGCCGCCTGCTTGTGGAACTGGACCGCCAGCTAGCAAGAGATGGCGCCAGCAAAGCTCGGATCAGCGCCGTCTTCGCGCCGGACCACAGTGTCATGTACCCCACGGGCGTTCCAGGCCAAGAGCTCGAGTCCAAGGGCAGCTTTGTAACAGTAACGCCAGTCGGCGAGGTGCTCGAGGGCGCGAGCCGGCCCACCTTCTTCCGCGGCGTCGCTACACACTGTATGAAGCTATTCAATGCCGTTCAGCCTAACAAGGCCTTTTTCGGCCAGAAGGACATCCAGCAGGCCGTCGTGGTTAAGAAGATGGTTAAGGACTTCCTCCTCCCTATCGACATAACAGTTTGTCCAACCGAGCGCGAGCCCGATGGCCTGGCACTGAGCTCGCGAAACGTCTACTTGGGCGAGAGGCGCCGGCCGGTAGCCTCAGTTTTGATCCGCGCCCTGCAAGCTGCGGCCAGGCAGTATCACGACGGTGCAACGGACCGCGATGCTATCCTGGGCGCAGCCAAGCAAGTCGTGGCAGAGACGCAAGCACATCAGGAGGCTATGCCAAAGGCGAGCAGGGTGAATTTCGAAGTCGATTACATCTCCCTTGCCGAGCCGGACACGATGGAGGAAGTTACAGCGCATGTCAATCGTGAGAAAGGTGCCATACTCAGTGGAGCCATCAAGATATTTCCTGTCGAGACACCGCAGCCGGGCGAAGAGTTGGGGTACAGCGGCGGTCCTCTTGTTCGAATTATTGACAATGTTGTCTTGGAGGGCTTGATCTGACACGAGTCAGAACAAAGATCTTTCACATGTCTCGTAGCTGTCTTGCGTAAATTCTTACCTGTTTCCCTCAAAGTCGAAGCTGCCCTCTTCAAATACTGAAGTAGTAGACGACTTCCATACCTGAAGGACCCGCAGCCGTGGCTACGATCGTTTCAAGTCTTACTCACCCCATTCGCACATAGTATGGATCATAAGATCGTTCTGCACCTCGATGTCTAAAGTAGAAAATCATTAGACGACATGTCCTGTGGAAAGGTAAACACCATGGTGTACGGCGTCAGACAATACCTGTACCCTGGCTTGCTGGGTCTCCCGGCGCTTCCGCTGAACTTTATACGAGATCCCCGGGTGTAGAAATAGCCGCGGCAGCCCCAACTGCTGTTGTTGTTACCTGATATACTTCTTACAAACCGAACAACCCCACACACCCACGCTAGTGCCTGCGGGTTCTGCCGCTTTTAGCCTGCATCCCCTGGAAACTTTAACTATGTCGCTACCCGAGAGCTGCCCTTGGCTAAACGAGTGAATAAAGTTTGTATTTTCTTGTTGACGCTACAGTGCCAGGGGCCATGCCCCACAAACTCCACATGATTGCAGCGAGACTGCGCAGATACCAGCCAGCAAGGAGGGAGTTGATAAGTGCTCGGCGAGTGTCTCATTCTCCGGCGATGAGTCGTGCTACACTCTCCCATGTCAAAGAACAAACCTCGCGAGCGGGGGAGAACGAGCCATGGCTAAGTTAATGCCAACCAGCGTCGTCACTGCCTGCAAATCATGCCGGTCTCGAAAGGTGAAGTGTGACAAAATGCGCCCACGATGTGGGCAATGCGTGAAGCATGGCTTCGAGTGCGTCTTCGTGCATGAGACACTTAAGAGAGGGCCCCGGAAAGGAGAACTCGAGCGGCTCAAAGCCGAAGTCAGTACGTTCGCCCGTCTCCTGTCTTTATTATTCCCTCGGAGCTTCCTTCGCATGTAAGTATCGTGCGTACTGACGCTTTCTGAAGCGACTCTCAAGCAGAAGCTAGCAGTGCAACAAGCCGGGGACCAGTTCACATCACCGACTGTTTATACGGCAGCTCCTAGCGAAGTGGCTGCGGGCCAGGCAGTAACGTCTGAACTCGCTACACGGCGTAACTCTCAGACTGACCAGGATCCTCATCACGGGAATCACTGCATCAATGTGGTGTCTGATGTGTATGCTGGCACCGGTAACGACAACGGCCAGGGTTGGGACGCCAGAGCGGACCCGGAGTTCATAGAGTGGCTTGACCTCACTCTCCCTTTGACAGACCTCTGCTTGCCAATGGAGCCTTCCAGCCGGAACTCGTACGTCCGGGAGACGAGACAGCTCGGGGTCAGTTTGAACAAACTGGTGAAGGCGGACTTGTAAGACTTGACTGACAGCCCCATAAACGTGGTCGAAACACTGACTTGCCCCTTCGTGGTAGGGAAGCCATATACTTTGAGAGGGCACAGCCCTTTATGCCTTTACTGCACAGAAACCGCTTTCACTCTTGGGCTGACCTTGATGTAATCACGCCGAGTCAGGAATGCTTGCGGGCCGCTGTATGGACAGTCGCAGCAGCGCTTTGCCCTCGCTTCCACGACATGTACATGAGCCTCTATAAGCACACCAGGCAGCTCTTGCAGGCTCTGGATGGTGGCGAGCAGGGGCACTTGTGGGCCCCCGTGGGCACATTGCAGCTTGAGCAGATCCAAGCATGGCTCCTCATTGGTCACTGCGACTTGATCCGGCACGACCGACAAGTGGCTATACTTTCAGCTAGGAGAATATCTCGCCTCGTGCAGGCGGCACGTTTCAACTTGCTGCATACAGGGGATGGTATGGCCGAGAATACGGGGCTCCCAACACCAGACTGTGCAGGCAATAGCCCAGACGTCACATTAAAGGAGGAGAGAGGTCGGGCCTTCTGGGTTGCATTCTGCTTCGACCGAATGGTCCACTCACTCGACCACTGTCATTTCACTTTACAAGACGAGACGGTAAGCAAGGCCCTTTCTCGCGGCTTGGCTCTTTGGCTGACCAAAGCCCCGATTCTGTTGGTCGCATCCAGGCATATCTACCACTACCGTGGCCCGAGGCCGCATACCAGGCTTCAGAGCCGACTGTAATGCATACCCTGACCGACGTACTCGAAACACCACATGTAGACTTGAACGCCTGTTTCGCAGAAGGCATAGTCGCGATTAGCCTTTATGGACGATGTCTAACCCACAGATGGCTTACGGCGGCGGCGAAGGCGCGGAAGACGCCGATGCCGCCCGACATAAGCAGCGGCGAGGTGGCCGGTGACGGCGAGTGCCAAAGGCGGCACGCGTGGCTCGTCCAGGCCGTGGACCTGCGGTTCCGGTCCAGGGACCAAACCCCGCCTGGGGCTTCTACGTCTTTGCTCATCCTCGCTCACCTCCTGAACCACGCCTGCGTCGTGCACCTGCTCGAGACACTCGTCGAGCACATGGATGACCCGGAGCTGCACGTCGATCAGGTTATCAATGCTTACAACTCTGTTGTCAACATAGCGCAGTTTACAACCACGCTTCCTCAAGCTGCCTGTTTCAAGGTAAGTCCATGCTAGCCGATGGCTGCGAATGTCTTTGTCCTATTCGAAGTGTTGTTGACTCATGAACCTCCAGATGCATCCACTCGTACCGATCGTCTTGTCACAAGCGCTCAACTTTCTGAAGAGGTACAGGTATATTCTAGAGCGAGACCGTGACCCGGCAAGCATAAACCAAACCTTGAAATGCTTGGTGCTGCAGTTGGAGAAGTTCGAGGATGTCCATATTGTAGCGAAAGACTTACTGGTGAAGTATCGGTCCGCTACCTGGTAGTGTTAGCGAAATATCCATTTACCACATCCTCCTGTGAAGTCTCTACCCTGTATTTCGTGATGTGAGAGCATGCACAACTAGCACAACGAGAATCTCGGATTCACCACAGCGATCGTGAGAAGGAGCCCTCTTATTTGCACAAGGATTTAATTCACTGTAGATGTTTTTGGGTCTGTCTGAATGACATCAGCCATAGACCAAACACTTCCAGATCGTGGTCAGCCCTTTCTTTCAAGTATATTCATCTTGCTCAATGCGGAATAAGATAACATAATGTTGATACCTTGCTATTTATGTGTACCTTGTTCTTTAGATCACTGCCCAAATCGTGAAATTGAGGCTAATTCGTATCAAAGGGGAGAGAAGTCTTCGAGAGGGAGACTTTACGTGGCCCCGCGATCTCGATGTCACAATCGATGCGTTGCACATAACTTACGCAATTCACACGACTGGGATTCCTACACTCAGAGCTCTGTAGAAGTTGGTGTCAGCATTTATATCTTACTAAGTCCAGCATAAAACACAAGTCCAGAAGGTGTTTCTGTAACAGATGTCTAAATCAGCCCGCCGACTTGTACGACCCAACTTTGCATCGTGAGTTTTGCACTCTGAACCTGGTCAGAATTGTTCCAACCGTAATTTACAGCTTCTTCGATCCATTAATACTCAGGTCGACGCAAGGCACCACGTGACCCGGCCAGGAGACATGGCCGAACTGCGAGTCAGAAGGCGTCCGATGCTCCCGATCGGCCACAAGTTACTTCGAAAGCGAATGGCTACCATGATAATACGTGACCGAGTTAAGAAGACAATGGCCAGAATGCGTATCAGGGGGCGTCCGATGCGTCCAGTCGGCTACAAGTTACTCCGAAACGCTTCCACTGCAGCTCGCGTAGTTGTCGCCAGGGGCTCATGAGTCGCCCCCTAGTCTCCATACCCGAGCCTGGCAAAGTCAATGATGCACAGCAACGGCAGACATGGATCAACATTAGCTTGCCAACTTTCAGCAGTCGTAAGTACGGCTCTGGCATTTTTGCTCAAACACACGTAGACTCAGCATTATGATCAATATAAAAGTTGGGAAGCGGTGCTTCTTATACCTAGGTTGTGAAAAAGTGTTGGCTGACAATTCATTCACCATCAGCAACCGCCAGACAAAGTCCTCATTCCCAAAACAACATGTCTGCAGTCACGTCTAACACCCCGCTTTTCTTCACCCCTCTACACGAGACCTTTGGAGCCGAAGTGCATGGAATGCCATGGCAAGGAACAATTCCAGACCCCATAATCCAGGAGATCAAGGATGCAGTCCACAAATATGGCGTGCTCGTTTTCCGCGGCGCCAACCTCAACAACGACGAGCACATACGGTTCTCTAGGCACTTCGGCGAGCTGGACGATGTCAAGGCCTTCATGAAGGCTGGCCGAAGGATGCGGTTCCCCGAACAGCCAGAGATATTTGATCTGTCGAACCTGGATGACAAGGGAGACCTAATGACCAACCCGGACTCGATGCGGGTGGCGGCGTACAAGGGCAACTTTCTGTGGCACGCGGACATGGCCTACAACCCCCGGAGGTGCTCTTACGCCATACTGCGCGCGGTCGAGCTGCCCCCACCGGGAACTGGCGGAGAGACAGAGTTTCTGGACACTCGCAAGGCTTTCGAGGATCTGCCGCCGGGGAAGCAGGCCGAGCTCGAGAAGTTGGTGTCGAATAACTCGTTCTACCACCAGCGCAAGCTGGCGGCGCCCGAGGCCTATGCTGATCTCGAGCCGCTTGCGTCACCTATGTCGCGGCACCGGCTCGTGCCGCTCCACGAACAGTCTGGACGGAAGAATCTATTCATCACCACGTGGGTGCATCACTTTGACGGCATGACCAAGGAGGAAAGCCTTCCCTTGGTCAACGAGCTGCTGGACTGGGTGTCCAAGTCGGAGTACAAGCTCACGGTCCAGTGGCACAACAACGGCGACCTGCTCATGTGGGATAACAGGGCAGTCATCCACCGGGCGACGGCTGGCGGGGCGTATGCCTACAAGTACAGGCGTGACGTGCGGAGGACTACGATCAAAGATGCCGGCGCGTCTGCGTATGGCGAGAACGGAGTTGGAGCCTGTTGGCAGGTTGGTCTGTCCTGATCATGCATACTTGTCGGATCAGAGGGACTGAAGGCGGGGGGAGAATCTCCGCCTCAGGGCCTTCGGAGGAGAAGAATTCGTAGCCCCTCCAGGCTCAGCCAGCTTCTCAGCGGTTTGGTGTATTTAGACAACTTTCCAATCATGACATACAATGGAATTCGCAACTCGACTGTATGAATGAACTTCTTACTCTCTAAGAATTGTGTGACTGCGGCCCACAAGTATCTGGGTGGCGCTTGCAGAAAGAACCAAAGGGAAGGGCTAGGGACCACGGCATGGCTTACCCGTTCATCTCTTTCGAGTGGACTTGATGCTGTGCATGGTATCGGTGTTACAGGAAACTGATTTTAATGCAAAGCACTGCACGCATATTCGCAATAAGCAGCATTGCGACTGTACAAAAGAGTGACTGGGGACATGCAGTAACGGAATGGTTCCCCATAGCGCCATGCCCACGATAGAAACCATAAGCCTATCTTACTGGGGTCGCAGTCGATGTTTGATGCTTGTCAGCCAGATGTCGTGGAAGATGTGCATGGCCACAGCCCGAGCTCGGGCAGCCTGCGTCCCAGCACCGTCATCACTACGCCGCTGAATCATTCAACATGCGTATTCGTAGCGTGTAGCGTGCCGTCAGAAATTCAAGTTGCAAGATATGTTTGTTGCGCCGTTGCCAAGATTCGGGCCCGTTGGTAAATTTTCTTGGCTCACTTTACATAAGAGTGGCAGGGGGCCGTCTTCAAACATTATCCCGCGACGCTGTTATAGTAGCGCCCACGCTCCACTTACTCGGACCAGCCGGCCGTCCTGACGTCGGCGCAACCCTTCCCGAGGTCCCACACGGGCCTGAGGCAGTCCGGGTCGGGGCCGACTCTACCAGATACACGATTGCGATGTCGGCCATAAGCGAGACCGTTGTGCACCGGGCGATCTCGATAACGCAGTATCTCGTGAGAGAGGCTTGGGAAACGAGAGCGGTTGTCAACAGACGCTCTTGGTCCACAATGGCAGCAGGCATACGTCCTGGCTCGTGATTAAATACCCAGCGCTGGGCACAAGCGAGATGAAGATCCAGTTGGAGTGTTGAGGTTTCCCCTGCAAGATCGAAAATCAAGCCATCACAATGTCTCCGACCACTTGCCTTCACCGCGCACAGGAAACAGCCGATGTTAGTGAAATCGCCTCCCCCGCTCCATCATAATGTTCATGAAGACTAACAGACCAGCTCGTGGATGCGGTGAAATCCCTAATTGTCCCCTTCATCGCCGCAGCCGACCAAGCAGCATCGACGAGAGCGACCGGCGAAAGCGACACCGCTGGCGTCCAAGACCCGCAAGCTCGAAACGTGCTTGTGAGGTCGTACGAGCCCAAAGCACTTGCACAACAACTCAGCTTCTCCTTGCCAAAGCAGGAAGGAAAGGGCAAAGCCGGTTTCGTGGAGGCCGTCAAGGATGTCCTCGAGTACAGCGTCAACACTTGGGACCAGGGCTTTCTGGACAAGCTCTCCGCGAGCACCAATGCCGTATGGTGCAGCCAGGAGGCGTGTTCTTTAGATTCAGATCTGAGAGGCTGACTCAGGTATGCAGGTTGGAGTCGCCTCGGAGCTACTGCTCTCTGTCCTCAACGCAAATGTCAGGCCCCCTGTGTCCCATACATCGATCGGTATACGACTCGGCTCACTAATAACAGGACACAAATCCAGGTCCACGTGTATAAGGTCTCGCCCGTGCTTACGGTGGTTGAGAAGACGACGGCCCGAGAACTGGCGGCTCTCTTTGGCTTCAAAGGCTCTCGTGCGGGCGGGATTTGCTGTCAGGGAGGGTCAGCCTCGAACCTGACCTCGCTGGTCACAGCACGCAACGCGCTGTACCCAGACTGCCGGATTCAGGGCAACAGGGATAAGGATTTCGTCGTCTTCACCAGCGTCGCCGGCCACTACAGCGTCGAGAAGGCAGCCCGCACAATGGGGCTAGGCTCGGCTGCCGTCGTCAAAGTCCCGGCCGACCCGGTGGGCCGCATGGACCCGGCAGCGCTCAGCAGCGCTGTCGTAGCGGCCCAGCAGGCTGGCCGCACGCCCCTCTATGTCAACGCCACGGCAGGCACGACGGTGCTGGGCGCATTTGACCCGCTCGAGGCCATTGCCGCCGTCTGCCGCAAGTTCGGCATGTGGCTGCACGTTGACGCATCATGGGGAGGGCCGGCTGCCTTCTCAGCCACGCATCGCCACAAGCTCGCGGGATCTCACCTCGCCGACTCCATCACGGTCAGCCCCCACAAGATGCTCAACGTGCCGCTGACCTGCTCGATGCTCCTCACCAACGATACGGCCGTGTTCCATCGTGCCAACACTCTCCCTGCCGACTATCTGTTTCACGCTGACGTTGAAAGCGAGCACGGAAGCAAGGGAGAGAGCCAGAACGGTCTGGTGGCAGACGAGGTGTGGGACATGGCCGACTTGACGCTGCAGTGCGGCCGTCGCGGCGATGCACTCAAACTCGCGTTGGCTTGGATATACTACGGCGCCAGTGGCTTCGAGCGCCAGGTCGACCATGCCTTCAGCATGGCCAGGTACCTAGCCACCGTCATCCAGGAGCACCCGGACTTCGAACTCCTGTCCCCCAACCCACCCCCCTGTCTGCAAGTATGCTTCTACCACGCGCCGGGCGGAAAGGCGGGTGATTGCGCGGCAGAGAACACGAGGCGGACGGCACAGCTGGCCAGCGCACTGATGGATCGGGGCTTCATGGTGGACTACGCTGCAGGAGATCGGGGCAGCTTCTTTAGAGTGGTAGTCAACTTCCAGACGCTGAAGAGCACTGTTGAGGGACTAGTCAAGGCACTCGAGAGCGTCGGAGCGGAGTTACTCTATTCATGACCTCGCGTTCTTTTATCCCTTGTTCGCACTGCATAGATGAGGACCTCGCCGCTGGTAGAATATAAATCATTCTGTGCCTGGAAGTAGAGATCAAAGCAATTAAACTAGCCTGAACACCTATATCAAGATAGTTGGCCACTTCCTCAATTCAAAGGTTCTATTAATATTTAGTATAGTATGTATAACTGCCTAGTCACTGTCTAGTAGTTGGGAAGGGTATTCTGAGCCTTGCTAACTAGGTATTATTTAGGACCTACAAGGCTGCTATTTTGCCACGGCTGATAAACAATCGTAAAAGCGACAGCGCTGACCGCATCACACTGGCAGTTATTAAAATGCCAGCAGCTGGGGTTGCAAATTGTGAGGGAGCTGAATGTTTGCTGTCATCGGTAAGGGTCAAACCCTGAAAACCCCTATCCCCGTGACCTGGCCTCGAGTTCGCGGTCAGATAGGCCCCTGGTCATCCCGGGCTCAACATAAACAGCCTACCACTGGTTCATGATTCTGCCTTGCCCTAGTTCATCGGCTGGTTATTGTATGATTTAAGTAAGGTGGGATAGTATCCGATCAGGTCATACTGGTATAACTTTTTTTATTCTCATTAGACACGAGACTGGCCTTTTCAAGCCCCGCTCCCCCGCCCCCCATGCGTAGGACTTGGGCATTCTAGCCAGGCCAAGTGGCAAGGCATATAAGCAGGTAATCGGAGGAAATCACATGTGAATGTGCCAGCGTCCTCTATCTTTCGAATACCTTCATATTTTGACATACAACAGATTTAGCTGGATTTGAAACGATTAATTGCATGTGAGAGTACCTAGGTAGGGCGGGGAAGTGTCATAAACTTGGCTCCGCCGCTTACGGCGACCACGGCGACTATACCTTGGTACCAAGCCTCGAGCTCCGGCACTTCGAGGTGCGCCATCGGAGGCCAATTATTGAATATACAACCCCCGTAGATGACGGGCTATTAAAGGGAGCATCACAGCTTCGACAGCATGCGAGCAACATTGTTTTACTGGTCCGATTGAAGCCAAGCTCATCAGAACAGATAAGCAATATATCATGGTAAGTGTTCCGCATGGCAGTGGTATTGAAATCAATAATAATGAGTCGAAGATTTGCCCAAATTCTCATAATGATGGCTTCAACATTGTCGAAGCAGACATCGCCTCACATCTGGACGCACTTTTCTCTGGATCAACAACGTCCACTGCTCTAGTGACCAGCTACCTGAACCGTATTGCAACATACGACATTGTTGGAAGCCTCAATTCCTTCACAGTCTTCAACGAGAAGGTGTACGATGAAGCTTCTGCTTCAGATGCCCGACGAGCCCAAGGACTACCGCCTCGCCCACTGGAGGGGATACCGTACACTATCAAAGACAGCTACAAATACTGTGGTCTCAGTATCACTGCTGGTTCACCCGCTCTCAAAGGTGTTATGTCGAATGAAGACTCGACACTAGCAAGGAGACTGAGAGAAGCAGGAGCAGTGCTCCTGGGAAAGACCAACATGCCGCCCATGGCTGCTGGTGGCATGCAACGAGGATTATACGGCCGTGCCGAGTCCCCCTATAATTCCGACTATCTCACAGCCGCTTTCTCATCCGGGTCATCGAATGGTGCAGCGACCTCGTTAGCAAGTAGCATGGCTGTCTTTGGCCTAGGGAGCGAGACTGTTAGTTCCGGGCGGAGCCCGGCGAGCAATAACGCGCTTGTGTGCTACACACCGTCGAAAGGAATACTGAGCTGCCGAGGAATCGTGCCTCTGTACGTGACGTGCGATGTTCCGACACCTTACGCGCGCTCAGTGAGTGATTTGCTCGCACTGCTCGATGTGATTGCCGTACCGGACGAAGAAACGAAAGGCGACTTCTATAGAGAGCAGAAGTGGGTTCCGATTCCTGGGCCCCCGAAGATCCAGTACTCGTCACTGAAGAACGCATCCGCTCTAAACGGCAAAAGGGTCGGAGTGCCGAAGATGTACGTCGGTCAGAGGGACTCAGATCCCCATGCGAAGCATCCTTACGTTTCACCTGAAGTCATCGAGTTGTGGAGGCGAACGGCTCAGGACATCGAGAGACTCGGCGCGGAAGTGGTCTACACCGATTTCCCTCTCGTCACAAACTACGAAAACGACTCCGTCTCTCACGAAGCCAACAATGTCGTCGGCGCACCCTCGAACTGGAACCAAGTCGAGCGCGGCGTACTAATCGCAAAAGCATGGAACGCTTTTCTTGAGCAGAACAACGACGCAGACATCAAGAGTCTAAATGACCTCGACGACCCTGCTATGCTCTTTCCAAAACCAAACCCCTATGTACCCGACACCTTCCTCGAAGTGCGTAACTGGATCGACTACGCCAGCCTGCCCTCACTTTTGCAGCAAGCGGAAGGAGAATCAGTCTTAGACGTTCCAGGTCTCGAAGATGCAGTGAAAGCACTCGAGTCTCAGCGCAAGCGTGATTTGGAGGACTGGATGACCGAGAACAACCTGGACGTCATTGCCTTCCCAGCGCAGGGTGACGTCGGCCGTGCAGACCTGGAGTTCAGGCTCGAAAGCGCCAAGCACAGCCTACAAAACGGCATCAAGTACTCGAACGGCAACAGAGCAATCAGGCATCTAGGTGTACCAACCGTCAGTGTGCCGATGGGTGTGCTGGAGGGCAAGGGCATGCCTGTTAACATCACATTTGCTGGCCGAGCGTATGAGGATGTGAAATTGTTGGAATACGCATATTCGTTTGAGCAAGCGACAAAGGCGAGGCTTACTAGTAGTCCGCCGCTGCAGCCTCTCGAGACGGACATTGCCAGGGCAAGCAGCAAGCTCGAGGGAGGGCGTGGGAGCTTGAACTTGTCAGTCAGTGTTCGGGCGACCAGGCTGGGTAGCGTGAGAGTCAGGTTAGATGTCCAGGGCATGATTTCTATCGATGGCACCGATCGAGAGGTCCATATTTTTGTCGATGGACAGCAGTTGTGGAAGGGCCAGGTCACGACCGAAAGTTGGCATGTTCAGCTAGAGCATACTCCGGTCAGGTCAGAGTGTTTGGGTTGGGACCTCAAGCCCTTGCCGCCGAAGAAGGCCATGGTAATTGTGATCGCTAGAGCTCAGGGGGTACAGGACGAGGCGAAACTACTGCGGGCGGCTTTGTAGTGACTAAGACGCGGTCATAATGCCCACCTAATAAGCGAGGCGAAATTCAAGCGAATTATTTGCAGCATATATGTATTGAGGTTTCCAGTGCCTGAGAACACATTGTGACGCGGTGCTTTGGACTTATTGCTTATCAAAGCTATGCTAACACGTTCCACGGGGTGTGTTGACAGGTGCTTGGATGTCTATACCTATTCGCTGATCAGTCTCGTGAGTAAAGACACTAGGACCTGTGTGTGCAAGATTAGCTGTACTAAAGATGGCCTTGAAGACCTGTTAAGCGCTGTATCCTATAGTTATTATTCGGTTGTGCCAAGGACCTCAGGAACTGCGTTGGGCCCGGAGACACAGTACCTGGGTAACCTTGGTATTATAAATTGCGAGTGCAGCAGCAGACTCATACGCATTGCCAACCTGAGGTTGAAGGATATTTGTTAATCAAGGACGAATGAATACCTTTTTTCTGATGCTCAAACTGTGGGCGAATTTAGATTTTGCACGAGTTTCATAGGCGAGATCGAACTTCATTCGTGCTCAGAAAGATACTGTGTCAGCTCCACAAAGAAGCCAACCCAGAGCTTCAGGAAGATGCAAGGCCACAATCGGAAATTCAGCGGTGCTGGGACTGGACGAGTTCAACTCTATCCTGGAGCAAAGGTCTTGCTTCATAGGTCATATCCGGCCAGATGTGGAGAAGATACAGGCAGACCCTCATTACTTCAAGCCGAATTTCGGAGTCCTAGCAGCACAGCAAGTATTTGCTGCGCATGGGTTTGATCAAAATGACGAGCAGTTCACCCAGATGCGAATCGGATAGATGGCGAGGGACTTGCTGAGTCGAATAGCTTGCATGTATAGTGTAATCGGAAGCCTCGCCGTCAGTATGCCTTACTCCGAAACTGCATTCTCATGGACCAGAAATGTGAGTGTTCCATAAGAATACCACAATTAGGGTGTGCTAAGATTACGGGTTCTGTGAAATAATCGGTGTAATTACAGTTTAAGGCACTTTGTTGCGGCGCAAATCTAGGATAGCGAAGACATATCTTACTGAGTGCCCAGGTAGTTCAAGACGGCTGAAATATAGAGAGTAAACCTTGGGCATAGCCTGTCAGGAATGTAATTAGCAGGTAGTTCCCGGTTCTAGTTCAAAGTTTCGTCTAAGTTGGCACGCTTTTTAAGCCATTATTGCATGGCTACCATGGCCTAGCGAGCGGCCGGGCTCTCTAGTCAGACGCCGCCAGAATCGGATCTCGCCAGCATCCCGTATTTACACAGATATAAAAGGCTGCCTACAGTTCCTGGACTATACACCATAGCCATATTCTAGCAATTATGCTACCACAAGAACTGCTGTTTATTCCGATGTCAAGAGGGGCATATGTGGCTTGGACGTAGAACGCGTAGCATCACTTCCCTGATGCTCCCCCTGAGTCAATTTTGATATCATTCTCTGGAAGAAACGGAAGCCAATCATCACTCAGGACTTTCAAATTGGCTGCGACAGGAGACACTTTTCATTGCTGCTGTTAATTCCTTTCTGAAGCCAGGTAACCTAGTTGTCGAGACAACTCTGGGCCCCCTATCTTCACTCTTATGGCTAGTCGGCAGGACATTCACCATTGGCCGCATGAGACCTGTTATTTCCGGGGTGAAGGCTGGATGCCCTGAGCTTGGTGAATAACTCGTTCAGGATGCGAACACTTCACTTTTGGGATCCCCCCTATTTAAACCCACGACTTCATGCCATCCACGGTCAACAACTTCCACACTTCTTCCCTTCAGGACACCAACAGGAGAGTTCCTGTTCTGAGTAGCAAGAAGTGGTCACATTCTCTCATCATCCCCTCCGCATCGCCGAGCTACTTCATTTCCCTGACTACCCTTCATCTTCCTTGTTATCCTTCATCGTCGTTGGCGTACATCCTCGGCGTCCACCTTCATCACTCCCGAAGTCTCTACCTTCATACTGCTGCCTACCGAGATCTAGTAGATATCTCGTCAGTCACACCATGCACCATGACTCAGAAGATCGTGCAGACAACTGAGCACCAGCTCTCGGTTGCTCGAGCTATCATCAAACGCCAAGAGGAGGAGATTCGTAAGTTGAGACTTCAGAAAGCCACGAAGATCAAGCAGCAGCCTGCCGTCAACAAACACACGCCGCTTCTCCCTGACCGCCGCTCTCCGAGCAGCGAAGATGATAGGTGAGCATACTCGTCCACCCGAAGACAATCTGTAGATTGTGTGGTAACTATTTGGACTGTATGCGCTGACTTCATCGCAGAGCTCAAACAGTGAATCATTTGCCGCCATATGCCCGCCCGACAAGAGCGTCTCTGCTACGGCAATCAACAGCGTCTACTTCGAACGCAGCCTCCATTCCGGCTACATCTGCTTTCACGTCGTCCTCCAGCTCCGCTACCACCAAACAGGCATCGAAGAGCGTCGTCATTCAGGGAACAACATACACATACAAGAATGGCAAGCTGGAACCAAGCGGACCCGGCTTCCTCAGGTCCACCTACGCCTCAATCCTCAAGTTCGGTGACCACGAGCGCCGAAGGGAGTGGGACAACGGCGTATGCCGCCCACCTCCCAAGGACAGTTGGGGTTACCCCAGGTTGACACCTACCGCTGGCTCAACAGCTTGGTGCGACGAACCACTTCAACCAGAGAAGCCGATGGACATCATGTCAGAGCAAGAGCTCCAAGACAAATTCGAACGGAGACAGCTCGCGATACGGACACGACTGTCTGACAACGCCTGGGTCTCGGAGCGCGCCAACAACGTGCGCATTGACCACGACGAGATGTGCGACATTCTACAGACAGCTGAGGACCTGGCAAAGTGGTGTATTTACCAATATCTGTGTGTCAATCACCCGACAAAGGCCCCGCCTTACTTCTCGGACTTCGACTTTGGCCGGGACAGCTTGAGACAGTTTTACTGGAGCAAGGCCTTCAATTACCGAGCCACCCCTGATTGGAAGGTCGTTCGACACCTGGAATGTTTGATCAAGCTCAGGAACACAGTACATCACTTCAACTGGTGTTGTGATATGAAACAAGCCGACCAGTATCTCTTCGATGTACAGGAACTGGCGGTGCTTCTGTACGACGAAGAGAGCGCATTCACTGCCCGAGCTCTGAGAGATCGGCTTCGCCTGGGAGCTGAGGAGGTGGCGCACGACATCGAGACGGTTGTACTCCTGAAGGCGCTTCCTTTCGGAGGAGATTGCAAGTGGATGTTTCACCACATCGAGTTGTTCCGTGAAGTACATCAGCCAGTGGACGAGATGCAGGATCGCAAGAATTACTCCTGGGCAGTCGTTCATGGCGCCATGGAGTTCGCTGAGGGGAATCCCTATCTGATCAGGGACCGGGAGCCGAAAATGGATGCGAGCCTAGAAAAGGTGCGGAGATTGGCGAGTGCTGGCCGTGGAAGAGAACATCAATCAGGTTCGGACAGTCGGCAGGGTCTTTTGGATAAAGAGGCCTTCTCAAACCGTTGGAGGACTTCATCTACGAGCGGTCCTCGAACGCTCCTCGGTAAGCCTCCTCGCACACAGGGCGCCGCGCGCCGGGGAAGCTTCAGCGTTTGGGAAGAGGAAATGTCAGATGAATCCTGAAGGATCTGTCAGGAGAAGAACCTGGGCACTTGGAGATTGGGTTTTGGACGTAGACGCTCTGGGGCTGGCACATCATAGTCACTATTCCCGTCGCGGACCAGAAGTCTATGTATAATCTTTTGCTCTGAGGTCTACCGAGCGAATGCCTTGAAGTGATTTTGCTGCATGCATTAAACCGATATGTGATCGCAGTTGGAGATGCTTGAATGTTGGCCGCGTTTGGCTCCATGCATCCAAATTGCAACGGGGTACACCGCGGCCCCAGATCTTACCAGGGGGCTCTCCGCGGCGGCTGTGATGCTGTACAAGTCCGGATTGAAACGCAAAATAGGGGCTAGTGAGCGTCTAAGCATGCGTAGGTAGGTACTTATGATCTATGACTTTCGAGTCCTCGGCCCTGCCACTTAGGTTTGAAGTCGGGTGATACTAACTTTCTGCTAGTAACGGCCGGCTGTTGGCTACCTGCATTTTTTCAGCAACTTTCAGCCTCTGGATTTAAAGCAAGCTTACGGCTCCCAAACTTCCCAATTTGATATATCTTATAAAGTCTCGGCTGAGGCACGACAAGAATACGTTCACTTATCTTTTTCATGGCATAAAGCCAATCAATTTGATCTGTTGTCTTATTATAAAAAAAGACCATTACTTCGCCAACTGAGCATTTTTGACCTTCAGATAATCGGCCAACTCGGCATTGATGCAGAACCTCACGACACAACCCATACCTCTCAGCAACTAAACCTCAATATCTCCAAACGCAGAAATGAAGTTCGTACCATCGATAGCTCACCAGCTGTCTAAGGCCGAGGACAGAGTTGAGTCCTTGACTAAATCAAACTGTGAACTGCAAGAAGAAATTCGTCGACTTCGACTCAAACTGGCTCAGTCGACAATAACACAGCCTCAAAAAGCCCTCGTGAGGCCCTCAGTGTCACCCAAGGTCACTCGCTCAAGCACATCTGAGGAGACGACTCCGTCCTACGCTCGAACAACGAAGGCATTCCGCCTCCGCCATGTGCCCTCATGCCCACAACAGGTCATTGCAAAGCCGTCGAAGTCACCTCCTCCTGGCCATTCAAGCATATCCAGGCAACCGGATCCATCGCACGCTCAGTGGACAGAGACAGCCCGCCCCAGCAGTTCATCCTCCTCACTGGGTCGCACCTCGAGCACCTTACCGGTAATCGATTCGCCACCAGTCATGACCCCAAGGGCAACACGTCTCACCAGCCACAGCAAGGACTGTACCAATGAACATGGCAAGCTCAATGTCATCAAACCTGAAGACTTCATAGCCGCTGCTTTACGCATTAGATACGAACTATCACAGATCTCCGGCGCGCTTGACCCCCAGGCCTCCACATGGATCTCGTCTTATTTCCTACAACGAGTTCACAATGCAGGCTGCGCCAAGAAACTCAACAGTGCGCAGAGACCCAAGCAATCCAAAATGCCAGGGGTCATGTTGAGGGTACAAGCTTTCGGTGACCAGCTCTTCCAAGAAGGCATCGCATCACGAACCCGACTGGCAGACAAAGCTTGGATCAATGGCTTATATTTCAAGGTCTACATCAACCACGACTCTCTGTATGAAATCCTTTCCAAGGCACAAGAGTTAGCGAAGGAGTGTGTATGGACATGGGTCCGCACTTATCGGCCACAATATCTTGGCTGGCTTGGCTACCTCTCAGACGTCGATTTTAGCGGAGACAAATTCCACCGTTTCATGAATAAATGCATGCCGAGCGATTTCTTTACCTTTCGACATACCAAACCATCACAGGTCACACGACAGCTCCATAATCTCATCAGTCTGCGAAATCTTGTGTGCCATTTCAATGGCTTACAAGATGCTCGCCATATGGACGTACATCTCGAAAATGTTCATCAACTCGCCGTGTTCTTCTACGACGAGCCGCGCGCCGTCCTTGCGAGAGCCCTGAGAGACAGACTGCGTGTAGAGGCCCAACGAACGCTGCAAGAAATTGAGACTTTGACGATTTTGACAACTTTGCCCGGGGCCGGACACGCGTGGCTGCTGCATCACAAGAACACAGTTCGCGATGCTGTCGACGAGCTTCACAGAGGCTATCACCTACCTTCGCAAAAACACCCAATCCTCGTTACAGCAGCACGGGAGTGGACTGCTCGCCAAATGGGTAGGGAATACGGCGCCTCCATACCGATACCTAAGGTCGAGGGGAGCACTGTGACGAAGGGCGGGTCTTCAGAGCCGAATCCGTTGAACGCAGATAATAGTGAACGACGGACAAAATTTGTCGACGAGGAAGACGAACCTGACCAAGATTTCATATTCGTAGACGATTGCATGCTTGAAGAGGGAGAGGTTTTTTAAGGAGAAGGCGTGTAAGAATGGGCGAGGATGTGATCTTCCAAAGTGGTGCACGCGGTCCATATTTATCTCAGGCGCGGGGTGCCTGAAAGTCATGAAACGAAGCCCACCCAATTGAAGCCCGCCTGCTGTGCCGTCACAGTGCATTAGGTATACTAGCCTTTCAAGATTTAATCCTTCAAAACTTCGCTTTTACTATGGCGCTGTTCTTTCCCCAGCTATTTCTAATACCGATTCGTCAACTACACCAAACAGGACATTAGCCACCAGGCTTTTGACCCTAGCACGCCCCTACCCGTCCCCTCCAGCTCCTGGGCACTTTCATAACAAATCGAGGATGGGTGCAGCATTATCGAGCACGATAAGGTCGTGCGGAATCTGTTACTTTCCGCTCCCGGAAGCGTCTGGCTCGTTGAAGCGAGACATACTGCGCCAATGCAGCCGGATCGTCGAGACCTATAACCCGTTTGACGTACCGTTGCGGTACATCACCGATTGGGACGGCCTGCGAGAGTCGATCTCGCGCGGCTGTCAAGGCTGCCACGCCATCGCCGAGCTCCTGCTTGAGGCGGCCACCGATGACGACGTCGTTTTGGATAAAAGTTCCAGAATTACCTTCGCGTGGCAGATTCCCTTCGGAGTGTGGCCCCGCGATCCTTCGCAAAATGGCCACAGATCAGATAAGGACCTTGGGCGGCTTCGGATCTACATACGAGTCCGGACTGCTAGTCCACTTCCGCCGATGAGCGGTGCAACCACCCATCCGAGCCTTTCACTGGCAGGGCCTTATAGCCGCAGCGCAGATTATGACCCTGATGCTGAGACTGAAGATCCCCTGTCCACGGTATGGTGTTTCAGGTTTGACATTGGTTGCAGAGATCGCGGACAGGACACGAGACAATGTGAGCACACGACCCGTAGAATACAAACGACCTCCATTCCAAGGTTGTTGTACAGATTACTGAAATCGGAAATATCTAGTTCATCCTTTCACGTACATGTCCGATATGGCGTTCGGTGACACTGGATCGGACCGCTCCTTGCAAAAGGTGGATGACTGGATCAAGAAATGCATTAGCACGCACGAGGAGTGCGGTGTGGAGCAGAGAACCTTCCCGGACAGAGTTCTCGAGATCACCCCTACATCAGACGAAAACATCATGCGACTGCGTCTTGTCGAGGATGCGAGCATTGAGGCGGCGTATGTCTGCCTGAGCCATCGATGGGGTCCGTCGACCCCGTCCTGCCGAACATTAGAAAGCAATCTGGCTGAGCACCAGGAGAACATCGACTGGAGCAAGCTACTGAGGACCTTCCGGGAAGCAGCGCTGGTCACATCGCGCTTGGGCTTGAAGTACATCTGGATCGACTCTCTCTGCATCATTCAAGACAACGTTCGAGACTGGGAAGTGCAGGCGTCCAAGATGTGCGACATCTACCGCGGAGCCTACGTCACACTGGCTGCTTCATGGCCCGAAGACAGCAGCCAGGGCATGTTCCGAAAGAGTTCATGTTGGCGCACGGTGAAGCCGCGGGAGGACGGATCACTGTACGTGATGCAGCGGATTCCCGAGCACCCGCAATGGAATGAGATTGCCGTGACCCAGACACTACCCCATCTCCCCCTCCTGACGCGCAGCTGGGTCTATCAGGAGCGTCTCCTGTCGCCGCGACTCGTCTACTTCACGCGCTACGAGATCGTATTCGAGTGCTCTCGGCCGGGGCAGGGCCCGAGCTACTGCGAGTGTCACAACATACCCGGCGGCTACTTGTTCGGCGGCTCGACCGACATGGGCCAGCCCGGCGAGGACACCAACGGTAGGAAGAAGAAGCACGTCGACATGCTGCGGACGCCGGTCGTTGATAACAATGTCGCTGACATCCGGCGGTACTGGCAGCAGGTTGTCACGGAGTACTCCGCGCACCTCATATCGTCGACTTCGGACAGGCTGCCGGCGCTGGCGGGCATCGCACGCCAGTTTGGAACCGCGCACCCAGAGCTGGGCCGCTACGTCGCCGGCATGTGGGAGCTCACGCTGGCCCACGACCTGATGTGGTACACGGACGTGTGGGCTGTAGTGGGCCTCAGCCGTGCGCTGCGCGTCGTGCACCAGCCGCGCCCGCCTCATATCCCCCAGCCGGAAAGCGGGCCATTCCCGACGTGGTCGTGGATTGCAGCCGGGGGGAACTCCCTTAGGATCAACTCGGCGTGTTCCCGCGTGCGTCCAGAGGACCTGCGAATAGTGGCTGTCGATTTCGGACTCTCCGGCCCTGACAAGTACGGTGCCATCCGTGATGCGTCACTGGAACTTGAAGGGTTCGTGGCCGCCGGAAAGCTGGTAATTATTCACAAGGGGCGCGACTGGGCAAGGGGGGGACCTCTTTTGAGGCCGGCATTTCAGGGCGCTCGAGGAAATCCGCATCATATCTACTCGGACTATTCCTTCTTCGAGGACAGCCCTGACACTTTAGAACCCGGCATGGATATATTCTGTATGAAGACAGGCTTCGTGTGGGGAGGGAAACATCTTGCGTTTGTGCTCCGTCAAGCCGGTGGAGAAGACGACGGTGCTTTCCAACGCATTGGAATGATTGCCGATGCGCCTCGTGATTGGATGGATGCAGCTTTTGAAGAGACCACGTCCAAGATCAGAGTAAGGATCATATGAAAGACGACATAGCCAGACATACCGCCTACAGACCTCCATCATAGAGCTCACAACGGCGCTCAAAGCTTCTGCGCAGTTGTCATATCGAGAGGGCCGCGACCACGCCTGTCATGCGAATGGGACTATTCTTCGTCCGCTGAATACATCCCGATTTTGGATAGGCAGGGAAAGAATTTCCGAATGAGGCTGTGATACATCTATAGCGGGGCGCTCCTCTGGGGATGTCCGGAGGTCCCCAGAAACAAAAGTGGCACCCAGCTTGGCGGCAAACCAAGCTGTATGAACTGGTTGTGCGAACCGGCGGCCCGCGCACCAAAAGCACCTGTCTTGCCCCAAATACTCATGAATTGCCGATTACTGACTAGCGCTGGTCCTGACATCCCAATTTCTTAACCTTGATGGAACTGCAACCAAAGTGTCAGTCCAGTCATCCAAGAGTAGGACACCAGATCAAACGCGTGAATCTGTGTCTTCTCCTTGACAGGCGATGGAGGCCTTGATATGGAAATTTTGGGATATGTGAAGTCAACCTCATGAGACGACACTTTGTTCTGGCCCAGATAGGATGGACTTGCAGGTACACCACGGTGAAAAATGCGAGGAGAACGGTGACAACCACTCGGGCCATTCGGCAGCCTCTAGTAGAAAGGGTCACGTACCGTTTCGTGCATTCATTCTCGCATGCTAGGCCTCCTCGGCGGTACTTCAGGCAAATTTCAAGCTGATTCCCGCTGCCTGCGGCGGTAAACGGGTATGTTAGGATGCACACATTAAAGCTTGACAGTGACCTTGCCGCATCTTGTTTAGGTCAATAGTTCAGACTCGTGAGTCACTGAAATTCGAGTGTCTTGAACTCCTCACTTCTCACACTGATGAGATTGATGAGGCGCAATGGCAACAATGAAGGCCACCAGAGACTCATGTGGCACAGTCACAGCCTATGATTGCTGCCTCCACTGGCACAGATGTATGACCCTCTCAAAGCAATGAAGCGGGGGGACATTTAAGCTGCGTTTTGAGATTGACCTGGCCCGGTTTAAAGAAACAATATAAATATGAGCGATACTCCCCTTCAAATAACACCGAAGACTGATAAAACCAACTTGATATCAGGACAAGAAGTTCGGTTTACAGTCCCTGAAGATCCAATACACAACATGCAAACCCTCCAATCATTACTCCCAATGATTTGGGCGGCTGGCTCGTGCGCCCAGGCCAGCCCAGTACGTGCAACTGAGACGATCCGATCGGTACAGTCTCTTGCTGTACCAGCTCCTGTTACCATCAATGGACTTCCTCCATTCCAATTCCCGAACGGCTACAACGCGAGCAACCCCTATCAAAATGGAGTGCCAGATTTGTGGCTTTATTGTAGTCAGAACGCGACTGAGTGGATCAACGCAAACCACGTGGACGAGCTGGTGAAGGGAAGGTTCTTGAACAGCACTTTTGAAGACGGGACGATCCCTTTCCAGACCGGATTGGTTTGGTACGTGCCCATGGGCGAGCACAGCACCCAGATCTATGTTTGTAACCACAGCCGGCGATTTAATTTTCCCTTCAGCGCAGGTGTGTTCCGCAAGGCCGATGACTTGCTGGACCAGTTCTGCGGTATGACCGTCCCGGGCTACGTGTACCTGGACACTCCCTGGGACGTGGCCATCGGGCGAGACACCGCGACCCCAAAAGGCTATGCCAAATCTGAGTGTGGGGGCGACCTAACTTAAGCTCCCATGATAGCGCCGGTACATAATTAGAATGAGCACAGGCTTTACCATAGCGCAACCTGAATAGAACGCGATTAATTCAACCCTTTTGCTTCTCGCCCCTGTGATGATCATGTTCGCGGAAAGGTCCACGGAATATCGTGGACGAGGAGGCAGTCGTTCCTTGCTGCAACTCAAACTGTGCCCTGGACTGAGAAAACGTAATCTCAAATCTCAATCTTCGGCCAATATGCGTCCGCGTCCCAGGCTTAGTTTTTAAACACCTTGGCAGGATGAACGTCGTCACAAGATGGTCCAACCCGTAACAATCCGTTGCTGGGGTGGCACTTATCTTTCTCCGCCGGGGTTCACAAACGTTATTTGGATCCCGAAACAACCGGGATGGGCCAACGGGACATGACTGGCTACCGACAGAGTGATCGTCGCAGGTCTTTCATGGTTCGCTCTCCAACGGTTAGTGGCAACGGGGTAAGGGTCGCCAGGGAGACGTCTGCACGTACTGCTGTCCATCTCGTCAACAGACGAGCTTTCAGACAACGTCAAAATATCTCGCTTGCGTCGTGAATCAAGCTTATGAGTCCGTGCATAAAGGCGAAGAGAATACCCGCACGTCATGCGTCTACCCAAGCATTCCAA
This sequence comes from Diaporthe vexans, assembly GCA_021188095.1. NCBI lineage: Eukaryota > Fungi > Ascomycota > Sordariomycetes > Diaporthales > Diaporthaceae > Diaporthe > Diaporthe vexans. Next base: position 763,522 of record JAJLLZ010000014.1, read on the forward strand.
GAACATCAAAGTGCGGGCTTGGTGGTACAAGCTATTGCCAACTTGCTTGGTTCTTGGCATGTCCCATCCGGAGGGCAGGCTAGTATCAGTACGGCCAGCCCTACAACTCTTCCTAACCGCAAAAGACACTCAAAATTATGCTGTCGGGTGATCGTCCGGAGCATTCTCGAACGCTCGGATTTCAGACATGGGATGGTACAGGGTTTATGAGGTTGCATCGGCCTGGCCTGATGTTTACATCCGATCTTGAAACATTCGGCCGAAGCTCAGAACACAGTCCTTGGGGCGCTTGGGTGCTCCTTTGCGGCGCTTTAGCCTCCCACTAGGGTACATGTTTGGGTTTCAAGGCTAAACCGTTCGACCATTGGGATGATGAATGCGGAAATGGTCACGACCTGCCTCCACATAGGTTCTCGGACGTGGCGCGACTCAGGGACGACGGGAGAGGACTCGACTCCCGTCAGATGGTCTTTAATGTACATCGCCTCTTCCCCAGACCTCCTCCGACGGGGACGTTCGATCGAGCTGTATTCTTTCCTTCTCTTCGTACCCGTTTTCGCTCATCTAAAGTGGATTCGCACAAAGGCCAGGAGCCTCGACCACTCTTTTATGTAATCCCAACTTACGAATTTTAATATCAGTTCTCTCACTACACCTTCGGTACAATGAAGGCTTCCATTGTTTTGGTCTCGGCCGCGTTGCAGAGCATCGCAGTGACGGCCTTGCCGGTCACTCTCGATGCGCGCTCGCCGGCGAACCCTTTCGCAGCCGCGGCGAAGGCGCTAGGTGGAGGAGGTGGCAACGGCGAGTCTGTACCGGAAGCAGCCCAGGCATTCGCCGGTGATGTTGCCATCGTGTCGTCGTCCCTCAACGGCAGTGAGTAGATCTTCCCCCGTGCCAGTGGGTGAAGTCAAAGACACGTACTTATCAGTCCATGCTTGATAGTGGGTCAAACGACCGACCCAAAACAGATCAGCAGTATGGCACGTAAGGCTTTCGTTGCGGAGACAGACGAAGACCAGCACCGTGCTGTACTTGATGACGCCGCTGGCAGGGACGCCAGGCAGGCGAACCAGAAGATCGTCGACAACACCCCCATTGTCCTGGACGGTCTCAAGTCCATGATGCAGAACCCGTCCATGGCAAACGTCATGCGACAACTGTCCAAGGTTGAATCTGCAAGGTAAGATCCGGCCACCTCTCAGCATGAACTGCTCACGTGTTGTGAGCCGTTGCACTTGCAGTACTAACGCGCGCCTCCAGGAATGCCAACATTCTGCCCAGCATCACAACGCTATCCAACAGCGCGCTGGAGAACACCGGAAGCAACCAACAACAAAAGACCTTCGAGCCAACCACAGGAACCAAAGACCTGAAGCAGCTCATGGCCAACGGCGGAACTGCCACCAACGGAAACGCCGGCACCGCCACAGGTAACTCTGCAACCAAGTCAAGCGCTGCCGCGACCACTGGCAAAGGCAAAGGTGGCGGTGCCGCAGCTACCACTGGAAAGGGCAAGGGAGCTGGAGCTGGCGCTGCGAATGCCGGAACTGCGAATGCCGGGACTGCGACGCAAAAGGGAGGCGCTGGTGCCGGCACAGGAAATGCCGCGGCCAAGGCAAGCTCCCCAGCTGCGACGACTGGCAAGGGCAAAGGTGCCGGAGCCGGCGCTGCCAACGCAGGAACTGCCACACAGAAGGGCGGTGCCGATGCCGCAGGTGACACGGCGGCCAAGGCAAGCTCTCCTGCGTCAACCACCGCCAAGGGAAAGGGAACCGGCGCAGCCACGGGCAACGCAGCGTCGAAGGGAGGTGCCGCAGCTAAGGGAGCAGGCGCAGGCAACGACACTGCCGCCACGAAGGGTGGCGCTGATGCCGACACGGCCGCGACGACAGGAAATGCCAGCACGAAGGGGGCTGGCGCTGGTACCAAAGGTGCTGGCGCTGCTACCAAGGGAGCAGGCAACGCTGCCGCAGATGACGATGCCACGGCTACCAAGGGGGCTGCTGGCAAGGGCAAGGCGAACGGAGCGAGCAACAACGCTGGTGGTGCAGGTGCTGCTGCGGCTGATGATGAGGACGAGGATAATTAGATATACGAACCTAATTGGAGCTGATCCAGGCGCCCCTTCGTGCTGGGGGCTGGATTGTATCATCACTCAAGCTTGGACTGGGATCGATCGCGGGTCGAGTCTGTAGGTCTCGCTTCAGGCTGATTGTCGACGTTGTGTGTGTGCTTATTATATTCACTCGCTATAATCGCCGCTTTTTGTACCTGTTGTTGCATCGTGATATAATGTCTAGGCTTGCTGATTTCGAATTGATGGTCATATCCCATTGTGTAGACATTTGTGACGCTTATATGAACCTGTTCTTATCTTGGGATACCAAGTTTTAGGATGAGGATTGATCACGGAGGATTGGAAACGACCAGTAAATATGCTGAACACAAGAAGTGATGCAAAGGGATGGAATATATAGAAAAGCTTTCCAAATGGAGGATTGCTAAGAATCGGAGTTTTTTTTATTGAACTCTTCGGACAAATCCTAATTAAACTCTCGGCAGCTTCGTTTTCCCAAAAATTGCCTATTTAAGCCCTTCCCCTACTCACACGCTGGACAACACTATTCCACTCAATATCATCGAGATCATCGGCATGTATCGACACAGGCAGGCTGAGTGCTTTATTCAGCTGCTCTCTGGTACTTGCGTACATCATGCGGGTCTCGATATTCTGTTAGATACGGGCGGAAATATTCCTGAACCGAACATACCTTAATGGATGTACCATCAGGGACCCATGAAATGAAGGCAGTTTGCACTCTTGACTTGAATCAGCTGCCAGTGCATTAGGTGTCTCATTTTGCGCACCGAGCTCACCTCTTGCCCTCTTCACCAAGGTCATATTCGACATCATAAGCAGCATACCGAGGGGCAGGCTTCCCCTTGTCGTCAGTGGCAGATGCTAGCTTGTTGAGGAACGCTTCGTAATCTCTGTCTGAAGAGGTTTCGTCTACGACCACGGCCTGGCCGTTATCAGAAATTTTGTAGATGATGTACCAAGGTTTGTCTGCATCTCTTCGAGAGCGCAGTTCCCTGACCGCAGTGATGCATTCGTCCTGAATTGTAACGCTGGGTATGTCAGTCATGATAGGACTTAGCGATTGCAAAAGATATATCATACCCCGAAGGAATCTAATCGCAACCCGTGTCAGAGCAAAGTTCGTTAGACGGGGACAGCAGACTAGGCACGCACCGACATGGCGACTCTTTCAGGCTCTGATCAAAAGACGCGTATACCGACTGGGCCGAGATGAAGATAAGGCAAAATCCTGGCAAGCACGAATTACCTGAGTAATGTTAGTAAACAACAACTTAGCAGGAGGCGGTATATTAGAACGCATACAAAGAGGGGTGATGCAAAATATTTGTACGATGTTTGTAGAGGCGTGAAGATCAGGTAGGGAAAAGCAAACCCAACGCACAGGCTAAAACATGTAACAAGGAGTGTGTACAAATATAATCTATGCAGAAGCCTCTGTATATTAAGAGGCAAGAGGTTCAACGTGACGGCCTTTGCTATATATAGGTGCTACACTCTGTCATTACAATGTGGCTACCACAGGCCCGAAATTTCGGGAGGTGCTTTAGTAATGGGTACTGCGAACTGTCCGCCACGGAACGCGCGGGACCGTGGCCCCGTGGCTACCTCAAGAAACCCCTGTCTGCAATCCGAGGAAATTCTAGAAATCTTTCCCCATAACAGGGACATCCACTTGCCTTGGCTTACCAACGCTGCTCTCTGGATCCGAATGGACACCTTCAACAACCTCTGACTCTGGCACGACTCCAAGCTTGAGAGCCTCTTCGGGTGTAAAGGTGCCATAATAGTCCACCTCATCAACCACTCCCAGCCCGGCCGGTGGCCAGATCCTGTTGAGCACATAGTGAGCCACGAAGGAGATCGCAAAGCCGAGCGGGAAGGCCAAGTAGAACAGCTCGCTCCAGGCGCGCCCGACACTGACATTGTCGGGCGTGACGTTGGCGGCGAACCCGGGCAGTTGAGTAGCGAAGCCGAGGACCCAGGCCACAAAGCTGCGAGGGTTGAACCCGCCTACGAAATAGTAGATACCCTCCCGCCCCGGGTGGTACAGGTCCGAGAGCTTGATCCTGGCCCGCCGGACGAGCCAGTAGTCACAGATCTGTATCCCGATGATGGGGCCGAGAAAGACGCTGTAGGCCGACAGGACCGAGATGAATACCGCGGCTGACGAGAGCAGCTCCCAGGGGCAGAGGGCGACGCTGAGGAGGAGTCCGATGTATGCCCCTCGGCGAATGTTGATGTACGAGCAGAATAGACCTGCGAGGTCCATCCCTGCGCTGTATGCGTTGTCGATTACGTTGATCGCGAGCTGGCAGGCGAGTAGGCCGACTCCTGCGAAGAAGGCCCCGGCCCTTGAGGAAGAGCTGTAGTCATTGTCGAGCCACCTCTGGGCCATGTCGGCTTGGACCACAGGTTGTCAGCCACGAAAGATTGAAAGAGGGACGTTTAGTGGTTCCTATGCAACTTACGTGGATTCCATATTGCCTCGCCCCAAAGTCCCTGCGTTGCAGAGGCGGCTAGACAGCCGAGAAATGGGAAGATCGTGCCAAAGAATCTGCGGCTGTTTTAGTAAAGAGAAGGGTGACAAGATCGACAAAATCCTTGCGCGCGTTTCCAAGTATTTACTCACATGATCGAGAACCACTGACCAAAGACCTGGTCCCCAGGCCGCCTCGCAAATCGCGAGTAGTCGTTGGCGTTAGTCAGGCCGACTGCAATGCCCCCAATGACGGTGGTCACACCCGACACGATCGACCATCCCAGATCCCGAGAAGTCATAGGCTTCGCTCCCTGGGACAGTAGGGGCCCACCACCCTTGGCCGCAGCCAGCGACCAGATCAACATGGCCACGAGAGTCGTAGCCGCGAGCACGTTGAACACCAGGAGAAGGCGCTTGATCTTGTGTGGCGGTATGTACAGCACGGGCGCCATGGCCACGTTGAAGAGGATCCAGCCGATGAACTGCTTTGTCTCGAGATGCGAAGACTCAGGGAAGACATTTGGCAAGTTGTGGAAGCTGGGGAAGATGGCAGACAGGATCACGGCAATGCAGAGCCCGCCCGTCCAACTCTGCACGGAGAACCACACCAAGCTGAGGATGATCCGCTGCACGATCTGGAGGAACGCGCCGTAGGGCCCCCAGACGTACCGAGAGACGACGGGGAAGCCGATGTGCCATGTTGCGCCGACGTAGCCGTTGAATATGGCCACCAGTGATATTATGATCTTGCCGATGAGCGTTGCGAGGACAGCCTGCCAAACACTCAGACCAGTCGCGACCAGGGACCCACCGAGTTGCCAATTTGAGACTTATCAAGTTGCCGGTCAGACAGACTATTCACTTCAGGCTATATATGTGTGGGAGGGCAGGCTGGCTTACTGGCGATCTGGTTGGTGAGCCAGAAGGAGATGAAGGTCCAAGTTGTCCACGTCCTCCGCGAAGGAGGCAAAGGGCGGATGTCATCGTTGATCCAAATATTGGCCACTGACTTGTCCGTGTTGGACAGACGGATCGAGCTCAGAAAATGTTGTAGCCCCATCTTGGAGGTTCTGTGCCTGTGTAAGATGTATTTCACATCTAAACCACCCAAGTGATTCCCGGCAGGGTGGAAACGAGTCAACTAGTGCCAGAGGTAACGAAAAACGTCGGGGTGCATCATGCAACCAAGGTTGCAGCGACGTGAATGATTCTAATAACAGCATCTCAGAGACTGGCAACTTATCATCCGTCGGCTACACAAGAACGTTCGTCCGCCAGCTGGGGAACAGGAAACCTTGATAAGGCTAGTACACGTCTCCAATTTCTTGTGGTGGCCGGCGGACTTTTCCTATCTCTCGGCGCGTCGGTTCAGCGCTGTACCACGCTGTTAGTATGCCGAGATCGACCAGCTCCGATTCCGTTAGGGAGCATATCCCTGGCAACGTCCCCCGCCGACCGGTACTGCACCGGGTGTCTTTGCCGGTTGAACTGGTGGAGAACCATGTGGTCGGTATTCGTGGATGATAACGATCTCGGGGTGCCGCCACGTGCTAGACATATACTAGCGAAAGTTTCCGGCTGCGATGCTTTGATCTTCTCAGGGGCTTGATTGCAGACCCGGCTCAGTTCTTCTGGCATGGCGGGACATCATCAACCCCAAGCCTAAATTCTCGACGTACCCATCCAATGGTCACACCCCAAGTCACTTACTCACCTGATCTCCTTCGCCTCGTAGGACGATCATACCTCAACAAGAGAAAACATGACACTTGATAAGACAATTCGCATAGGCGTAGACGTCGGCGGCACAAACACCGATGCAGTAGCCATCGATGTAGCCCTCGCTTCTCAAGGCCATCCAGAGCGGGGCGTGCTCGCCTTCAAGAAGACGCCAACTACTCCGGATGCCACCTCCGGCATCGAGACGGCCGTACGGGCCGTACTCAAATCGGCAGGAGGCGGCGGCGGCATCAACCCGGAGCGCATCGCCAGCGTCACCGTGGGCACTACCCACTTCATCAACAGCGTCGTGGAGAGGGACTCGCGCCGCCTGCAAAAAGTCGCCGTCATCCGCCTCTCGCGCTCATTCCTGCGCGAGGTTCCACCATTTGCCGACTTCCCAGAGGACCTGGCCGCAATACTGAATGGCTACTGCGGGATCGTGGACGGGGGTCTGCACATTGACGGCTCGCAGGAGGCGCCGCTCAAGGAGGCGCAGGTTGTCGCCGAGTGCCAAAAGATCAAGGCGCTGGGGCTGAAAGCCGTGGTGGTGGCGGGCGTCTTCTCGCCCATAGACGAGAGCTTCCAGCAGGAGAACCGCGCGAGGGAAATCATCCTCCGCGAGCTGCCGGGCGTTGACGTCGTCTGCTCGCATGAGGTGGCGAATATCGGGCTGCTGGAGCGGGAAAACGCGAGTATCTTGAACGCGGCCATCCTCAGCTACGCGAGGAGGACGGTGGGGCGGTTCAGGCTGGCCATGAAGAGGCTGGGCCTGTCGTGCCCACTGTTCATCACCCAGAATGACGGCACAATATTGGACTCCTTCTCAGCTGCTAGGATGCCCATCAAGACGTTCTCCTCAGGTGCGACCAACTCTATGCGCGGCGCTGCGTACCTGTCTGGGCTTGATGCGGGCGGCAGTAGGTCTGCTGTTGTGGTTGATATTGGAGGCACCACATCAGACGTGGGTGTGATCCTCGCCAGTGGCCTCCCACGGCAAGCCTCCGCCTACGTCACCGTGGCAGGAGTGAGGGTGAATTACTCGATGCCTCACCTGCATTCTGTCGGCCTCGGTGGCGGCTCTCTCGTGCGGGAGATAGAAGGCAAGGTGCGAGTTGGGCCGGAGTCCGTGGGGCACTTCCTTACTGAGGAAGCGCTGGTGTTTGGTGGCCGTACCTGTACGGCCTCGGATATCGCAGTGGCGCTGGGAAGAGCAGAGATGGGTAACGCGACCGCAGTGAAGCATCTCAGCGAGGACTTTATCACTTCTGCGCGTGACCGCATCAAGACTCTTCTCGACGCCGCCATCGACGTGGTCAAGACTTCCGCAGAGCCAATCCCCGTGCTGCTTGTAGGCGGAGGTGCCGTTCTAGCCCCCGAAGACATTTCCGGTGCGTCTGAGGTTATCCGGCCCCCCTTCCACGATGTCGCGAACGCGGTAGGGGCTGCCATCTCGAGGGTCTGCGGCAGCGTCGACATCGTGCAGAACACCAGCCAGCAGACCGAGGCGCAGGCCATCCAGCGCGCCAAGGACCTGGCGGTGCAGCGCGCAATATCGGCGGGAGCTGTGGAGAGTAGCGTCTCGATTGCCGAAGTGGAAAGTATGCCGCTGCAGTACGTCACGAATCAGGTGCGGACCATCGTCAAGGCAGTCGGAGATATCGACTTCAGGGCTGCCATGCTCGACAGCGCGGCAGAGGAGGATCTGTCCGGCATCGACGACAGAGTCGAGGAGCACAAGAACCTACATATCAAGACCCTTGACGTCCAAAAGATTGATCCGTTTACTTATAAACCTTTGATCGAGAAGAATGTGCAGGGCATACCGGAGTGGCATCTCAGCGAGACCGATCTGACTTGGCTTGCGGATGGATGTTACGTGCTTGGCTGCGCGGGTGGAGGTAGCCCTGCAGCAAGCGTGCTTCAGCTTCGCGACATACTCAGAGCCGGTCACAAGATTCGGATAATAGACCAGTCCTCTTTGAGAGACGACGCCCTCATCTACTGGGGCGGTCACATGGGCTCTCCAGCAGTCTCAGTCGAGAGACTGCAGGCGCTCGAGACGGTCCAGGCATTCGAGGTTCTCATGGAGTACATGGGCCATGACAAATTCGACGCCGTGATGGGACTAGAGATCGGTGGAGCCAATGGGATGGAGCCGATGCTGGTGGGCTCGTCAAAGTTCTTCGATAGCCCTATCATCGACGGCGACTGGATGGGTAGGGCATACCCGACCTACTGGCAAACCACTCTGGCCGTTCACGTTCCACTTGAGCTTTGTCCCTGCGCCATAGACTCGGGGGATGGCAAAAGTATTGTCATGACGCGGGCCCCCGATGACGAGATCGTTGATAGAGCACTTAGAGCGTCGTGCTCTGAGATGGGCAGCCGTGTGGGCATGGCTGCCAAGCCCACCAAGACAGAATACGTCAGGAAATACGGCGTCCTCAACACGTGCTCCCTGGCTTGGAGGATAGGCAGGTGCATTGCAAGGTGCGAGGCCAGCAATACGCTTTCGACCGTCGCCGAGTCGATCATCGACGAGGCAGGTGGGCCAGGTGCCGCGAAAGTACTATTCAGGGGCAAGATCGTGGCGGTAGAGCGCCGTCTTGTCAAAGGACACTCATACGGCACTGTTCACATCGCCGCCTTCGAAGATAACGACTTGGACGATGAAGCATCCAGTTCCTCCACGACTAGGTCGACCGCCTTGGCGTCTGGGGGCACTCTCAAGATTCCCTTTAAGAACGAGAACATTTTCGCAGAGCACACGGCTGCGGACGGCACACAGCAGGTCATAGCTTCGGTGCCAGACCTCATCGCAATCCTGGACAACGGCTCCGGCAGGGCACTTGGTGTGCCCGAGTTCAAGTATGGATACCGCGTGACTGTGGTTGGCATTACCTGTTCACCTCGGTGGACAGAGGTGCCTGCAGGTCTAGAGATTGGCGGCACGAAGGCGTTCGGATACGATGACATTGAGTATCGGCCTCTGGGAAAATATGTCGAGCCTAGGAGCGTGATAGCTGAGTACGGCCCTGCTTAGGCTTGAAGGATAATATAGAAATAGAAGTACGAGAGAAGACTGATTGGCTTCGGGGACATAATTACATGTGGCATCGAGCCTCTGGATAGATATCCGAGTATTATAGAGGGCGGCAAGTTGGTCTTTGATCCTCACTATTGTCCACACTTCATACCCGTCGAAAGAAGCCACGTCACGTAATTCATGACTCGACTCTCATTATAGCACAATCAACGGCATAATCCTAGCTATTACCATTAAGGCGGTCGTGGATAGCCCTTGCCGCCGACCATGGTGGTGAAGGTGAAGATATTAAGGATGAAGATATGAAGGCCTTCTAGTCTTTTCTGTAGAAGTGATCGGACCAGGCACTGGATAACGTATCTGACATGCGCGCAAATTTAGTTACAAGTATCGGTAACGTATGTAATCTTCTATGGTTCACCGTACCGTAAGGGTCAAGACTTAAGCCTGAGGAATTCAATGCACTTAGTTGATGCACTATGGCAGTAACTTCTGGCTCGCACGGGCCTAAGATCTCCGTACGTACTCCAGTGTCGGGCCCAGTCACTACCGGGCATCGATCTGCTAGACCATTCTGCTACCGACCGTGCCACGGAACGCGCGGGCCCGTGGCTCCGTGGCTCCGAGACGCCCATAGAGTTCCGAAACGTCAACCACTCGATCACCAGTTGACGGCTGCTGAACATGCTTTGCACCGAAGTCCCACGGCTTCCTTCGAGCCGGACCTAATCCAAGCCGAGATCGACGATGGACACCGAAGAGACGCTTCAGCAGCGCCGGAGAAGGCTGGCACAGGTTTCCCGAGCGGTAGGTAGCAAAGCACCGGATCTGGCGTGCATCGACGAGTTACTAACTGCTGTGCAGTGTGAGGCGTGCCGCTTGCGCAAGGTACGGACGGCATGCCTTGGAGCTTCGCCGACATCATCTGCCTTCCTGACTAACATGTTCAGATCCGATGCGATCGTTCCAATCCTTGTTCCAACTGCCGTACTGCCAACCTGGCATGTCAGACTGTCTATCCGAGAGCAGATGGGCCGCCGAAGCGTGATAGGATAACACAGCTGTATGACATATCAGACATGTGAAGCACTTGCAGTAGCTAACGTACACTCAGTGAAGAGCAAATCAAACGTCTCTCTGATCGTCTGTCTACGGCTGAGAGCCAGTCCATCACCACAAATGCTACTCCTGACTCAACAGCTGGTCCCGCGTCTTCCAACACTTCGACCCTGGCCAGTCAGCATGAGTCTTTCACCGTAGATGAGCCGGGAGTTTATCAAGGCGGTTCGTCGTTCAGTGGTCAATGTGTACAGGCAAGCGATATTTCTCAATCCAGTATCGCGGCCAGCAATGTCTCCAACGAGTTCAACCTGGACAGTATTTCACGCCAATTGACGGATCATCTACATCCATTGGATGGGTCGCCTGTTTCTGAGGATTACCAGCTTTGCTCGAATCTAAGGTCGAAACAGCAGCCCGAGATGCAGTTATTACCAATCAATCTGGTAGTTGGCTTACTCCAACAGATAAAGGGTAAGCCATGTAATATCCTCTCACATGTCTGCATGCTACCTTGCTAGGCAAGGTTCGAGTCTGCAGGGTAATTATTGGCGGCATCACTGACGAGTCTAGTCAAACGACCAATATTCTTATGCTCGTTTCTTATTAACGATCCATCATTAATCGAGTCCTTGTGTCGACAGGCATATTTCACTAAAACTCCTCTGTCTCTTGGCCAGGCTACCAGTATGTATGGGATACTGTACTGCCTGATCAAGGAGTTCATTCTCCTACAGAGTCCGCTGGCACGAAAGCATGACTTGAAGATGCATGCTACTACCTGTGAGAGTAACTTTAGTCGTGGAATTGAAACATACCAGACTCTGGTCATGCCTTGCTTCGAAAACGTTCTAAGCCTGGCTCTAGCCGTAAGGATTCAACACCACATCACTTTGTTATACCAGCTTACTTGCTCATTCATGAATCTGATTTAGATGACAAAAGCACAAGAAGAAGGAAAGCCATTCCTGTGCTGTACGTTCTTGGCCGCTGCCGCTAGCCAATGCCGCATGCTAGGCTACTGTCAAGAGACAACGTATGGCAAGTATCAAGGTCGCAGAGCAGAGCAAATTCGTCGTGTCTTCTGGTTCATCTTCACGGTGGACATGAACATGTCCCTTCTTCAAGGTCGCCCCTCATACCTCCGAAGCCCTGAGGTGGATACATGGCTGCCAAGGGTTTCACCCGATGCCACTTTCAGAGGCTGGGACGAGCTTTTCGTATTGGGTATCAAGTTCTCCAAGCTTCAGGGTCGGATCTATGATCAGCTTTATGCGGCCGACGCACGGCACGTCCCTCGCTCCCAACAGGAGCAAAATGTAAATCAACTTTCGGATGAGCTTCGATCGTGGTATTCTGATCTAGGAAATGTAAGCTCTTCTTCCACTTATGCCCCACCCCTTTCAAAAGCAGCACGAAGCTTGAAGCTTGGCTAACCAGTCCTAGATTGACTCCAGCCGAATGAGAGATCAAGAAGTATTCAAACTCTCCAAGAAACACTGGGATACCATGTACTATTCTGCACTCACTTTGACATTGATTAAAGCCCCAGCTACGGATGAAGCGGCTGGAATCAGCCAAAAATGTCTGGAAGCCGCTCGTGCTGGGCTGCAAAGTCACCTCGCATGCTTTTACAGTTATCAGACTGACGAAAGTCCTGGACTGGTCTCAGAGTCTGACTACGCCAGCTGGTACGTTCCTCCGGTTTATTTCCTTGTTATTCCTATTGACGATTCATTCGATGGCAGGGTGCTCCACCAGTCATCACTGAACCCGTTTATTGCAGTTTTCCTTCACACCATAGGACCTGACGGTGATATGGAGGATGTTTCTTTGCTGGACCGTATGGTTGCTGTTTTAGAAAAGGTTGCTGCGGTATCAAAAGCATGCCAAAACCTTTTTAGGGTCTGCTCCACATTCGCCCGCCTTGCGCGAGTGCTGGGAGAAGCGCGAATAAAGGCCGCCGGGGCGCAAGTCCCGACACAAGATGCAATCCTAGCCTTCAGCGAGTCCGATCCAGTGCTCTTTCAAGGTGGGCTGGAACAATTTGAGGGACTTTTCGGGGCAGACATGATTGAACAGCTCACCAACTACGAGCGTTTCAGCTTCTCGTCCATGCTGGATAGCTGGACTGGTGATGAGGCAGGGAGACCAGGGAGTTCTACTAGTATGGAGTAGCTGTACCACAATTCTTCATTGCCGTATATTCCCTGCATCCTAACAACTCAAATGACCGTGATTCCTAAAGATTTTCATAGGTGGGATACAAATGAAGGCTCTTCTTCGTCTGCGGCCATGGCATTCTAATTCAGGATCTCCAAAACGCCATCTAGAGCCTTGACAACCTCCTCAGGAAGCGGACCTGCGCCGATTACCGTGATGTTCTGCTTTAGTTGGTGCAATTTGCTCGATCCGAAGATAATGGCATCCTGAGGGCCTAGCTTGGAGTGAAATGCGAGCCATCGCAGCGAAGCCTCCGTTTTGGAGATATTGTAAGGCTCGAGCGCACTATCGAGAAAATGGATGGCAGCGTGGTGCTTCTCGGTGTCGTACCGGCGGGCGTCCATCGACATGATATTACCCTCAGAAAAGCGGGACCCCTCGATCTGACCGCTTGTCAAAGACCCGCGTAAGAATCCGCTGGCGTGCGGGCTATGGGCGACGAACTGCATGCCGTGCTTGCGGACTAGGTCGAGCACTGGTCCCTCGTGGCGGCGGTCGATGAGGTTGTACAGGCCCTGGTATACAGTCGGTTTGACGTAGCCCTTACGTTCACAGATATCGATGAACTCAGCGAGCATATCGGCTGGGAAGTTGCAAACCCCAAGCTGTAATGAAGGTTAATATCCGCCCTTCTTAAGTAGCTTTCTTATCCTTGCAAATATTCTAGTCTGTGCTCACCTTATCGAACAGCCCCTTCCTATACTGCGCGTCGAATCCAGCAGCTTGCTCCTCCAAGGGAGTAGCTTTGTCTGGGGTATGGGGATAGAAGACGTTGATACGCTGTTCACCCAGCTGCAAGCTCTTGTAGCTCTCTGTGATAGAACTTGCAATCTTTTCTGGTTCCAGGGTGCCATGGAATTTGGTCAAGCTGATCAGAACCTTGGTATCAATCTTGAACCCCATTTGTGCCGCTCCAGCCTCGCCGAGAAGGTGCTGCGATGCTCCTGGTTTATCTGGGGGATACAGAGCCGCCGTATCAAGACGATCGATGCCGACTTCCTTGAGCGTTTGGAGCAGCTCCGCTACGGAGTCCTTGCCCGCGAACTCATTCCCGAGACCGCCGCAGCCGAAAATGAGCTCTGGTGCTCCTGGGACTAAGGAGGCCATGATTGCGATGAGTTGATCAAACAATGGAGACGATGCTCTGTCAAAATATCGACCGCGGTGATTAGGAGCTTCGCAAGTGGCACAGATGGAAGTGAGAAAGCAATAATTACTCCGGCCATGTCTATTTCTAAGCAAGTGCCTCTCCAAGATCACTTGCGGCAGAGTGCCGCTAAGATGAGTCAGATTCGAATGTGTGTCACAAATCGAATCCTGTGCCTAGGTATGTGCGCAGCTCAATGCATTGCTTGCGCGGGTGGAATGGCGAGAGAGCGTGAGTGTTATCCCGTCCTCGGGAGGAGCATAGGAATGCGCCCAACACGCTCATAATGTTTCTGTCTTGCAGCCAACATCGATATTCCTTTAAACAGTAGCCTATCAGAATTGATATGGCTCTATGCGAGCCACTCTTTGCCTGCTTGGCATTGCCGGGGGAATCACCAGTAGAAGATAGAACGGGATGATAGCACAATACGCACATTCCTAGGCATTTCCGTTGGGGGCAAGATCGTCTCCCATTTTGAGTAAAATGGCCCGATATCTTGTGATGCTGCAATCCTTCGGTGAGGCTTCAATGAAGGCCTGACGGCCAGCCTGCTCCGCTTCCCTCCCCCATGCATCGACTAGGGGTGCCGCAGGAATCAGGCTTCGCGGCGTTGGCCGGCCCTCTGGCTTTCTTCTGTGCCCATGAGCTCGTAATTGCCGCTTACTACATCAATACTGTCCATCAATTTCTACACGCGGGCACTCGAAATGTTTCCTTCGGTGACCCTATCGAGATCGTTCGTCTCCTTTTGCTGGACATCGCAACATCTTCACAATGATCTCGATCGGTACTATTTCAAACGAAGCTACCTAGATAACGGTTTTCTGGTGTTCATCTTGCTTGCGTATCTCTTCATCGCGTACGTTTCCATAGACGTCCGACAGTACAAGGAACTTCTACAATGGATTGAAAACGTGAATGCACCGATTCCGTGCCCTTCCTATTGAGTCGAAGACGATAAAGATACTAGTGAGCTTTGTTTCCATTCTACGAGGGATGGCGACCAGCAAAAAAACATCGACTTTACCGCAGGAGCATGCCACTTTCGAGAACGTACGTTGAGAAGATGAGAATTGTATCCTTCTGGCCTGTCTAGGATTCCTTGTTCAAAGATCAGAGCGATGGATATCGTTGACCTCTCGCTTTGCCCTCTCTATTCGGATACACGGGAAACGCGGCTCCGCGGGTCCGTGGCTCCATGGCTCGACGCCACGGAGTTCAAGGTGGACGCTCCTATGATTTTCATGAGAACAAGAATAGTATAATAAGAGCAGACCTTTACATAAGATAAGAATTCAGAAATCAACTGCAGTGTCATCTCAACCCAGCCGCAGCCCTCCAATATGTCCAATCCCACACCAACGTCAGGTGTTGTCAACTCGGGCATCGAGCCCCTCACCCCACTGGACCTGCTGATGCCGAAGACGCATATCGGTTTACTTTTAGCCTTTCGTACTTCACAGCCCCCCGATTCGGTCATTCAACGACTGCAAGCTGGTCTTGACGCCACAACTCTGACAATACCATGGATATCTGGACGACTTTGTCCTGCTGGGGCTAGTCAACAGGCCGCGCATGGCGGAATTCACTACTCCTTGACCCCGAGTCCTCCACATATCATGGACAAGGGCTCGATCAGTGAGCCTATTTCAAGCTTGGAGGCTCACGCAATGCGGTCCACGACGATACCAGAAGATATCTGTCCACTCGGTGCTTTGCCTAAGGGCGATAACCCGTCGGTCTTTGGAGCTAGCTTCTTCCGCTTTAAGGACAATGAGGGAGTAGGGCTGTGTGTCTGCATGCATCACAGTGCTGTTGATGCAACAGGTTTCACCGAGGTGCTGAGGGTCTGGTCGCGAGAAACGAATGGATTGGAACCATCCGGGTCACCATTTACCGGCAGCAGACTGTCTCGTATTTCTGAAGCACTTGCTCCTGAGGTCAGGGAGGCGTCTTTCAAGAACACCGAGCAATTATTCGGCTTGCTGTCTGAATATTCCCCGGCACCGCCAACAATGCCATCGAGCTTCCCGGCCTTCGCGTCTCAAATATTTACGATTCCAATTGAGCGTCTTGATGCCCACAAAAAGGCTTTGGCCAAGCACATGGACACGCCGCCCTCTACCAACACTGTACTCTGTGCGCTGCTCTGGTCTGCTATCACACGCATTAGGGCGCAGCACCAGGAATATACCACGGCTCCGACTTCGAGCCGTCTAATCATGGCCGTGAATGGCCGTCGACGGATCGATCCAGCCTTTTCCCCACCAGAGAACCCGTACTTGGGCAATCTCATCCTCTACGCATCTGCTGAAAGTCCTTTCGATACACTTCAACAAGCTACAGACTCTGGCCGTGAACAAGCGGACATCTGCAACGCCATCGCGCAATCCTGTGGACCGGCCAAAATGAACCGTCAGCACATCGCCAATGTCTTTGAACTAGGCAGAAAGTCCGGGGACGGTAGGACTGTGTTCCCTGGATGGGACCTCTTCGGACACAAGGACCTCACCATCACGAGCTGGGCTGACTTGGACTTATATGAAATGGACTGGGGCTCAGGATTGGGCAAGCCCGAACTGATCCGCTTCCCGTTCAGTGCGGCAGACGGAGTTTGTATCGTGATGCCTCGCAAAAGGGGACAATCCGCACCTCATGGTCAGGAGCTCATAGAGGTAGTGATCATGCTCAAGGAGGAACATATGGAGGCTCTCAAGGCGGACGAACAGTGGCAGAGCCTTTTACGGGCGTAGAAATGCTTCTGGCCTATTCAGCATACACACACACCATGGTTTTACCATCTCATTCACGGGTAACCCGGGAATAAATAAAAGTGAGACCAGTTTCATTATCAACAAACTATCTAGGTACTTAGGTACTATGTAGCTTAACGTGTCCAACAAAGTTTTCTCTAGGTCTCGGGCGCCGTTGAAAGCCATGTAGCGAAGCTGGGGTAGCAGTGGCACGAGTTTGAGGTCTGGAATGAGAGCGAAAGGGATGTTCGGTGCAATGCAGTTCTTTCGGTGGCGACAATGCCATGCTCTGATGGTCTCGGTGTGACGTAGGTGTCGAGGCTCTCGGCCTTGCGACATGGCGCAGAGGAATATCGCACACGTAGCAAATGGAGTTCTTGTGCGTCATAATGAACGGCTGAGACGGGTGGTATTCACCAAAGCCTGATATCCTGCTTCCATAGGCGAGCGGATCTGAAGTCGCATGTAAGAAAGTCCTTTCCAAAGACACCGGCTTGATATGTTTGGTGCGAGAGAAACTCAGTGGGATGGAGCTGACGAGTAACGAGGCTTCGGCGACCAGCAGTTTCCCCTTTGTGGAGTCACGGTTGGCATCAAGACGCCAAGAACTTGTCCAAACGTGCGCCCTCGCTTGATGCGATATCTGACAGCGGTGCGCAGGCAGATGGGCCAAGACAAGATCGGGGAAGGTCGGAGCAATCGAGGGCTGGCAAAATATGAGCCTGTATGGTATGCGTAAGCGCGTGCTTTGGGGGCCAAATCCAAACAGGCTGCAGAAATGGTCTGGCAAATTATTGACACGTCAGCTACGCTGGGACAACCAAATCCTTCACCTCAACATACAATACTTAGAACACGTTGATCTGGCGGATATTACAGCCACTTGAGAATCTACTTTCCCTCGACGCTCGAGGTCAGATGAAACTGGACAGGCCTCTGGAGCAGCATGCCTGAAGGTGCGTCAGTGTTTCGTGCACATGTGATGTTCAAGCTAGAGATAAAAGCGATCCCATAGACACTAAAAGACTGACTTGAATTCATGGCAGGACTTACGTCACCCGGTCTCGATGCCGAGAGCCTGGCGAGTGTCAAGATCAAGCTCGATGATTGCACCAGAAATCACCAATGTGGCGGCACAAGGGATCCAGAACTGCCTATGCGACTTCTAGATCTCGAAGCCTGCACCACGAGCCCGGAACGGATCAGGCTAGTAGAAACGGAAAAGGTCGTGGGGAACTCTGGTCAGACAATTGTCTATGCCGTCTTGTCCTACTGCTGGGGAACGACACCTGCCTTCACTACCACACCTGCCGCCCTAAGTAGCCGCCTGGGAGGCTTTGACATAGCTGCAATGCCAAGCACGCTCAGAGACACAGTTGAGGTCGCTCGCAATATGGGCTATCGCTATCTCTGGATAGACGCCTTGTGTATACTTCAGGGGAGCCGAGAAGACGCTGTGGCTGCAGCGGACTGGCGGCACGAGGCGGCACGCATGCACTGGATCTACGGCAATGCTTCTCTTTGCATCGTCGCCGCTGGTGCATCAAGTTCTGATCAAGGACTGAAGCACAAGGTAGGCTACTGAGCATGACCTCCGAGGTTGGGAGCAACCCTCATCGAGTCTGTGACACTAACAAATGGGTACTTCAAGGATCCAAGGGTCGTAACTGACGATGAGATAGTGAAGAAGTCAGGCGAAGGACAGGTTCCCATTGGCTGCGAGCCCATATCCAGCCGCGCCTGGTGTTTCCAGGAATGGCTCTTATCTTCACGCCTACTGGTTTTCGCCAGCACAGGGGTATATTACTCCTGCGGCCGACACGCCCTGAACGCGTCCAATCCGGACTACGACTTGAGATTTCCTCGCTCTCGTCAAGAAATTATACTTGTCGACGATCAAGCGGATCATAGAAAAAGTGATTGGCAGACTATGATAATGAACTTCAGTAATCGCAGCATGACCGAGCCGACCGACAAACTGCCGGCACTGTCTGGAATTGCAAAGAGGTACGGAAGTCTAATGGGATGGCCGCACAGAGACTACCTTGCCGGGATTTGGAGAAGCAACCTCATCAGTGACCTCCTCTGGACTCGCCAGGAAGGCATTTCACCCACTTCGGCCTCTCTGGACCCTTCCAAGACGGGCCGCCGATATGGACGGGCGCCGTCTTGGTCGTGGGCGTCGATAGACGGAAGCATCATGTACCTCTCATTGCCAAGCGGACAAGTCCCCAACACTGTTCGCATTCAACGTTGCGTGACCACAGTACGAGGTGATGGAGGAGATCCATTCGGTCAGGTTGTGTCTGGTCAACTAGATCTTGTTTGTTCTTATATGACACTTTGGGCCAGGCCGTTTGTCGAAGAGGAAGGCGAGTTGTACTTCATGCTTTTCGACGCAAACGATCGCGTTGTCAGCTTGCTCACGGTGGATGATCCGGCCGAGATGGGTGTACGTCACAATACTACGTCTGCAGGCCCGCAATTTCAGCCAAGTGGTCCAGCTGATGTATCGAAAGGAATCACGGTATACTGCCTGGGGCTTATGGTCCAGCAAAGCTCGGACAGAAGGGATGGTTTACTTTCTTGGGCATGCATTGCTGCTCGGCAATTGATTCATGGTAATTATGCTCGCGTCGGTAACTGCATGTTGACGGAATTCAAAACTGTAGGAGAATCAAGGTTTGTGATCGAGTAGGGGGAGCATTCAAAACATACCTCTGACTACAATTACAAGTTACTAGATTCTCGACTAGTATTCTCAAGCCATGCACTCTCTTAATTGAGGTGAAGATTCGCACCCGCAAAAATGGAGGGTGCCAGTTGACAACTCAACCCCATGGGATACCATAGGGTAACCTCCCATAGGACAACCTCTTCCTCAACAACTTCTTATCAGACAACCTCCTATAGGGTAACTTCCTATAGGATAATTTGTTGAATGTTAAGCTGACCTAAGTCATCCTGTGTCTTCTCTAGCTCTTATCAGCTATATCTACTTACCTAGGTTTTTAGCCTTGTATGGGTGCACTCTCTTATTTTACATGTGCGAATCTTCGATCTCTTCTTAGAAGTAACCTAGTACGTAAATAGATGATGTACTTCTTATATGAGGAAGGAATATACTTAGTTTTCATACAGTCCCACTGTCTTTAGCTCCAGGACAGTTAAGGCAGAGGGTGGGTAGTGATTTCAAAGGACCTGGATCAATCTTGTATGCGGTTGGGGAGTAATTTTGACCCACCTTTTTGCAGTCCTTCGAACCTATCCCATGGTGACTTGCAAAAACAGAATACGTCCATCCACTAACGACGTTCACGGGATGGTTAGATTAGTTGTGTCTGTCTCTTTAGTCATTCACAGACGGAAGGGTCAAATCATAGAAATTTATTGATTTTGCCTCTGCTAGATCATCAGAACAGTCCTCAACAGGTACCGCAAAGGGATGGTTTTCAGCTCCTGTTGGCTAGTCGGCCTGTAGTTCATGCAGAGGAGACCAATCACATCGGCTCTACACTCCGCGTAAGGAAGCTGGCAAATTCCACGAGGGCCAACGCCCCCCTGCCCCTGGACTGGGCATCGACCTGGGGTTCGTCTGTGGGGTGGGTTTCGATCCCGTGCGTCCAATAGGTGGGCAACCGCTAGCCAAGTGTGGCAGGTGGCCGAGTCTTGGGGCCTCCCTCTGCACTTATTCAGGTACTAAGTCCGCCGCAGGTTCGCCGGGCGTGGCGGAGGGGGCGTCCTTGATTGGCCTCGCAGCCCTCGCCGCCCTGCGACGCGCATCTAACGATGTCGCCGCCCAGAGCTCGACGGTGCAAACAAGGACAGTAGGCCCGGGGGAACCAATCTATTTCATTGGGGCCGAGTCTTGAAGGGGGAAATTTCACATGCAGGGCTGTTTGAACGGTTTTGTTTTGCGGTGCAGCTTTTGTTTGAGGGGGAATGTTCGTCGTGGATAAATAATCGTTTGTCCCGCGTGATGTGACCGCTCGGTCAACTGGTCTCGGTCTGTCGAGTCAGTCATCACGGGGGGAGATCGACACTGCGACGGCCCTTGCATTCATTCGCTTCCATTTATTATCAACGCTCGTTCGTGGGACACACCTGAATTCCATCACATCCGCCGTAATTCGTCCTCCTCGCCCGAAACAATATGGGTATCCGTTCGTTGTTCTCAGGGGCCGCCGTCGCGGCACTCGCCGTGACGGGGTGCCAGGGTATCCGCATCATCCAGTCCAATGACGACGGCTGGGCGGAGCTGTACCTGCGGTCCTTCCACGACTCGCTCCTCAGCGGAGGTCATGATGCCGTGGTCTCGGCCCCGGCGGAGAACCAGAGCGGCAGAAGTAAGTCACCCGCGGCGGTGAATCACTCACCATCCTGGCACAGGAACAACACACTCTGCCCTTTCTTGTTCTGGCTTTTGTCCCTGAATGATAGCTAATTTATCGGCCAGGCTCACTCGACGCCGACCCGGCTCGTCGCACGGCAGCATGCCAGTACAACAGCTGCCCGGCCAACACCAACGCTGCGACGGGCACTAACTCGTCTGACACCCGCCTGAACTGGGTCAACTCGTTCCCCGTCACGTCGATGCGCTATGGCATCAACAGCATCGGCCCTAGCCACTGGGGCGGCGCAGCACCCGAGCTAGCCGTTGCGGGACCCAACGTGGGCTCCAACGTCTACCGTAAGCACAATACTCCTTCTCTCATTGGTCCCCGTGCATGTTGTTCTGGACACAAAAGTCCACCAGAATGCATCACTTCAGGCCCCGAAGCAAGACGACTAACACACACCAGTCCAGGTGCAGTTCTCCGGCACCGTCGGCGCCGCATGCTACGCGGTCGGCGAGGCAGGACTGCCCGCCATCGCCTTCTCAGGCCTCACGGACGGCACCCTGCCCTGGAACACGGTGCCAGTGCCAGCCCGGAGCCTGATCTACGCCGACCTGGCCGCGAACCTGACCAACGCCATCATCGACGCGGGAGCCCCCTACCTGCCCCCAGGGATCTTCCTCAACGTCAACTTCCCCGAGGTGACGGGCGCATGCACAAACGCCGACAACTTCAAGTGGGTCATGAGCCGCATCAACCCTCGCACCATCTTCTCGGCCCCGGATGTCGACACGTGCGGCAGCACGGCGCTGCCCACCGATAAGAGCGTCGTTGACGCCGAGGGCTGTCACATCTCTGTCAGTGTTGGCGAGTGCAGGGACAAGTCGACGGCGGACGCGGCGAACCAGAAGGTCGTGCTGGACAAGCTCGGCAGTTTCTTCTCGTGCTTGCCGTGAGCTGGGGGACTTTCTGAGTACATATTATTGCGCAAGTCGTCTGCATCGAGGGCCTCGAGGTAAAGCTTCGGCAGGTCTCATGCGACTTCGGTATATATAACACCAGTCTTGATATTGGCCATAATGAAAAAAGCGCATTAGCGATCTTCACGTTGCATGTGTTGTGCGGGCACTCGGGCACTCTTGTCGGGTTTGATTCTCGTTGCAGCTTTTTCGTGCCTCGCTTGGCATGTCAATCCGATCCGACTCGTCACATATGATTGCACCGTGATGTATGTGTCTTGTCAGCACGAAACTTTTGTCGATCTTGTGATATGTATGAGCAGATAGATGTTTCTGATAACCACCGAGGATGATAGACATTGTCTTGACTAGCTACAAGCTTCTGATTATGCCGGCAATAAAGTTCTGACATTACCACTGGATGACAGAACCCAATCGCAGGCCGACTAGGTTATCTAACCACATTCAACCACACCTCACAAACTCTATCCGGACTCTTGGCCCGCCCGAGATCGCATTCTGTATACGTAGGCCTCCATCGCACATCCATCATGCTCCCTACAACCTGATATTTAGGTTGCATTCTAATGCTACGGGTTGGGCCGAATGCTATTTTGCCGAGGGAATAGTGACACAGTACCGTTCAGCTGCCACTTCTGACGGTGCACAGCAGCTGAGTCGGTCCAAAAATTGCAGCCGCAGCGAATCCTGGTACTGCTCGTCATTTGTCTGTTCGCAGTGCTTCGGATCTGGAGGACGGGCTTGGCTTGATCGGGCCTATTCATTGTTCCCCAGGTCTTGGGGACTTGGGAGAGGAATTAGCGCATCCAGGCACACACACCTGTGACCTGACAGACAGCCTCAAACCGCTAGGCTTGATTGTTTTAGCCCGGCTAGGTCATAAAAGTGTGATCGACGCGTACGTCGACTGCTCCAGCCCGCAGGGAACAACGGCCGCCACAGAGTGCGGAAGCCCGCCCTGTCTGACACAAGGTGTGTTCTTGGCAGAGGCGAACGGCACCCACTCGCGGGGGGGGAGGGAACACAGGGCAGGATACACCCGTCAAATCAATACACACCAATGTCCGGCGATATGCTTGAATGCCGGCAAATATCACCGCTGACAGTTACCGCGTCCTGGAAAGTGCCAAGCTCGCTGGCCCTGTACCCCGCAGATTTGTGTTCTTGGCTTGATCCACAGACTTGGTCCCCTTGGCCCTTTTTTTCCATACCCCCGTCCTGGATTCAGAGATTTAATGCCGTTGCTGGCGGGATGGATCCCCCGTTGCGCTGGCTGGATGGAAGGCGCATCATTGCTATAACAAGACTCTCCTTCCCCTGCGTCGGTCTCCAGCTTTTGTGGGCGGCGTTGCCGGCGGTTACATCGTCATCACTCCGAGTCACTCCTACACCCTGCGGCAGGTGCACTCCTGAGTCTGCGGTTAGAAGTCCTGACCCGGTCGACTTCCCATTCACAAACACACCCATAATAACTCGCAAACAATTTGGGCTGCGTTTGTGCTTTTCAAGATGGAGAAAGCAATCGCAAGTAAGATGCCCCGAACCAAGTTTGGGCGACGAAGAAATTTACTGACCTGACTCGCAGTCGAGAAGGATGTGCCGCAGAGCCCTTCGGAGTCCAAGTCTGAGCTGAGCAATGGCTTGCAATGGACAGAAGAGGAGGAAACGGCCCTCAGGCACAAGATGGACTGGCGTACGGTGCCATGGGTGACTGTTCTCTACCTGCTCTGCTTCCTTGACCGCATCAACATCGGCAATGCCAGGATCCAGGGCATGCAGGAGGACCTCCAGCTCCAGGGGCTCCGGTTCAACTGGGCCCTGTCCATCTTCTACATCGTCTACCTCACCGTCGAAGTCCCGAGTAACATTATCCTGAAGCGTGTCGGCCCCCGGTACTACCTCCCCTCCCTGGTCGTCGGCTTCGGCCTCGTCTCGATGTGCTCCGCCTTCATCCAGAGCTACGCAGGCCTGCTGGTGGCCCGCGCCGTCCTGGGAGTATTCGAGGGTGGCGCCATGCCCGGGTTCGCGTTCTACCTCAGCTCCTTCTACAAGCGCAAGGAACTCCTCTTCCGCATTGGTATCTATGTGTCGGCAGCGAGCATGGCGGGCGCCTTCGGTGGCCTCTTGGCGACGGGTCTCTCCCGCATCCCGGACTGGGGCGTGGCATCCATGCGCATCCACACGTGGCGCAACATCTTCTTCTTCGAGGGCATCATCACCATGATCATCGGCCTCATCGCCCCGATCTGGCTGCCCAGCTCCCCCGGCGCGTGCAAGTTCCTCACCGAGCGCGAGCAGATGATCGCCCACGAGCGCCTGGTCCGCGAGCACCGCTCCCAGCCGGACGAGAAGGTCACCTTTGCCCACGTCAAGCGCGCCATGACCAACATCCACAACTACACCTGCGGCCTGGGCTTCTTCCTCATCAACATCACCGTCCAGGGCCTGTCCGTCTTCCTGCCCACCATCCTCCGCGACCTCGACTGGACGGACACCAAGGCCCAGCTGTACAGCGTCCCGCCGTACGTCTGCGCCTGCGTCGTCGCCGTTGCCATCGCCTACGCCAGCGACAAGACCCGCCACAGGGGCGCCTTCCTGGCTGCCTTCTCCGTGCTGGCTATCATCGGGTTTGCCATCCTGCGCTGGGAGACCAACCCTAACATCCGCTACATGGGCGTCTACTTCGTCACCATCGGGGCGTTCCCTGGTGGTCCCGGGTTCTTGGCCTGGGCCATCAACAATGCTGCGGGCCCATCTGTGCGCGCTGTTACCAGCGCTTATGTTGTGACCGTTGGTACCATTGGTGGAATCGTCGCTACGTAAGTATTCTCTTATTTTCATGTGACCAACTATCTGATTGCTAACACTGGTTTAGATGGACATACATCCCCGCCGATGGCCCGGCCTATCGTACAGGCCACACAATCAACCTCGTCGGACAGATTGTCGTCGTATGTTTGTCACTGTTTGGCATTTTCTACTGCACCTGGGAGAACAAGCTTCGAGCAGCGGGCAAGCGTGACCATCGCCTCGAGGGCCGCACCCAGGAGGAGATCGACCAGTTGGGGTACAGACACCCTGAGTTCAGGTACATCAGGTAGCGTGGCACACAGGATAGTCAACATAAGCTTGCGTTGTATTGTACAAATTTAGAATTGTATTCTCCAGTGTCATCCTCCGACCCGTGCCTGCTTGTAAAATATTCCTATCCCCAGGCCTGATACCGACCTTTACCGTTCGCCTCTCCTTAATGCTATTTTCTATATGCAGAATAGAGGTCCTCGTCATCATTCCTAGTGGGATCCAACAGGTCTGTGAGGACAGCCAACTTAGAAAATGGACCGCCGTTCGTGTTGTGAGAGGTGGATGGCTTGTCGATCCGACGCTTCTTCCTCGGCCTTCGATCCGGGTCACAAGTGTAGGATTCGTCAGAGAGTTGATCTCCATCTGAGTGGGAGTTCTCCCCTTCGTCTTTATCCTCCTTTTCGTGCATTTGGTGATCAGAATCATTAGCTTCTTTCGGAAACAGCTCTGCTTGGTCGACTTGGCAGAGCGGCCAACGGTGGCCTTCCTGACGACAGACCTCGGAGTCTGAGCCGCCACACTGGACGTCGGCTGCGTCGATCATCTCGAACTCGTCTTTGCCAGTGTCGGCGTCTGATTTGACCACGACCCATTCGGTGTCCTCGTCCCGGTGAGAGGCACGATCGTGGCCTTCATTTGTTGGAGTGCTACTAGGCGTCATTGTTGCTGCTAAATTTCTACTGTGGCTGGTTGTCATATAGATAAGGAGAAAAGAAACTCTCGTACTCGTCCATATCCGGATTTAAATATCCTTTCGGGACAGCATGGCGACGCTTCGTAACCATTGCAAGTCATGAATGTCGGTTGATCACAGTCAACAACACCCAGCTTTGAAGAAACAGTAGTAAATCCCACATTGTCTCCATAGAATACGCGGTGAATTCGGGGATTTAGTGACTCACAAGTAGTCTGACTGGATGACGATTCCAGTGCAATATTGTCACTGATGCTACCTACTCTCGCATTGCTCTCCTGAGTTTCCACCGTTAAATGTGTAATTCTCATCTGTTTTACTTTGTTTGCTGGGAAAGGCTTCACTTTGCAGCTTCAATAACGAGATTCAGCTCACCATGGGACCACCCTCCAGAAGAACTCGTAGGCCAAGTGGTCTGCAATATTCGCAATTTACCCTCCCCACAAACATGCACCAGCTTCACCTACCTTAATACCGCGTTGTATGGGCCTGTACATACTTGTGGCTCAGTTCTTTGTTACGCGTTCCAGCATCAGTGGTTCGTGTACAGCGACTCTGAGCGGTATGACGGAACACTACCCCTCTGCAACAGCCGGCTCCCAGCTTTCTGCGCTCTATCAACAGGCGTGCGATACCCTTCGCGGATGCCCAATATGCAAGATAGCTTTGAATGTGCGATTCTCGAGTTACCATAGCAATTTCCCAGATGAGCTCCGCCAATCGACAGCTCTTTTTCAGCACAGCCTGCTGCTGTCTGTTCCACGAATGCGCCATCATACCGCACCACCACTTGCAGGTCACACGGTATCCAATCTAAGGACCAATGTTCGGGCAGAACTTACGCCACATTATGCCGCTAGTTTCATGCACTAAGATTCTGGACAGCTGTGCGACCTATGCAGGTTGTCCCAAAATCTAAGGCCAAAACCCAGAGCCTTGCGATCTGAACATGCCAGTATTGCCAGTGTAGAGACACGAGAAAGTATAAGATCTCCCATAATCCAAGGCTTGTGTTTTCTATCTTTTCAATGTCCTGACACAGCTTTCTACACTCACCCATACGTCCCTGTCCTGCATTCATTCGATCACCACGATCCATCGTCATTCAACACACTCAATCCAACAATGTTGTCTGCATTTGAGCGCCGTCAAGCCAACGAGGACAACCCACTCTGGCGACAAAACGCGGCAATGATTCGCCAGCTATACCAGGATGAGAGGAAGACTCTTAAGGAAGTGAAGGCCATCATGGAAAATGAGAAGGGCTTTCCTGTGACGCCGTGAGTGTTGGGCTGCCATCATTTTACTTGTCGATTTTGCAGGCCCTATTGAGGGTGCAGAGGTGATTCTTAACTAATTTGCCCTTAGGTTACCCACTTGGGAGGTCAAACTGAGAGAACTTGGAATACAAAAGAAGCTCAAGCCCAAGGATTGGTCCCTCATTTACCAGCACATTTGTCCACGTTTGCAAAACCAGGGGAAGAAAGAATTCCGCAAGCCAACAGTTATCCTTATTCACGGTACCAAAAAACCTTGGGATAAGTGTTGGAAAGAAATCAGGAGAAACCGCGCCGTACTTCAGAGGCATCGTGAAGGTTTGTAGAACAAATGCCACCCCATACTAGCACATTCAGCTCATTGGACGTTCTTTTGCTAATTTTGCCCGATGCAGGTCCTCTTCCTCCACTGCCCAGTTTCATATCTATACGGACACCATCACCAGAACTACTTGAGACCATTATTCAAAGACAACCATCGAAGGATGTCCACTTCCTTGTCCAGCAACTGTTTCAAACAGCCGTTGTCGGTCTCCAGCCGCTCTTCGAGCTCGGCGTATCGTCTCTCAACGAAAAGAGCCAGACATTCATCTGCCCGACCCCGGACTCAATGGACAAGCTATGTCTCCAAGACATCCCGTTCGCTATACTACTTGATCAAGCGTCAGGCATGTTACAGTCTCTAATCAAGTTTTTTGGGTCCAACTTGCTAACACCTGCGCAAGTGTCCCTACTTTCTCCTCAGGGCGTCACCGGACCTGGAGAAAGTCAACTTTGTGATAATCGAATCATTCCATCAAGCGAACACCCAGGCAACTTCGCCATCTCCGGGTGTACCAATACATCGAAATTTGAATCCAGTAATATCTATGCCCGTCCACAATCCGAATTCACGTCTACGTCTTCAGCAGGCCAGCAATTGGGACTGAACTTCGATAGCCACCACTACTTGTCTATGGTCATATATTTGTTCTCGAACGACCTTGTATCGTGGAACTCAGGGGCTGAAGTTACTGTATCCGACATCCTTCAAATGACTCTTGAATTCGTTTCCAGGCAATTGCTCTCGGCCCTCTTTCAAAGTCAGCTACTGAGCATCAAAGCTGCCTGGGAAAGCCTCTTCAAGGGTGCTCAAGAACTGTACAACAGAGACGCCTTCAGATTCTTCATCAATATCGGCATACAGAATGAATGGCTCGAGCTTCAAGATAAAGGGCCAGAGTATCTATTCTCCGCGGCCAAAATGAATTGTCCAGAAATATTTCGTGCTCTCATAGACAAGGGTTGTCAAACACCTTCATGTACCTCTTCGCGCCTCAGAGTCCCCCGCCATGAATCAATCATTGTAGAGACAATCAATAACGGCAGCCTTGATTGTGCAAAGCTTCTAGTCCAGCACTGCGACGTCAACCGTGAGTTTCCATATGACGATTCCGATGGCGAGTCAACTCACTTTGCTATGTTCATTGAATCCTTTGACCACACGAGACCGGATCATCTCGATTGTCTGCAATTTCTCCTGGACCAAGGTGCAAATGTGGACTACGAAGTTCAGCCAGGAAGTCTTAATCCGAAACGACAGGATGTGACGTGGGAATGGTGGGAAAATGTCATGTGGGAGTGGTGGGAAGAAGGCCAATACGAGCTTGAGAAAGACTGGCCACTTTCGATACTTGACTACGTCTACTACTTCCATCGCGCATCATTCCATGAGCTGCTTACATACAGTAAGACAACAGCGCATTTCAGCAGGGCGATGGCACTTTGGAATCTCGAAGAGGGCGTGGACAACCTTCGACAATACTTGAATATCGCCAAACCTTGGGGGGGAGCAGTCAACAACATTAAGAGCAATGTAAACATTCTAGGGCGAAAGAATCATTGTCTTGGGATACTCTTGGCTGAGCAATGTCTTCTCAGCACAATATTTCCTGAAAGGAGTATCTTTTGGAGCAGAGTGGCAGCTTTGTCGGAGCTGGAGATAGACTTCATATGGCTACCAACGACAGAGATGATTTCGACCATCATGTTATATGCCACGGCTTGCCTCGCCACTGCAGATGAGGGACACCAGGAGCAGAACGGATTGCAAGTAATGCATTGGCTTCGAGATAGAGGCATCCATGTGACCGGCAAGGCTCTTCTGACTGCTTATCAACTCGGTGGCCGCACTGTCATGCAATATCTTGCCTCGTTTTGCCATGATATCAAGATGGAGGGAGGCAAAGTTCTCGTTAAAGCTGTCCGAAAGAATGACTTCGAGTCAGCGAAAATGCTTCTGAATATCGGTGTGGACCCCAATTCCAGCCTGATCGTGGCGGGAGATCCGGTCATGAACGTTTTCGAGGCAGCCGCCTGTGGATCGACTCTTGCTACGATGAAGTATCTGGTCCAACGAGGGGTGAAGCCAAGGATTGGAACATGTGGTCCTCGTCCTTCACTTGCATTGGTTCACATGTTTCAGTATTCTTCTCGCGATGTAGTAGTGTTCGACAAAGTCCAGTATATCGTTGACGAGCATATGATGATCTACGAACCACTATGGCCATCGCTACCCCTTCTTGAGGCATGCATTTCACATGATGGAAATCAGCGAGACCCGGGACGGAAGGTGTTCGAATTCTTGTGGAAGAAAGGCGCAGAGCTGAACGCGGGGTCTCCTCTCGCGCAATGGATAGGTATAGGAGGTGGACACCAACTTGTCCATCAGATGCTGGATGCCGGAGCGGATCCGAATGCTTACTCATTTGTCAACCCTGACCCAGATTTCGCAGGTGCCTGTGACATCAGCAGAACACCTCTACAGGCCGCAGCTGGGATAGGCGACTACACGCTAGTCTGCCTATTGCTAGAACTCGGAGCAGATTTGAATGCACCGGCGGGGAATGCACCGGCGGGTCATGAACATGTCCCTGGAAAAACAGCCCTGCAAGCTATCTGCGCCTGGGACCCAACTCGACGGGAGGAAAGACTTCGGAAAGACAAGATCGTACACCTGCTTCTCGAAAAAGGGGCAGACGTTAATGCTACGAACTGCGAGGGGTATACAGCGTTGATGCATGCTGCGCAGTGGGGAGATATATCGACTGCCTTTACCCTCCTGAAGTATGGTGCTAAGCCGAATGCGATGTCGAAAAAGACAGCGCTTTCTGAACCGATGACGGCTCTGGACATGGCTGCTGGGCTTGGCCGGCTAGACATGGTCAAGTTTCTTCTCAACGCCAACGCGTTGAGTTCAACAGCGTGGTCCACTGGGGAGGACTACGAGGGGGCAATAAGCTTGGCCAGAGCGTTTGGGTACTTGGTCGTCTCTCAGCTGATTCAGAGGCACTCAGCCGAACGACATCGATGGGATGTGCCATCGGGAATATCGGTTGCGACGAGCCTTGATCCAGAGTATCCATGCCAATCGCTATCGCTTCGGACCAAATCCGCCACAACCATTCGGCCCCACTCTCGGAGCCAACTTGATGCCCCGGGAAGTCCGTTCAGTACACCAGTATTGGGCCAGACGGATGATCCAAGCAATACGCGCGTGGAACAAGAGCTTGAGAGCAGCCCTGTCACCTCGAAAGCAGAAGATATAGGCGCATCTATGACAAAATTGACTGATGTGAGTTGGCCTTCTGGTATCGAAGATATTGGAGACAGAGCGCCAGTAGCGGAGGCTGGATGCGACGAATCCAGAGTTGTGAGGACCGACGAGACTGATGATCAGACTTTTCATGTCGAGGAGGCCACATTGGGGAATGAGGCATGGTTGTATGAACCGAGAGGGCAGAGTTGGGTCAAGGAGGATCTGCGGAGTGCTGCCGTGCTTGCCCCAAGCAGCTTGGCTGAGGATGTCTTTATGGGCTTCCCGGGAGTTCAGAGTTTATGATTCCGAATTCATTCATATATATGCTTGGATGGTTCTATTCCAAGTTTCTGTGACTTTGGCCACATTTTATTTGTGTACATCACGCATTTGGCTTTTCTACTATCGACACAGCTATTACAACATTACTGCAAGCATGTAGATTTGGCCAAGAGCTCAGCTGCTGTACGACAATGACTATTTCTAGTCAACGGACAGAAGAGCACGCAGATATTGAACAAACACTTCATCACAACATGACATATGCGTAAACTTGGGTCAAGGTTGGATTCCCAACGTGTTTTCTATGTCGCGGTTGACTGGCCGGCCTGGGCCCTTGCATCCCGGGGCCACTGGCACCTGTCCATGACAGAAGGCAGTAGGCTCACAGGCGACACCGCAAATGCAATACGCCGTATCGTCTCGGATCTTTCTCGGTGGAAAAGTCAGTCGACGTAGCAGAATCCAAGAGAAAGCTTACGAAAATCCTCGTTTTGGTCTCGGACCCTAATTTAGGCCTCACAAGATTAACTTCGATGTGCGTGAAGACCTCACAAAAAGCCTCAGTTTTCACACCATCTTCCAAGGTTTTTCATCCGGCTCATCGTATTAATGTAATTAGATCTTTCTAGGTGCTAGTTGGACACGGCTATGAAAAAGATTTTGTGATCGTTGCCGTATGACTACCTGGCCGACTATTAGCCCCGAGGCCACTTGTGCCCACAATTCTAGTCTGTGCGACCGTTAGAAGCGATGCTCGCTAGTTTTGGCTTTGCGCTTATCATAAGGCGTGGGACATGTACCACAACTTTGTTTAGTTGTAGCTGTTATTGGCGTCATTTTTTTTATTTCTCTCTCTTTTCTTCGTCTTCTTCCAAATGCGGCATCTTGGATGGTGAAGCAGTACAATACGCAGGGACCGCATATGCCTGTGCATGTGTACAGATTAAGAACCAGACCACTGACCAACCCTAGGGAGTGACTCACCTAGCGGAAAGTGCTCACCACGGTCTCCGTAGTATGTCAAACAACGCCGTTGGACAAGTGGTTCACCGGTACAGCGCTAATGCAAATCGAGTCAGAACATAGGAATATAAAAAACGAGGCCTTTCCCCCAGCCGACAGGTAGAACCGTACAGAGATTCCTTCAATACCACCATAAAATACCTAACAGCGACATAATCTTTCATATTCTAGTATCAGGTTCGAAGGCCGTCAAGATGTTTTTCACGCCAACTGCCACTCTTCTCTTGGCCACCCTGGCCGCGACTGTCAACGGCGCGCCCCACGCTGGGGCGGCTTTCAGCGTAACGCTTACCAACACGAACTTGAGCACGAACGCGGTGTACACCGTCTCCGGTGCCGGTGTACCGGTCATCGTTAACAGCACATCCGTCTTCGACCAGGCTACTCTCAAATGCCTCCAATCGATTCACATCCCGGAGTACCACTGTCTTCTCGAAAGCAGGAATTCAAACCGCTCAGTTGCATTGGGCCCCGGCAAGACGCAGATCGCTGAGCCGATGGACGTCGGCGAAATCGAGTGCGAATGGAAGCTCCCGGCTTAAAGGGACACGACCAAGCCATACCTGAAGTCGATTAGCAACGGCCCAAGTACCAGTGGAGTTCTACTCTATAAAGGCTCGGGATCACATCCGTCCTGGGTATGGGCTTGACAAATTGTATCGACAGGGCAAATTTAGTTGAATACTATATCTCCGTCGTTTCGAGTGCTAGTCATGTCTCTTGCCTCTCTCGACGAAAACGCCGTAATCCTTCTCCCGTAACTAGGTATTGTCGTGTTTAGGATTGTCGGTCACCTCATCTTGATTGTTTTGAATTACTCACTGTACAAGACGTGAAAGGTTGAAAAACAAATTACTATATTCTCTTGAGAAATTGCCTCGTCACCAGTCGAGCGTTTATAACCCGTAGTATGGACGTCGACATGCATTGGTGCTGCTTGCAAATGCAACTTCTCCGTTGGTCATTGATTCTCGGACGCTCCGATTTCAAGCCAGCACGGTAGAAAGCCGTTGCCCCGACGTCATGTGGGCGGATCAGCGGGATGCACCCGACCGAGACGACCGGCTTTGTTCGGTAGAGCGTCGCATTCGATTGGCCCCCCAGAAGACTTGCAGCGTACATGTGTGCTCACCACCTAGACGACATGTAACCGACACCAATCAAAACCATTCCCACGCGAGCATGTCCATCCCTCTACGAACGGTGCATCGTCTACTACACAACAACATAAGGCCAGTGTTACCATCGCACGTCCGCATTGACGTTGCCGCTCGCCTGCCAGCCCGCAGTTTCTCCCTCACAGCCAAGATGGCCTCAGATCCCATCGCCGAGAAGCTCAAACAGTTCCCGACCTGCGACATATCAGGCGCACTGGTCAAGCTAAAGTACCGCAACGGCGGCTTTCTCTCAGGCCTGACGCTCTGGTCACCAGAACGCCAGGCGGGCGACACAAGAATCGCCGGCCCAGCGTACACGGTCAAGTACGCGCCGCTGTCGGACCCGGCGCCCAAGCACCCGACCCACTACATCGACTCCGTCCCGGCAGGCGCCGTGGTCTTCGTCTCGGCGCCGGCCAAGACACCCAACGCCGTGTACGGAGGGCTGATGAGCGCGCGGGCCAAGGCGCTCGGGGCGGTGGGCAGCGTCATCGACGGGCGGTTCCGCGACCTGCACGAGCAGCGGGAGCAAGGGTGGCCGGTGTTCGCGCGGGACGTGGGCACCGCGCCGCCGCAGGAGCTTCTCAAGGTCGTTGGTGTGAATGTTCCGGTCAAGCTTTCGACGGACGAGCAGGATATGGAGATCAGGCCCGGGGACTACATCATTGGGGACCTGAACGGGGTTGTGGTGTGCCCCAAGGAGCTGGCTGAGGAGGTCATTCCGATCGTGCAGAAGATGGTCGACGCGGATGATAAGGTTATGGCTGCGCTGCAGGAGGGGATGGGATTCGAGGAGGCTAGCAAGAAGTTTAGAGGCTGAATCTCGATGGCCTGGGAACTTCACGGTAAATTAGACTTGAGCCAGATCTCGCCCGGTCATACAGGCTTCTATTAGCGTGACCTTTCGCATGACTATGCATACTCATGATCTCGATACAGTAGGCTGTACACTCCGTGTAGTTTCACAGTGACAATCTGATTTTGCTCTGTGCTTTCATGACCACGAGGTTGTTGTCCTTTTACAAGAAATATTAGAGTTTCCCCTTGATCGGTTCGAATTTCCCACCTCTGCCCTGCCCCTCATGGAACCTAGCCGCCCCTTGGACGCTTTCCTTTGCAACAACCTCAACACCAGCATCATGCTCATACCTCAATGCATCCTTGAGGCTCGACGCCTCGAAGGTGCTGTAGTACGCCGACCGCCTGTCCAGGTTCATGCACTCTTGGGGAAAGGTCAGCAGGCTCCTCGCCAGCGCCATCGCCTCCTCCAACGCCCCGCCCTTCTCGACAACGCGGTTCACCAACCCCATCGCTAATGCCTCCTTCGCGTCGACAGGCCGGCCCGTGAGGATCATGTCCAAAGCCCGGCCCAGGCCAACAATCTTGGGCAGCCGCACGGTCCCCCCGTCGATGAGGGGAACACCGAACCGCCGACAAAATACCCCCAGCACCGCAGTCGTGTCACAGACGCGCATGTCGGCCAGCAGCGACAGCTCAAGTCCGCCAGCCACGGCGTGGCCTGAGATCGCGGCTATCACTGGCTTGGAGACGAGCATCCGTGACGGACCCACTAGCGAGCGCGTATCAATGATTTAGTCCGGAGCTTGCAGTGTAGAACGATGCATCTTAGAATGTGTATGGTCCCAACCGAAAGTAATGCTTACTGGGTCCAAGGACATCCTCCAAACGATCCCTAGGGTTTGTCGTCGTCACATGCTTGACGCGGGAGGAAGCATCAGGGCCGACGTTGGAGGTCGAGGCCGAGCCCGACGCGGCGACCTCGTGGAGGTCGTACCCGGCGCAGAAGGCCTCGCTGCCGGCGCCGGTGAAGACGCACACCTTCTGCGTGTCGTCCTTGTCGAACTTCTGGAATGCTTCGGCGAGGAGGCGTGCCGTGGCTGCGTTGACTGCGTTGCGGGCTTTGGGCCTGTTGATGGTTATCACCGTGATGCCTTCGGCTGATGGCTCGTATAGAGCCGTGGCAGGCGCTGTGGCGGCCATGCTTCTCGCTATGGCTTAGTACGGAAAATGAATATTGAGATCCTAGAATTGGACTGCGCTCATAATTAATTAGGTCACTTGCTTAGTGAAGCCTCAGTGCCATGATGGGCTGTCGAACTTGTCGTTGAGGCCTCGGTCTCAACCCCTCAGCTGACAAAACATGTGATTGCAGTGGACAGGGACGGTTGCATCAAGCGAGAACTTTGATGGGAGCAGTCAAATGGACGACAAAAACCAGTTTTGCTACAATATCTGCAACCTCGATGCGCATGTATATATGTTCTTTCTTATTTTTGGAATTTCCTGCAGTTTCAGTAACACATTTTAACACATTTTGCTCCACACCATCCTCCTCACAGGTGGTCGCTATAGCCTCCATTTACACGTTCGCTGCAGAGTTTGCAGAAAATCGATGTTTCCATAGTCGTTGCCATGTAAAGTCACGATACTATCATTTTGCTCTGTTCTTACAGATAGATTATTCCGAATGGTTTTCTGCTGCTATGACGCTCGAAAGTAGCATGTGGTCGTTTCAGCGTAATCTTTTTTGTTAGTTGGCCAGTCGATTGATCCAATTGGCCAGTCAAACGAACCAAACATGCCTGAACGAAAGCACCAAGAATATCCCAGTGCACTAGCCGGGCAAAATCCAACCACCAACCAAGGCCTCGCGACAGGAGCGGAGAATTTATTAGGCATCTGTCCGAACCATCCACTCAAACCACTCCCTGGGTGCTACTAGTTCGCGAGGTGGAGAAGTGACTGACATGTGCAGGACGCTTAGTGATATCGAGCTGGCGGTTCCGAGTTGGCGGGTTGGCAGGCCCGTATTGGAGCAGGGGTGCGGAAAATTAGTGCTCAAGTCGGCGACGTCTTCATCACCCCGTGGAGTGATTCAGACTGGCTCAGACTGGTTCATGAAGTGAAGATGCCATCAGCACGGGCTGGCGCGCTCGATGCATGTCAGCACTAGCAGGAATTGCGTCAGTGGCACATGGAACAATTATCTCAACCAGCGAGTTTCCATAATTTCTATCAAGCTTTCCTAGGACGTGACATCGGGACGTGACATGACAGCTCGCAGTCGCTGTGTCTTGTTTGATGGGAGGGCCACCCGCACCAGACTAGCTCGGATTTCAAAGGAGTGGGTAAGGTATAAAGATCCCATGTCCTGGTCGATTTGCAAATTAGCCCCGACAGTGGATTCGGTACAAGATTTCCACCACGTGTCTGCACGCTGCTCAACGTCGAACGACTACCTGAGCGGGCACCCATAGGAGGATGGTGGAGGATGGCACCTGGGGTAGGCCGGAAGTGGCTTTGGCCGGTTCTCGGCCCTGTCAAGAGGCTTGGTAAACAAAATCTGGCCTAGCGGTGTGGTTGTACGCAGCTGAGAAGTCATGCATACGTGAGCTTCACACGCCACAGGCTGCACGTTTGTGGGGAGACGGAGGCGCTTCTAGACGTGGTCCAGGGAAATTCCAGAGTGCGGCGGGGGGAACTAAATGGCCAAGCAGAAGAGGCTAACACCTTCGGGGATGCTATTCGGACAAAAGACATGGTTGCGCTGGTCTGCTCTTTCCAGATCAGCGAAAAGAATACACAGGGTCGTTGCATATTCTCTGCCACCACTGATTGAAACTTGATATCAAACGCCCTATTTCCTGAAAGAGCTCTCTTGTATCTTGGTAGCAGGACGGTAATTACCGGCTCAAACAAGTAACGGAGTACCAACGCGGTACAAGTTGTTGGGGTGTGGCTGCCTCTGAGAGTGTGCCTTCCTGACCCGAAAGTTGGCGTAAGAGGGTCCAAAACATCCCGAGGTCCTTGAGAAAGCTCCAACGGCTAAAACACGTCGTCAAACTCGTGCCCATACTTTTCTTACACGCGGTTGAATGTGCAGCAGAAATGTCTCAGTTGCCGTCCATCCCAGACCTGCTTGTCCGCCATGCAGAACAACGCGGCCACAAGGTCGCTTATTCATCACCGTCGCGGGAGATCGTAAGTTCCAGGCCTGGGGTCTTCCCTGTTCTTGTTGCTCCCTCTTGTTTTGGTTGAAGCGGGTCGGGGCTTTGATGCAGACAAAATGGACACCCAATGGTCGCTGATCACCAGGCCGACCGACAGACGTATCGGGAACTCGAGACACGAACCAGACGCATCGCAGTGCATATAAGGCGGGCTGGAGTCGGGCGAGGAGACGTTGTGGCCGTCGTTCTGGGCAGATGCCTCGAGGCAGTTGAGAGCACCCTGGCCATCACGCGAGCAGGTGCGCTGGGAGTCCCACTCGATCCTCGCTCG
Source organism: Diaporthe vexans (assembly GCA_021188095.1). NCBI lineage: Eukaryota > Fungi > Ascomycota > Sordariomycetes > Diaporthales > Diaporthaceae > Diaporthe > Diaporthe vexans. The sequence goes on from JAJLLZ010000014.1 coordinate 800,771, forward strand.
CCACCCTCCGAGCTTTCCAATGTGCTACACCACAGCGGCGCGCGTGCCGTATTCACCGACAGCCGCCGGTTGAAGCAGGTTCGCACTGCAACTGAAGGACGAAAGCACACAGTCATTGTTGTTTCTTCACTAGACGAATCGATTGCCGACGGCGAATCAAAACTTGCGCGGTATGAAAGCTGGGCTGAAGATGAAGACTGCACAACCTCAGATTTCAAAATTGAAGAGGACGCCGGCGCCGATGCCGCTTTCCTACATTATACATCCGGAACGACAGGCTCACCCAAAGGTGTATTATCAAGCCAGCAGAGCTGGCTATGGTCGGCCCAAGCTTTCGTCAACGCCTTCGGCCTGACACAGGACGACCGCTTCTTCTGGCCTCTTCCACTCTTTCATTGTATGAGCCACGCGCTTTGCATATTCGCGACATTGACTGCGGGAGCAAGTGTCTACCTCCCCGAACCCAACGAGACGATTTTTGATAGTCTCATCAAGGGGCAGGCCCAGACGGCCACGATCATTGTTGGCGCACCTGCATCCTATCACGACATCGTGGCTGCAGCATCGACGTCGGCAACTTCGCTGGCTTTACCCCGGTTGAGGGCATGCATGGTCGGGGGATCCTCGACAACAGCAGCCCTTAGTGCTCAGGTCCAGGAATTATTAGGGGTCCCACTGACGAACAACTATGGATGCACCGAAGCATGTGGAGCGATTGCGGTCGGCAGGCCAGGCGACTATTACCGTGAAGATGCGATCCCAGCACCCGTTCCAGGTATGGAGCTAAAGTTAAGAGACCCTGACGGAAGTGAAGTTCGAGAGGGCGAGCAAGGCGAAGTCTGGATTCGAAGCCCTGGTCTTATGATCGGATACTACAAGGAAGCCGACAGTCCGTTCATGCCAGAAGGCTGGTTCCCTACTGGTGATATCGCGCGTGGATCAACACAGCAGAACAATTTGACTTTTGTTGGACGACAAAAAGAATTGATCATCCGGGGCGGTGAGAACATCCGGCCAGATGAGGTAGAAAGAATTGTACTTCAATGTCCTGGGGTTGCAGATGTTGTCGTGGCTGGAATTCCCCACCGGCTTCTTGGAGAGGTACCTGCCGCCTTCGTTGTTTGTGAGAGGAAAAGCACCATTCCCGGAAGAGATGCCGTCGATCTTAATCCGTCAGCGTTGCTCGCTCTATGTCGAAAGTCGCTCCCCGAATACAAAATCCCTACATGTGAGAAACAGTCTTGCCGTCCAATTACATGTGATGATGCAGCGCTGACCTTTCAACCAACAGCATTCTACCAAATTGATGCTGTCCCGCGAACCCCGCTGGGGAAGCCAAAACGGTCGGCTGTGGCCTCCTGCACAAGCAGGCCACTGACGGCTCTGTCCAAGCTGCGGTCAAAGGACTCGATCATGGCTATGGTCTCAACCGAGACCATCAGAGCATGTGCTATAGACGCAGATGCAGGCAGCGAGGACGCAGCGTCGCTCCATCGGCACTCTGATCAACCATTCACAACCCTTGGTCTTACCTCGCTCGCTGGTATAGTCCTTCGGGATCGTCTTTCCAGCCTCACGGGATTAGATCTCCCCCCGACCCTCGTGTTTGACCATCCCACTCCTGAGGCAGTCAGCGAATATCTTTGTGGACGCCTACTTGACTCTAAATTACCACCTGCACTACCGATACCAATGCCAGAATCACTAGGTTCGGATGGCGGGGTAGAATCAATTGCCATTGTCTCCATGGCATGTCGGTACCCTGGAGGAATTTCTTCTCCAGAGGATCTTTGGCGTATCGTATCTGATGGAGTTGATGTGACCTCTGAGTTCCCAACTGACGTGAGTGGTGTCTCGCGTTCCTTTGCCCTTTCCCCACCTTCACCTACCCCCAGAGAGAAGCATCCTGTTAGATGGTCCCCCATGGGAGAAGTCGGGAGAGCTTCAAGGGCTCCGCAAATACCTTAAGAAACTGGCTGACAATCATCACAGCGCGGTTGGAACGTCGAGAAATTGTACAACCCAGACCCAGACCACCCCGGCACCTCAATCACACGCCGTGGGGCGTTCCTAGAGAACATGGCGGACTTTGACGCCGGGCTCTTCGGCATGTCTCCGCGCGAAGCTCTTGCTACGGATCCTCAGCAGAGACTGTTGCTAGAGACAACGTGGGAGTTGGCAGAGCGAGGTGGTATTGCCCCTTTGTCGTTGCGAGGAACACAGACTGGTGTCTTTGTTGGCATCATGTATAGTGAGTATGGAGATAATGGGAAAGACATTCCTGGTAATTGACGAGTCCTAGCTCCCCACAATGAGAGAATAAAACTGACTAGAAATCGATACAGAGCTGGAGGCATATGCTGGACTCGGTTCATCTGGGAGTGTAGTCAGCGGTCGTGTGTCGTACTGCTTTGTAAGTGCTAACCCTCCTAACAGTGCGATAATACGAAGACATCTAACAATTGACGCTGGTAGGGCTTGCATGGACCGTCAATATGTATCCACACCGGATGTTCATCCTCGCTAGTCGCCATCCACCTGGCCGCCGCATCTCTTCGAAGCGAGGAATCCTCACTCGCCATCGCGGGAGGAGTAACGACCATGGCGACACCCCACTCGTTTGTATCCTTCAGCAAGAGGCGAGGTCTGTCCGAAGATGGCCGCTGCCGAGCATACTCGAGCGACGCAAGCGGAACAGGCTGGTCCGAAGGCGTGGGCCTCGTGCTCCTTGAGCGGTTGCAAGATGCAAGACGCAACGGGCACCAGGTGCTTGCCGTAATCCGTGGATCCGCTGTCAACTCCGATGGTGCTTCGAATGGACTCACGGCGCCGAGCGGGACTGCACAGCAGCAGGTCATAAGGGCAGCGCTGGCACAGGCGGGTCTGTCGCCGGCGGATGTGGATGTGGTTGAGGGTCACGGCACCGCGACGCCCCTGGGTGATCCTGTGGAGGTACAGGCCTTGATCTCGGCGTATGGAAACGGCGGTGATGTCACAAAGCGCCCTATTTCGAGACCATTGCTTCTTGGTTCGGTCAAGTCGAAGTAAGTCCAGACCAGTGGTCACCATTTTTTCAACAATAAGAGGTTACTGATCCGGAATCTGGCAGCATCGGCCACACTCAAGCTGCAGCTGGCGTGGCAGGGGTCATCAAGATGGTACAGGCGATTCAACACGGCATCGCCCCAGCTTCTTTGCACATCAACGAGCCCTCGCGGTATATCGAATGGAAGGATAGCGGTGTGGAGCTCCTTACCAAGACAATGCCATGGCCCACATCGTTCGAAAGGAATTCGGTACACAGAAAACGCCGCGCTGGGATATCATCATTCGGCATAGGCGGCACAAATGCGCACGTGGTCTTGGAGCAGCCCGCCGAGGAAGAGAGTCAAAGACAGCTGGAAATTTTTGGCAATTTGACACCTCCAATGACACCAGCAACACCGAAGACATCAGACAAGACAGGTCTGTCCTTCCCATGGATTCTATCTGGCGCAGACGAGGCTGCTTTGCGGGCACAGGCTCGGACGTTGCTAGCAGCCAAGGCAATATTCCTCCAGGACCCTGCCGATGTTGCCTGGTCCCTTGCAACTACAAGATCTGCTCTTCGGCACAGGGCGGCTGTAACTCCTGTTGGGGGAGATTATCAAGCCGCGCTTGAGGAATTGGCTGGAGATGAGCAAGACTCCGGCGTTGGCACGGTTCCGTCACATGGGCAAGCGAGCGCTACCAAACCTCGGGTGGCGTTCATGTTTTCTGGCCAGGGCGCAAGGCTGCCCAGTGGCGATGTACTAGAGCAGCTCTGCGCCGCTTTCCATATTTTCTCAGACGCGTTCCGGGAGGCATGCGACGAATTGTCTCTATTCTTGGAATGTCCACTTAGTTCTGTCTTGGGCAACGGCGAGGGACGTGAGACAGATCCTCGGCTGGACCGCACAGACTTTGCTCAGTCTCTGCTTTTCGCGTTCGAAGTGGCAATGTTCCGTCTCCTCGAGTCGTTCAACATCCACCCGGATCTGGTGTCTGGTCACTCTCTTGGTGAGATCTCGGCGGCATATGCCTCTGGGGCTCTGTCACTTCGCGAAGCCGCCACGATTGTTACCTGCAGGGGCAAACTCATGGCTGATTTGCCTGCTAATGGCATCATGGTGAGCGTCTCCGCCGGCGAGGAGGAAGTCGCCGAAGAAATATCACGCCACAAACATGTGATTCAGAATGGTTCCGTTGCTATTGCAGCAGTGAATTCAAAGAATTCGGTAGTCGTTTCTGGCACGGCAGAAGCTGTCATGATCATTGCAGAGAGATTGGCCAGCTCAGGACGACGAGTTACCCAACTGCGAAACATCAGGCATGCTTTCCACTCATCGATGATGGATCCTATGCTGGCTGACCTCGAACGAAGCCTGGAATCTTCAATGAAGAATACAAGACAATCCACAACCCCCCTCATATCAAGCGTTACGGGCAGTCGAGTCGAAGCAGCCCAACTCAGGTCGACGACGTACTGGACCCGTCATGTACGCCAGACCGTTCGCTTCGCTGATGCTGTTCAGGAGCTCCAGAACGATGGTGTCTCACTCTTTGTCGAAATTGGACCTTCTGCAGTCCTGTCACAACATGTGCCGGAGTCTATCGTGACGCACAGCCACGTCAACAAGCTACTGGACGCTCTAGGCCGGCTGTGGGTCCATGGCGTACAGGTTGACTGGAAGTCTGTCTTCAAAAGTACCGGTGCGCATGTCGTTGATCTTCCAGTCTACCCGTTCCAAAGACGCAGATACTGGCTCGACCCACCCAAGCCAGCGACGCAGCAGACTGAGCTTATGAATGAACTGGGACACGGGATACTCTTCCACTCGACTTCGATACCGGAGACCAGCAATATCATCTGCATGGGACGCCTGTCAACGGCTAGACAGTCCTGGCTACGCGATCACGTCGTCAGCGGGCAGATAGTTGTCCCTGCTGCGGCACTCACGGAGCTAGCTTTGCGGGCAAGCCAGGAGTGCACTGGAACGGGCGAGTCAATGATGCTGGATGAGTTCACCTTTGTCGCTCCAGTCGCTCTGAGAACGGAAGGAGACGATGAGTTGCAGGTCCAGGTCGTCATAGGGGAAGCACAAGAGCAAGGAGCGAGAAGTGTTGACGTCTACTCACGGCCCCGCGGTGTCCCGGCACAACACGAATGGGCACGACACGCCACTGGTGTTCTCAAACCGGCCTCCCCGCTCAACCAGGGAGGTGATGCTATCATGAAAGGCTCCAAGCCACTAATCGATGAGAGAAAGCGAGACGAAAACAAGAAAATATTTGATATTCCCAAAGCATACAACGGCTTGGCTGCAGCAGGCATAAATTACGGGCCAACCTTCCAATCCGTGCGAGCTGTCTGGCGTGAGGGCCAGGACGAGCTGCGAGCACATATCGAGCCGCCTTCAAACCAGAGCCGGATGTACGCGCTGCACCCAGCCCTACTTGATGCCGCACTTCATGCGTCTTTGCTTGCAGAAACAGACACAGCTGTTCGCAACATTTGCCTGCCATTCCTGTTCCGCGGCGTTCGTATCTCTACATCAGCTGGGTCTGGCTCATTGATTGCATGCATACGCAAGCTGGGCGAGAACAAATTCTCTGTGTCTCTCACAGAGAAGGCGACAGGGAAACTGGTTGCAGAGATCTCTGAGGTGGTCACCCGCGCGTGGAGTCCGGCGGAACCTGCCACGGGAGATCTTTATCGCCTCCGGTGGGAGGCGCTTGCCAAATCCGGAATAAGTGGCCAGTGGCAAGAGTCTTCCAGTCAACATGACGAGGTGTACCGAGTTCACTGGGATCCCCGAGACCACGGTGCAGACGAGAGGCACACGATCCAGAGCAGAGTGCACAAGGCTGTCACCGAGGTGCTCGATGTGATACAAAGTTGGCGCGCGGAAAAGGCATACTCTGGTGGACGCCTTGTCGTTATCACAAACAGAGCGTCACTGGACAATGATCCGGACCTCGTTTCAGCAGCCGTATGGGGATTCGTGCGTTCTGCACAAGCAGAGCTAAGCGGCGGACGCGTTGTGCTAATCGACCTGGACGGCTCAACAGAGTCCGAGGAGGCACTTGTGTCCGCGATCGCCTCCAAAGAGGCGACTGTTGCCGTGCGCAAGGGCATACCCATGGTTCCATCGTTGAAGACGATTTCTCTGCCACCAGTACAGGACGCGTCATTGAAAGCCGCGGTTTCTGCTTCAACACTAGACATCAGCGGGACTGTGTTAATCACCGGCGCCACGGGAGGACTCGGCGCCTTGCTCAGTCGGCACATTGTGCGTGTCCACGGAGCCAAAAGTCTGCTCCTGTTGAGCCGGTCGGGCATGAAGGCGCAAGGCGCGGCTCAGTTGTATGACGACCTATCTGCCGCAGGTGCCGTGGTGCACATCGAGGCTTGTGACTGTGGCGACCGTCAACAACTGGCCACACTGCTTACGGACATTAGCAGTTTAAGTCTTCTACCTATAAGCGCAATCATCCACTGTGCAGCTATCGTGGATGATGCTGTGCTCAGCTCCCAAGATCCAGGACGGGTATCCCGTGTGCTCCATCCCAAGGTCGACGCTGCCTGGCACCTGCATGACCTTGCCCCGTCCACAGTACGGTCTTTCGTATTATTCTCATCATTTGTTGGCATACTTGGCAATGAGGGCCAGGTCGCCTACTCGGCAGGAAACGCTTTCCTGGACGCACTGGCCCGCTACCGAAATTCTCGTGGACTGCCTGCCATGTCGTTGGCGTGGGGTCCCTGGCTCAACGAGGTTGGATTGGCGTCCGACAACAGGTTGAAAGCTCACAGTGCCCGTCTCGAAAATGCAAAGCCCCTCACGGACCAACAGGGCCTACAGCTATTCGACAAGGCAATGCAAAGGAGGTTCTCATCGGAGCCGGTGATGGCGCCGTTGCTTGTCGAAGGCCCTTTTCCACTAATATCAGGGGGTACGGGGGCGCCCGAAGCAAGCGTACCCGCAATAGACGGTGGAAGGAAATGGCGCCAACTACTTTCAGAAATACCGCCAGGCCAGCGTGAGAAGAAGTTCCTCGAGTTAGTCAGAGGTGAGGTGGCAAAGGTGCTGGGGTACCAGGATCAGGACCTCCCAGAGCGGCCGCTCGCAGACCTGGGCTTCGACTCCTCAAGCTCAGTGCTGCTCAGCAACAAATTGAGGAGACTGACTGGGGTTATGGACTTGCCTGTCACACTGGCACTTGATTATGAGACTATCCCAGGACTTGCGCAATACCTGCTCGGCCGATTGGACCTTGAGCGGCTCGCCGAAGAATCGGGAGCGGCAACACATGCCCCATACACCAGAGGTGACGATATTAAGAAGCCGACAATTGCACCGGAAATTGACGATGTAGGCAGCTTCCCAGCGCTCAATACGGTGAAAAGAGATTCAGAACGTGATCATGAAGGTGTGGATGTCCAAGCGTTCCGAGGTCTGGCTGCTCTTTATAAGCGGCTGTGTCATCTCGAGCAGTACAACGCAGCAGCGGGCCTGCTGGGGTGCTCCTCACTCGCCCTGCCAAGGTTCGAAATAGGACCAGACATGTTGAAATACGCGGCGGCTCCTCAACGCCTTGCGACTGGTCCCCCTAATTGCGCAAACACTGCCATACCATTGGTATTGCTACCATCATTCCTCCCGCCAGTCATCGAAGACGGGTTCAGGGGAAGTGCCTACAGTGCACTGGCGGCTACTATGAAGGAGGAGAGGGATATTTTCGAGCTCCCGCACCCGGAAGGGGTAGCTATGCCCGAGGACATTGAGACTCTTGCTGCCGTACATGTCGGCACTATCCAAGAGCATTTTGCAGGCCCTGTCGTGCTCGCTGGATTTTCCGCCGGCGGTATAGTCGCTCACGCAGTGGCTTCCAGGTTGTTGAAAGATATTCAAAACCAGGATGGGAGAAAGGTCCAGGTGGCGGGCTTAGTCCTCATCGATACATATATCAACATGGTTGGGAAAGAGCACCCAGAGTGGCTGGACGCGCTACCTGCTGAGGCTCTTACTACTCGTGACGGAGGTCTCTTGAGCATGATTGCAGATCCTGATCTGGCGCTGGCCAAGCTCGGGGGGTATTTCAGGTCATTGCGGAACTTTGAGCCGCAATTACTCCCCGAGGCACTGCCGACACTGTTCCTGCGCGCACAGTTCCCCACGGCAACCATGCCAGAGGGCGAAAATGAGTGGCAACCGTCGTGGCCTCGAGCTAATACTACGCTTGATGTGCCAGGGAGTCACCTAGAGCTTCTCGGAAAGCCGTGTGTGGCAGCCTCTGCTGATGGGATTCGGCGGTGGATGATTCAGGTTGGAGACCATGCCTAGCTATCCAGTGAGAGTCAAACATGGAACAGACAATCGATAGACTTACTCGACAATTAGCGATAGCTTTGGACTCAGTTTGACGTTGTCGTGCCTGTGATGCGATCCGCGCTACAGCTTTCGTGATCGGCTCTGTCTGCCGCGCCGTACTACTAGTAGCAGCTTCGTAGGTCCAAAACGGTAACTACCTAGCCAGCGGGGCACACGTACTGTATCTCCTGGCCGAGGCGTAAGCAAGCTGTGCGCCTTGGTCAGTGCTGGTATTATCTCCACTTTGCAGCGCCCCTCTAGCCAACCTCAGGCAGCAGTCGCCTGCTCCCCAATAATAAATCTCTGGCGCCCAACCGGGTTTACGCTGGCACAGACACCTTATGTACTGCTGTGTAATGCATGGGCCAAATGCAAACGAGCTCCAATGAAGCTCACTTCCGACTCACCCTATCTTGAGTACAACCTATTCCAGATTGAGACGCAGTTCAACGCGAGTGGTAAATGTGGCCCTTGTACATATGTAGGCTTTGTTTGCATCGAAACGCCCTGCGCCGAATCAGGGGATGTGCCGAAGCCGAGCCGCCCACGTCAATGTATGCCTAGATCTGCAGCTTATGATCATGGCTAGTGCGAGCCACGAAGGATGCTCTTGCAGGACGTCACACGATCAGCTGCAGCCAGTCAGCCTCAATGGCATGTTTGCCCAACTTGTTAGTGTCTTTTATAACCCTCAAATGCCTGATTACTGTCAAATTAATGTCTAATTCACAGTGCCTAGGGAATTCGGAACTCCGCCTTACGCGTACTGAGGTCATTCTCAACAACGGGATTTTTGGTCTTTATTCCAAGGTTATCTCATCAATCTGCCTTGCTGAAGTTACACAACGGCAATGAGTTATTATAAACCCTGAAACTCTCTTTCAATAGTATTTTCACATTCTACTTAACCCCTTTCAATTGAGATTCAACTACAACCCCCGTCTTATTGCTATAAAGCTGGCTGAGATATCAATTCACTCGATTTCTATACGCAACAATGTCGAATCCTATCAAGTACACGATCGGCTGGATCTGTGCTGTTGGGGCTGAACTTGTTGCCGCCCAGGCATTACTTGACGAAAAGCACGACGCACCGGCCAATATACCTATAAACGACAATAATACGTACACCTTGGGCAGCATCAGCAACCACAACATCGTTATAGCTGTCCTGCCGTACTGTCAATACGGACTCGTCTCCGCTGCTACTGTAGCGCGAGACCTCATCCGCAGCTTCCCAAATGTGCGAATAGGTCTCATGGTGGGCATCGGTGGCGGCGCACCGAGTAGTATGCACGATATCCGCCTGGGCGACATTGTCGTCAGCTCGCCCAGCCACGGGATTGGGGGCGTGCTGCAGTACGACTATGGAAAGACGATACAGAACCAGAGTTTCTCCCTGACTGGATTTCTGAACCAGTCCCCACAGTCGCTACTAACGGCGATCGCCGTGCTGAAGGCTCAATACGAAAGTGACGGCCATACTCTTGAGCAAACCATCAATAACGTTCTCGAAAAGAAAAGAAGGCTGCGGTCTAAGTACCAACGGCCCGACACTAGCACTGACCGACTATATCACTCGTCTTATACACATAGAGGGAGTGATAAAGATGACTGCGGCGCCGTCTGTGAGGATACCGAATCGTGCTTGGTCTTCCGTACTGAGCGATCAGACGATCAGGACAACCCGGGAATCCACTACGGGCTGATTGCCTCTGCGAATCAGCTTATGAAGGATGCATTAATCCGCGATCGGTTATCCGCAGAGAAGGACATCTTGTGCTTTGAGATGGAGGCTGCTGGGCTGATGAATCATTTTCCCTGCCTGGTTATTCGGGGAGTGTGCGACTATGCGGATACACATAAGAATCACTCCTGGCAAGGCTACGCAGCTATGGCGGCTGCTGCTTATGCAAAGGATTTACTTAGTATGATTGCGCCAAACATGATTGAGAAGGAAAGGAAGCTAAGCGAAATCCTTGATGATGGTCAGTAGCTACACCGTCTCCCGCAACACTTTTTAATTCTATAATACATATTTTAAATGCCAGTCGCTGAACCCAAGTAGTTAGTCAAAAACTAGAGGACGTGCACTCTCTAACGGTCAAGATGAACCAATGTATTGGAGAAATGCAGGAAGATAGTCATGCAAAACAAATTAGGGCCTGGTTATCGCCACCTGACCCCTCGATCAATCTTAACAAGGCTCTCAAACAACGCCATCAGGGCTCAGGCCAGTGGATGATTGAGAACAACAAATACACAGTATGGAAAGCTCAGCCTGGGTCCTTTTTATGGCTCTACGGCATCCCAGGCTGCGGCAAGACAATCCTTAGCTCGACTATTATTGAGAACTTAGGTCGGAGTCAACTTTCTTCTACAGCCCTCTTCTATCACTACTTTGATTTCAACGACGCAAAGAAGCAGCAATTTGAAAGTATGGTCCGCTCCCTTATTGGCCAGATGTACTGCAAGGAGACAACCCTTCGAGGGTTTTTGGATTCGCTGTACGCCTCTTGCGAAAACGGTATACGACAGCCTAGTGATGATGCGCTGCGCGAGGTCTTTCAGTCCATGATACAGCGGGCTGGCGAAGTCTGGATTGTTCTTGATGCGCTGGACGAGTGTCAGAGGAGAGATTTCGGCTTGCTCTCATGGATCGAAGAGCTTCTGCACCACCAGAACAACATGCACGTACTTGTCACAAGCCGCCCGGAGCAAGACATCAAACGAGTCATCGAAACAGGGACTTCCAGTGAGAGAATGATTTCAATTCAGGGCAGTCTGATAAAGAAAGATCTTGAATATTATATTCATGCAAGGATCAGAGGAGATGGGGGACTGAGAAGATGGCACTCAAAGCCTAATGTGCAGAGCGAAATTGAAGCAACTTTGTTAAGGAGATCTGATGGGATGTACGTATTCCTAATGAGGTTGATTCTTCAAGCTGCTAATGCCTCACAGGTTTCGCTGGGTTTCATGCCAGCTCGATGATCTGGAAACTTGTCTTGATTATCCAGCTGTAAGACGGGCTCTCGCATCACTGCCAAAGACATTGGACGATACATATACACGGATCCTAAACAACATACCGAAAGAATACAAGCCGCATACAACACGCATTCTGCAACTACTCACATACTCGGAGAGGCCACTGACAATCGATGAAGTCGCTGACGCTCTTGCGGTAGAGATAGAGTCGAGGCGATTTGACCCAGAAAACAGGATGCCTGACCCAACAGAGATCTCAAGCTACTGCTCCAGCCTGGTTCTGACCGTTACAACAGAGACCCACTCTAAAGATTATAATGGAGATAAAGGGGTAGCTCAGCTCCAGCTTGCTCATTTCTCTGTTAAGGAGTACCTTACCTCGGATCGAGTTCCGGAAGATATGTCCAAGGATTTCAACAACAATGCCCCCAGAGCAGCTATCGTCCAGATTAGCCTGGCGTACCTGTTGGGGATTAATCATAATCTTCTGGTTGCACAAATCAAACGAAATTTCGCCTTTGCATCCTACGCAGCACAATTTTGGGCAAGTCAAGCTGCGATTGCGGAAACATACAGCGAAGAGACCCAACAGCTTGTAGCTGAGTTTTTCCAATGCGCCAGTGCCTATGAATGTTGCTATCGACTCTACCCTCTTGGTCAGCCATGGAAACCAGATTTTGATTCGGGAGAGAGCAGAAGATGTCCATCTGTTTTATACTACGCGTCTAGGGCAGGGCTCGTTCATACTTGCCGAACGCAGCTTGAAAAGGGCGCCGATGTGAATGCCCAAGAAGAAGACTACGGCAACGCTCTATATGCAGCTTCAGTCTCTGGCCATATCGAAATTGTCAAATTGCTACTTGAGAGCGGCGCTGACCTGGATACCGAGACGGGATTTTACAGTAATCCTCTCCATGCCGCTTCAGAACGGGGGTATGTGGAAATTGTCAGGATGCTACTTGAGAAAGGCGCCGATGTAAATGCTCAGGGAGGGGAATATGGCAATGCTCTCTATACGGCTTCATTCAGAGGCTACCAAGAGCTTGTTAAGTTGCTTCTTGATACGGGTGCTGATGTGAACGCCCATGGGGTAGTATATGGCAATGCTCTCTATCACGCTTCAGCTAAGGGCTATATTGGAATTGTCAAGTTGCTTCTTGACAAGGGTGCTGATGTGAACATCCAGGGAGGACTCTATGGCAATGCACTCCAAGCCGCTTCAGTCAAGGGCTTTAAGGGGGTGATTCAGATGCTACTCACCAATGGGGCTGATGTGAACGCCCAGGGGGGGAAGTATGGCAATGCACTTCAAGCCGCTTCAGCCAAGGGCTTTAAGGAGGTGATTCAGATGCTACTCAACAATGGGGCTGATGTAAACGCCCAGGGGGGGGAGTATGACAATGCGCTCCAAGCTGTTTCAGCGAATGGCCATAAGGGTCCGAACGCAGCGCGGGAAATTTTTCAGATTCTACTTGAAAACGGCGGTGTCGTGCAAAGCAAGACCGAATCTCTTGACGGAGAAAGCAAGCGATCCGTTGAAGCCGACTCGGATGACGAAGCTCGAAGACTTCAGGAACAATTACATCGTCAGGCATTCAAATGGGCATTCAAATGGGCTCTAGATGCCCAGATCCATGACCCAGGAACCCAGAAGAACATGACCCGCACCACGAATGTGGAAACTTGGTTGCGAGATGGTGGCGACGTCTTAGTATGGAATTTGGGAGAGCCCAGCTCTGTGAAGTACACTCCCATGCAGTGTGCCGGTCAACAGCCAAGAACTACGGAGCTTGTATCTCAGTGGACACCTCCTCGACCCAATTACACCGCGGGGTACTATTTTCAGAGCAGTGGAACTCCCATGCAGTGGCCTCTCCGTGGAATTTTACAGGCCATTCTGAACGAAATTGTTGGAGTGTGTGCTCGTCTGGGCAAGGCCACCATGTCCACTGTCAGGGGCACGGCATTAACCCGAAGATTTACATCAGAAACTACAACAGGCACTAACACTCCGCCTTCATCCGTCGACTACCAAACAGCGGCAGAGCTGTCATTGAAAAAAGGAAATTGCTCCCACCCGATCACTGAAGAGGTCATCGCGTCTCAGCCTCCCTGCAGGGTCCCTCAGCACAACAAGAAGCCGCTATTATATGAACTTCAGCCGTGGGAGGCTTACTTACTTTTCCTATCCCTAGACGAGGAACCTGGGGCGCTATGGCGCTCATCTCTATGCAACATCTTCTATGAGTGTCTAGCTACAGATCATGGTGTTAGCAAAGTAGAATATGAGTACGCTGCCTGTATCGATGATATCTACTGGGGCTTCTATATGCCCCTTGACCCACTGGGCCAGTTTAGGGAGGACTTTATTTTGTCTGGATACTTGCTATGTGTATGGAACACATTTGCCGACCTAGGGAAAAGGATCCCACCTACAGACCCTGCGCATGAGAAGCTGGTTAAGTTATTTAAGGAGCTTATACGCCTACCGCCTTTCGAGGTGAGGACGTGGGAGGTGAGTTTATAATCTTATTTTAATATTTCATAAGAGCTGACTTTGTATATAGGGGAACGATGCCCCTTGGGCCGATCTGCCCACCCTGGATGACTTTCTGATTACCTCGTGGAAGATGCTGTGTAAGCACATTTTGTCTTTTATAATTTTCTCTCACGCTCCTGTATTCAATTTATTGATTAACACTATATATAATAATAGATGAATTAGAGGTTACAGTATCTGATTTTGGGGACTACTGGGCAAACTACTTTGCCTTTCTTGGCTGTCTAGTATCTGCTGATATAACACCTGACTGGTGGGAGATCCCATCGATTGTTCTTGAGGAGATCATCTCTGAGTCCCGCTACCCCAACTCCCTGACTGTATATAAAACTAATGCCCTGGCTCAGTTTATAAACTATGCTGGCAGCGCCTCCTATAAATGGTGCATTGATGACGGTGTACTTGGTGTAAACGCAACTGTGTATGTTATCCTTTGGATGCTCAAGACTACAGTAAAACGCGATTGGTTCAATGATGGGCAACTACTTGACGATGAAGCATTTTCGCTAGACTGAGAGCAGTGAAGGATACTAAATTTAGCCTTGGAATGAGCTTGGATGAGTACAGGCAGGAAAATTGTGAGGTACCAGTGGTAATTGATATGCCGAATCGTCTGGACTCCTGAAATGAAGCCTATATCCAGGTTCTTGGTTGTCATCCCGTACATTAGATTGTCCCTGCCTCTCCTGGCCCCGGGAAGATGATGCTGGCCATGATGAGGCGGGTGGTTACCACGAGCCTAGCTTTGGGAACCAGCAATTTGACGCCAACCATACGCTAAGTCAGCCCGCGTATATCAGTTATTCTGGCAGAGGTAGCCGGCATCCTGGCGTGTGGCGTGTGGTGATAGTCGCATAGAGTTGATCGCTTTCGAAAGAGACGAGCTGGCTTCGGTATTTGTTTGGGCCGGATGGTGGTCGAGGTGATGGGCAAAATTGAAGTCAATGCTACTGATCTCTTCAAAAGGACATCAAGTCCATTTTTATGTTGTTATAGTTATCGTCTTGCTCACCGAGCTCCGGACCAGCCAGTTTGTCGTCCCGATAACCATAGCACGCTTCACAGCATATAGTTGCCCTCGAAGATTGGAGATAGCTCGCCCCGGTGACAGCTTCCCGCCAAGCTGGGTTCCTCCTTGTGATATTATAAGATCAGAAGGTTGCTTTTGCTGGCCCATGAGACTGGAGCATAGCAGCATAATGTTGGGCCTTGATCATTCAAGCTGCTTAAATAACTATAACCTAGAAATGCCACAGTATAAGGCATCTACCTAATCCTCACTCGCGATTCTTTTGAAACTTTGGTGTCAAGCTTTGACTTGGTATTGCATTTGATGGTTTTAAATTCGCCAAATCACATGGCTCTTAGCTCCACCTGAAGGCATTGCCGAGTCGACGCAGTGCCGCTTTTCCCGGTTCCCGTCTCTCGACCTGCCGTCTATATTGACCAAGGAGACTTATTACGGTATCCCTGTAAGTGATAGCGTCATTCGACTCCAAGTGTCGATCAGGGTAGGACTCGACCAACGGTATCAAAGACCGAGTCTGCTCCCACACGCCACCAAGCTGAAAAACAATTTTGGGATCCACCTCATCCATGATAAACTTGATAGTGTCGACCCGGCCATTGTGCGTATTTTTGTCCTCAATCAGTCTTTCAAATCCTCTCTCGGCAAGGCTATTGCTACAAAAATGGAGAAAGCCCAGCACTGCGCAAGACAAGAGGGGCGGTCGCGACGACGAAGCTCCCAACAAGCCTGATTTCGCTCTGCATTTTGCCTTGACAACCGATACAATACCAAACTGAGCTGCCAGTCCAACAAAGTCCATTCCATTTCCGGAGGATTCGAAATCCGAGAATTGTGTTTGTGACCAGTGAGTCTCACGTATTGCTGATATTCTGGGTGCGTGCGTGGTGGAAAACCTGGGGTCTTTGTGGGGGTCGAGCCCGATCTTAAATGTCTGAGCTCTACGCAACTTGAATCTTGCTTCTGTTTCCTCATTTGATGCGATGGTCTTTCGATGTGTGTCCCACACATTCGTCATGTCGACATCTAGCTTGTCTAAAAGTTCCACCAACTTGTCTGAGTTGTGAGGCATGTCCGAAACTCGGATAGCGTGATTGAAGCATCGCATCACTATCAGTCATATTTTCGTAATGAGCGACTCGGTGCTCATGACCATCGACCATTGCTCGCTTGCAGAGCGGTATATGACTAGTGCTCTGAGAACAGCGAGGTTAGGGTCAAAGTTAGAGGATCCCTTGAGACATATTTCATCCCACATTGGCTCGATCCACTCCCGTACAGTCCTGTGGAGGTAATTGACGTAGCCATCATCGGAGACTTCTAAAAGACCTCTTGTCCGGCTATTCAGCCTCCGCTTCACTACTTCTGCAACGTGCTTCTGTTGCGTTTCCAAGAGTGCGTTGATGTCTTCATCCATTGACCCCAGATCTTCATCCGCAAGATACAGTAGGACGGCATCCAATTTTTCGTTGTTGTCGATTGCACATTGGTGAATCTGGAAAATATGAGAGGAGCTGCTGATGTAACCCGGTTTGATCCTGCTCCAGATGTTGTCGTACAGGGACGATAGGTCCGCCGGTATGTCTTCAAGAACAGCCAGTAAGTCTGAGATCTTGTCACCCTCACTTAACCCCAGACGAATTTGAGTAACCACGACCGAGACCCATAGAAAGACTCCCTGGGCTTTGGTGACAATACCGCGCATAAGTGTTTCTGCTTGCTTGGGGGAGTACTGTTTCAAGTCTCGGAAGGCAGGTGTATTCTCAAAGACCCCACGAACGTAGAGTAATATGTCGTGTTCCGTTACTTGTTCCATCCTCAGGGTGCGCTTGTTCTTGAAAGCGTCTGAGAAAACGTTCCAAGGACGGCTGCTGACACAGATTTTGGTGCCACTCCTCAAATTAAGGGCTTCCGTGAATTCAATCAGCTTCTCGTGGTCGCCCTCAAATTCATCGAGACCGTCAATCAAGAGGAAGAGGTTAAAGCGATCCCCGACATGGATGCTGAGCAACGAGAATGCTTCCATGAGCTCTTTCCACTGCCAGTCTGGAGCACGGTTGATCGATTCAGTCCCAAGCGCCTTACACAAAGCCCACCGCCGAGGACATATCTGAGGTGCAATATCTGGTGCCTGCTGGATGAATTGATGGAGCAGCGCCCTTAGTAGCCCTTCTTGAGATTTCTGTATGGGACTGCCGGCATTCCAAAAGAAGAATGAGCCCCAAAGAAGACGACGATGCGATTCTGCCGACCATGCAGTAACCTTTTCACGAGTGATATAATGCTGTAAGACGTACTTCATCATAGTCGATTACCAGCGCCCAGCTTGCCAGTTATCCAATATATATCGGACGACGGATCCTCTAGCCACGACACGAATGGCGATGGGAGCTGAGCCTCTGAGTCTGTCAATTCAGCCTGGTTGAACATCCATTTGAATGTCTTCTCATATGCCTCGGGAATAGCTTCTTCTCGTTGATTGATGTGACTAAACATAAGGCTGCTGATGATCGCCCTGGCACATGACCTATCGTCGAGCTCTCGACTTTTTGGACGCATAGTGACACAGCCATTAGTCATCTGGGACGGCAATTGACCAGCTATTTCGTCGAGTTGACGTTTTAATGACATTGTGTCCTCTCTGATGTGGCCAATTTCAAGGGCTGTCATGCCCTGCTGCAGAGACATTTGTTCCAATGCGGCCATTTGCCTTGTCGACTGACTCCTGCATACAGTCATGTTAAAGACAAGATCTCTCGGGGACATTATTGCATTGAAAGGTAACCATCTACCTCTCAAGTCTTACCAGAGGATCCCCAGCAAAGCTGTTGTTATCTGTTCCCTTGCCTGCCTCAACTGAGTTTCCCAGCTATTCAATTTTCTTGATGAAACTGAATTCTTGAGAGTAACTTGGATGCTTTTAAGAATTCTCCCGGGGTCAACCTGTCCAATCGCAGAGTCGTGCATTGCGGGCCTGGAAGACTCGACCCTGCCCAGCTTTGAAACAGCAGCTCGTATATCGGCACATGTTCGCAGACAGTCGGCGCATGTTGCGAGAAGCTTCGACTGAATAGCACCATCGACAGTGTCGGTATTCCTCAATTTTCCCGATTCCTCCTTAATGCTCTTGCTCAGCTCAGAGAGGTCGTCGACGACATGACCTATTTGGATAACGGCTTGGGTCTGACCGGATGCTGACGTGTACACCTCCCGTGTACCCAAGAGAAGGCCAGTACCAAAATCGACAAATTGGATTACGGCCGCAGCAACTGACAGCGCAGTCATAGGATCCATGGGCGCCTCGTCCTGGATGGGCGGGAATCTGGGTGGTTGTGTCAAATATCAATCGCAAAGACGGCAATCTGACGGGCGATATCGGGCCACCCTAGTCCTCGAGCGGGGACAAATGAGCATGGGAGTGGTCAGCTTCTGTAACACGTTGTGCCTTCGTCACGTGAATTTTCAGCTCACTAGCCATGTCTCAGGGCATAGCCGGCACAAATAATGATACTACAAAACTGATTTTGCATGTTTACTGTCACACTATACACTGCGGCTCACTTTTAATTAGTTGGCCTTCACCTTAGCAACGTGGTTCAGTAAAGAACTGATAATATGGTGACCAAAAGGGCAACAGGTCCTAGGCCATTCCACACCAGAGCACTTTTCACGGCGCCAGATGTTCCTGAAGCTTGAGTCGCTTCTCCTTGGCTGGTTTGTGTAGCCTCCCCCTGACTGCTTTGTGTGGCCTCTCCCTCCTCGCCTTGACCAGCCTCACCGGTTGAGCTGGCGGTTGTACTGGTTGGTGTGTAGTTTGGGTCGGTATTGTTGTACGAGGAGGTGAAGTAGTCGTCACAGTTCTCATAACATGAGTAGGTACCATGGAAGACCGTCACTGCAGCGCCTGCCGACTCGGCGAATAGAAAAGCGTCGTCCGTCCACGGCCGAGTAGTTACCTCCGGGCCTTGCGTCACTTCTTGTCTCTTCCTCTTGTCCATAACCGCATTGTTCGCAGCGAGGGTTAATTCAACGTCCTTTCCGGAAAGTGCCTTCACATATTGCACCACGCATCGGGGCATGGGGTACATATCCACGTACTCATATCCATCTCCACGCGAGGTCGAGGTTGTGTGGACATCGCTGAACTTGAAGCTATAGTCACCACTGGGGCAGCAACCCACGGATGTGACTACCACGTCGAAAGACTCTGTGACGATCGTTGATCCCGATTTGTATTGCCCCTTGTCGTACGGGTGATATATCGACTCCTTCGCGGTTGTATACCCTACTGGGCAGCCCGCATAGAAGGAGGCGGTCCCATCGTCGCCGGTTGTCTTCGTGTCGATAAATTTATTCGCGAAGCATGCCTCATTCTGTGTGTTCCACTCTCCGAATTCTGTGATTGAGCATTCGAGCCAATCGGGTGTTAAGATCCGACCGTCATTCGCCAGGATCTGGCAGCTTGTCGAGACGAGATACATATTGGAGTCACCGATGCATGATGGAGCAGGAGTAAATTGCGTGGTCGGATGTGAAGGCGGCGGGATATATGAGCTTGTCGGCGTAGGGGGTGGAGTAGGAGTCGGAGCTGCGAGAGGGTTGGGATAATTCGGACAGTCGGGGCCGAAACATGTGGATGTTGTTCCAGAGCCTTCGTAGACATATCGACTCAAACGGTCTGTATGAGCATAGATATAGTCTTTGTCGTAGTCCCATGCCACTTCGGTTGTGATGAGGGGCTGAGTTGAGACTGTAAGGGTCACCGTTTGGCCGGAGAGAGATTTGACACTATCAGCCCGACAGAAGAACCTGGGATAGAAATCTTCACCGGGCACAGCGTCGACTTTTGTTGCGAACTCGTAGGCTCTGATAACCAGGTCAGCCAGTGAAACGGAATTTGAAATTGAAGGCCTATGAGACGCTTACGAGGGACAACACCGAGTGCCCATGCTTTTAACACCATCTCCAAGGTCTTTGCTTGTCTCCCACGCCACTGTCATGCCCACAGGACAGTCGTTAACTTGAATGTCTGGATTATAATACCCTGCATAACAATCGGCATCATCCCGATCCGGAGGTCCCAAAACTGTGACAGTGCAAATGGGGGGATCCAATTCATCTGTCATGGGTGCCCCAAGTGCACCTTCGTCTGGCCACTGCGTGCCACATGGCATAGTAGTCAGCCATAAATTGGAAGGCGCAAGGCATGTGGTAGGGGGCACGAAGGCCGTGGTTATACCCAAGGTATGAATGTCAGGCATGGTCAAGCCTCAAGTGCTCCCTTTATGTGGGGGAAACCCTGGCGATGTTCGAGATGAAAGATCCAGATGAAAAGGAGTGCAATCTTTTTGAATTCCACAACTAATGTAAGCCGGTCGGAACTTTGAATGGAAAACACCCACAGGTATCACAAGGACAAACGCCGCAGCCTCTGTGGGCTGATAGTGAGTAGCCAAGACGGCACCACGGCCCCTATTCATACAGTGACAGGGTGCATGTTGCCATTTCAGAGCTTACTGGATATCAGCCTATGGATGTAGGCACGATATGTAGGCACACAGATGACCTGTCAGTTTGAAACAGCGAAATATGCTGTGTTACTTCAAGCCTCAACCCGGATTGGACCCCTCCTGCTCTTGGCTCTCTGGGTATTGATCCTTCAGGAACTGGCTCCACTGGATCACGGGTGTGCGGCAATTTTCAGCGCTAATTAGCAAACACGTGCGTCCAGCGAGGCTGGAATACAGGGACAATCTCTCTCTGGTCCAGACTTGATGCAGTCGCATCCTCATGCGAGATGATGTTCTTAACAGTCTTGCGTGTGCCCGCGCTCGGTACAGTCGATATTGGGTTCGCCGAGATCAGCTCCGACCAGCTGTAGCAACACCAGGAGTGTGAAAATGACTTTCGTGTCATATTTTTCGTCCTCATCTTCAATTGGCCCGGCTCGCGTTTCATTCCTCCGGTGACAACTGCCAGTGGACATGAGCAAACGGTCACAAATGCAACTATTTCCAACGGGCCCATCAGTTCTCCCTACCGCGTTCTCCACTGTAGTTTGACCGCTTCTTGTGTCTAATGTGCTGTGATATGTTGCAATAAACCTTTTTGAGAACGGATATTCGCAGGGCAAAAAACGGATAGTACAGGGCAACGTGTACCCCCTGTGCGCCAACGTTTTTTTGCACCACCCATTCGCCATACAAAACAACAATACATAGTCACTGACTATACATATCTCTCACTACACATATACCACTATCGTCGCTTCTGATTGCCCCTATCGTTTCTTCTGCCCTAGTGTTTTGCTACTTTTTTCCTCGTAATTAATCTATCTGCTATTGCCCCTCAATATAGGTGTAGTTAGAGACCTACACTATTACTGTAATACCAGTAATTCCTGAGGATATCCTTCTAATAGCAGAAAGATTAATTATAAGAAGAATTTTGTATATATTGTACATTGTAGGTGGTTGGCGAGGGGGGGATTAGTAGGTCTACAGGTAGGGGGGCATAAAAAGCACTTAGTGTAGGTGGTACGTAGGTGAGGTGAGGCCGAATGGCGGGCTCTGATTGGTCGGTGGGTACTTGTTGCCCTATACCATCCGTTTTTTGCCCTGCGAATATCCGTTCTCACCTTTTTTAGCATCATCTCAAGTCTAGACTTTGTAGCAGGAGCGCAGAATCAGGTGTCGGCGCTACCAGACGCCTAATTACCGGGCCGCATTTCCTTCCGAACAGGACAAAGAGGCGTCTCGCGGGACCTGAAACGGATATCTGCGAACGTAACGGAAACTCGGTCTGCTCCGTACAGTAGCACATCCATTGTTTCTGCTTCCCGCTTCTTTGTTGTGCAGGCTGTTTTATTTGAAGATTCAGGGTGTTCTGGAAGGATGTCCCTGGGACCACTGTAGCCTCTAAATTGGAGCAGGACTCTGATGAATGTTCCAGCTTAATCCCAGCGACATACTCGTTCCTTCTTTCTCCGGAACATTACACAAGTCTGATCTGTCGCATATACGTATAATACTCATTCTTTTGTGCTGAATACTCTCCAAGATTCTGAAATGTCCGACGAACAATACGAGTTGCGTGACGCCTGGCGTATCTTGCGACGCAGTATAGACTACTATGACCATTGGCGGCGTGGTATATTATTTGCCTGGCGCGATTCAGAACGAAGACCAATTTATAGCCAATTCCCAATCCCGTACTACCAGCCTGGTTCTGCACCTGAGCATGCATTGGTTAGTCCGGACGCCGACGTCCCCGAGCGGGGAGTTCACCATTTTAGAGATATAGCCAGGACAGATGAAGGTGCTGGCGGACGGACAGTACCAGCGGCCTTGGAGGGATACTTAGGGAGACTCGGGTACAGAATGGTTAGGATACTAGGTCACGGCTCGCAAGGTTTAGCGGTCTTATTCGAGGAGACAAGCACGGGAGATAAGTTTGTCTTCAAATGGAGCATGGATATTTTCCCCATGGCAACGGAAATGTGGTGTATGAGGCAAATGGTGGGGGCAAGGCACATTATCCAGGTACGTCTGTGCTTCTGCGTTAAAGAATCTATCGTCTCCGTCGATGCTCCATACATTGGGGACACCCGCGGGCACTAATGTGTCTGGGGGATGTCATCTGAGTGCCAGGGCACAGGGAATATTCACCGGCGACGGACCTTGACTCTAACAACCTTCGCATTCCCAATGCAAATGGCAACTAACTTTACCTACACAGCGGCTCTTCCCACCGTCGATAGATGCCATGGATGCAACTGCTCACATATCCGATGCGTATTGGAATCGATGCATGGCTGATGATGTTGATAGCCGGGATGAGTTGGTTTCCTATTGTGGCAATCCCTCGTTACTAATTTATGCTATGGAATATATGCGCCACGGGAATTTCAACGTAAGAATGCAAATATTTCTCGCCCTGAAAGCATTGAACTAACCCCACCTTCCAACCCCAATTCAAGCACACTGGGCAGGTTGTGCGTTCGAGGGGAGCTGATACGAGAATAATTGTATACAGGGACTCGCACGGAGGCTGTCTGGTGCATCTATAGATTCACCGGTATACCTCAAAGATTCGGAGTTATGGAGAATATTCCTGTGCTTTTTCCGGTCTATCATTGCTCTTGCCTACCCTGGCAATTGGGGCAATGGTCTTAACCCGGGACAGCAACAACCCCCGACGCAAGAGGAATTCATTCCTATGGGCTCCACTCTGCCGGTCAGTACGCAGAATGGTCTGGTCCACTTAGACATAAACGACCGCAACGTAATGCTGGGCGAAGACACGACGGCTGTTCAGGGAGGTAATGGTCACGGGCACGACTCGGTACCAATTTTCAAGATCGGTGATCTAGGATATGTTGCAGCATTCAGAGAGCCGCGTTACCGTAACAACTTTCGGGCCCATGTTGGGTGGAGAGTGTGTGGGAATCCCGTCGTACGTCAATTGAATAACTCTTATCGTTCACGTAGCATGCCGTTTGCTAAAGTATTTTCAAGTGTAATCCTCCAGAGCAGTTCACAAGGACATGGAACAACGTTTCGGACTGGGATTCGTTGGCAGCGGATGACACGGCTGGGAAGTTTGATTGGTGGACAAATTGTGAGCATACTCCACATAAGAATATGGGAACAGTCTCATATTGTTTGAATAATTTTACTGATTGGAGAGTGAAAAGTGTGGCAAGTTGGGCGGCTGATGACCATTCTGGTGAGTGACTTCCATAAATGTGCTGCGTATGGCTCAGGCTGTATACGGAATAGAAACGGAACCAGTTTTGGTAAATGCTGCCTGAATTATGCTGATATTTGTGCATAGCTTACTCAGTGCCAAGCCCAAGTCCCACCGGACTGTGTGTGGTAAGCATCTTTGGATATGGTCTTAAAACTGTCAAGAACAGGAAACCCCCCACATGTTCTCACAGTGTCACTCCCTTCGAAACGACCCTCGCTAATGGGGGTTATTGACCTGTGTACAGACTTCTGTAGCTGACTCTAGTATGCTGTAGGTTCGAGGTGACAGTGGCTGATGGCAGCAGAAGGAGGATACCGACTTATATACAGCCACTTGTATCGGATCCAAGCATGAGTATTTACGATCCACTACTAATAGACACGATAGCGTGGTGCATGTAAGAGCCCTCCGAATATGTTTTGAGTAGCTTTGAACAGTTGCTCCTCTCACGTATAACATTGGTTTCAGAGGTCTATTTGTGCAATTTCAGAGCTGACTCTGTACATTGTAGGGCCCATAGGCCAGCGGATAGGCCTACGATGTTGGAACTGGAACAACGAATCGTTACAGCCGTGAACAGGGACTGGAGTAACGAGGATGATACGAATCGAAGGACGGTCAGAGACATCCTGAGCATGCCTGCCCCAACACAGCCTCCGAGGCCACCTTAAGCTTTGGACATAGGAACTTGAACACTGTGGTTGAATGTCGCGAGAGCCAAAGATGCTCTTGGGCACTTCGAGGTTGGTATGCTATGCTTGCGAAAGGAGGCCGAGCAGGATTAAGTGACATTAACCTGTGCAGCCCCTCCGAATTTATTTGGGCATACAAGATCACACTCACAATTCTTCTACCAACGTTCAATGACACAGCGTTAAACAAGAAATACATTGCACTTAAAAATAATAGTAGTGTAGGAATACAATTATGCCAAGTAGGCAAGATAGCATCAATAAGAAGAAATATGCAGTTCAACTGCAATATAAAAAGAAACAGAAGACTCGTACGGGTTCTTATCACTATACTTAATCTCGAATAGCGAAGTGACGTCCGTCTTGTCGCTTCACATATTAAGCGTGTCAAGGCGGAATCCAGCATAGGGTAGTCGAAGTCCGTGTTGCCACACGAGGCCGACGATTGGTCATTTGGAGGTAAGATTCTATCTCGTCCCATGTCCACTCTTGGACATAGCTGCGAAGGGGTGCGCCCGGGGAAAGATGGTCATGGCCCCGACTAGCAAGGGATCGGCTGTTTCAACAAAGAAATCGAATGCTTCCAGAACCTTATGAATACATTCTCCGATCAATCGCTACTGTGATTGATCAATTACCAAACGAGAAATTTTCGCGCGTTCCAGTGAGCTGTGGCAGCAAATGGGTCGTTCTTCTGCAATAGCCTACAGGACAATGATCGTCCTGTGTAAATAGTATCATGGAAATTCCTTTTCAATCCGTTTTGGGCCCTTCAGCCGAACCGCTTCCAGGTCAAAGACAAGCCGTCTCGGGATCATGTTTATCGGGCGGGACAGTAAACACTATTCATGAGCCGTGCGTGCGCGGGGGTTCTCCTCCAAGTGAGTCTAACAGTCAACAGGATACAGCCACGCCGTTCCCGCTAATAAAGTCCAGCCCTCGATACCATTGCTGTGTCTTTGAATGTACCAGTGGCTTGTAGCCTTGCCGGACGTAAAAATAGCATTCAATCACCCTCCACGGGAATTCGCGGCTTGAAACGTGGCCTAACAGTCGGGCCGGTCATCGTGAATCCTTTCAGACTCGCCCAGTCGCTCACTTCCCAGCATATTCATTGCCCCGGGCTTGCTGAAAAATGCACCTTTTCTCAATCATCCATCTCCAATGCCGTCAAGACGGATACAAGTGGAGCCCTTGCTTCTTTCCACAATGGCCTCGGGATAGCTCCTCATGTCTGCTGTGCCGTTCGGCCTGATTTGCTTGCGCAGCCTAATGATCATCAGCAGCCTGACGTCTTCGCCAAGAAATGCTACTTCTATCTGCCGTCTCAATCTAAGCCGTACTTGTAGTCAAAGACTTGCTCCAGATCGTAACATGTTCACCTGGATATAAAGCCAGCCTGCAGAGGTCAAGGCTCCGTATCTATCGTTCTCCCCATCGACAAGATCACACTGTTGCTTTATGAGTATCTTTGCCACATTACATCGTTAAGACATTCGTTACTGTTCAGCATAATGCATCCTAACACATTCCTTTTCAGCGTCGTGGCCCTTGCCGGCGTGGCTGTCTCCACCAAGGGCAAGGACCATGGCCCAAGCTGCCCGGAGCAGGAGTATTACAACAAGATGATGGAAAGCAGAAATCGTAAAGCCGCCGTCACAGACTGTGCCAAATGGCTGAGCGGTGACTTATCTGGTGCCAAAGACATTCCTAAGTATTTCAAGGAATGCTCTGGAGACAAGGATGACGAGCGTGTCAGCCGAGTTTCAGCCGCCTGTTCTTGCATCGCCACCTCGTCTGTCAGCAGCACCGCGTCGAGCACGGTCATTGTGACTACGTCGACCAGTCCCTCCAGCAGCCTCGTATCTTCAACTTCTGTAGTTTCAACGCCTTCATCTGTCTCGGATTCGACCAGCATAGCATCCACCTCTGAACACCCACCCACCACGTCTTCGAGCATTCCGAGCCACTCTTCTTTTTCAACTTCGGTACCCACGGACACAACTTCCTCGGCAATCGGCTCTCACACCACATCGGTGCCAGTCACGGTGTCATCGCCGTCTCAGTCCAGCGACGGGACTACCACTTCCATTGGTACTCACAGCTCCGACTCTACTTCTACATCGGCGGCTCACACCTCGTCCTCACAGTCTGTCCATTCCTCGTCTTCGCAGGCGGAGTCCACGCATGTTTCTCCCACAGGTCACAGCAGTTCTTCACCGGATGTGTCTCAGTCAACCGGGCCAGCAACGATCCATTCCCAGGCAACAAGTACCCATATTACCCCTTCACAGTCAGCTTCTGAGTCATCCAGCAAAACACCTTCTTCACGGATAGTTACCAGCCTTGTGCCAGCGCAAGCGTCCACCCCTTTATTAACGACGTCGACAATCTGTGAGTCCTCGAGATGAATACAGCTGGCTAGGCATAGAGCTAATTTGATCAACAGATACGGAGTCTGTCTTTACTGTAACTTCATGCGCTTCGACCAAAACTGGGTGCCCAGCTGCTAGCACGGTGGTGGTCACTTCCACCATCGCCCTATCTACCACAGTCTGCCCCGTGACCGAGCCGTCTCAACCTGCTGCCTCTAGTTGGGACAGCACCACCACCAAGCGCGTGACCTCCACCCTGTGTAAGCATTCCGACGTGATAAATATGTAAGGGTGCACCACTGACTTTGTGCAGACACCACGACTACGTATACGCTCACGAGGTGTCCACCCGGAGCAACTGACTGCCCTGTGGGCAACATTCCAATCACCAAGACCATCCCTGTCGGCGAAACGGTTCTGACAACCACTGAAGTTCTGCCTACGGGCAAGCAAGGCAGCACCGACCAAAAGGCAGCGCCAACTCCCAGCGTGACCGGTGGAAACGACAACAATGAAAAGGGGACTCCATCCTACACGGTAATCAGCGTCCCAACAACAATCCACACCGTCATGAATGGCGTCTCCGTCCAGATCCTGACCGTGATACCGGTCACAAGCGCCCTGCCAGTGAACAAGGCCTCGCCACCAGAGGCGCCGTTCGACGCCAACGCCTGGCAGGACGCTGAGGCGAACAGGTCTGGCCACACCACCAAGCCGATGCTGCCTTCGAACCAGACCACCGTCAAGGGATCGACCTCGTCTCGTCTTCCTGTCGTCACGGCCGGTGCGCCTGGTATTGGAAGCAGCGATGGGGTGCGGGTGGCATTTCTTGTTTTCGTCGTGGCATGGTTCTTCTAGGTTCTGTTCGAAATTTGTCAGCCTGGCCATAACATTATGATAGACTGCGTGACACTCCCTTCCCAACTTTCCCCTCGAAACAGCCACATAGAATGGCGCATTGGGGGGTTTTTTTATTTTCTCTCTTGTTTTTATCAAATATATTTAGACCAGATGATCATTGTAGGGGATAAATGACATGTGGATTTGTACCGTTCAGCGATATTTGTACCATGGATTCATCCAAGTGTCTCAGCTGTCTGCCAACTACGAACTTGGTAATCCAAAACGATACATTAACATCCTTTCGCTCCCAGAGCAAACAAGTTCACTCTGAAATTTGGCGGAAATATCGGGTGCCATAGTAGCTTTACTCATCACCACCCCCCCGGGGGGGGGGGCTCAGTCGAGCTTCCATGTTTTGTTGTTCAATTTCAGAAATGGATATAGCGCGCCATGCCATTGTGACGTGGCTCAAGTGCTGTCAAATATGTAGAATCTGCTTGAACCTTTGAGTCTTTTCAATTGTGAAATTTCTCGATGAAATTCCTCGATACGTGGTAAACTTTTGAAATGCCTTCAGCATCTGGTACGGTGCACCTGGGATTTGTAGGATTGTCATTGTCTCAACAATTGGAAACCTGGCTGAACATAGTCCCGCCTCCTTGACTGATCGAAAGAGTCATGACAATTTCAGAAACCATTAGCTACTCTAGTTGCCCTTGACACGACCGTCAGGCTGTCCATCCTTGCGCAGACCATCGTTCTCAGTGGGCTTGTAATCGCCGCCAGTGGAGCCGCTGCTGGTGTCCGCGCCCCCGGGAGTACCACTGCTCTTCCCGCCCTGGGCACCAGCCTCATGGGGGTCGACCTTGCCCTGAGCGAACTCTGTCTGGTGATTAGAAATGCGATGGTTTCATGGAGGTAGGATCATTCAACTCACGGCCAGTGCCGACACGCTTGTCGGGGGTGCCGTCCTGCTTGAGGCCATCGTGCTCTGTAGCTATACGTCAGTCCATGCCTCGGTGAGAGTGAAAAAGGCCTGCGTACCAGTGGGCTTGTAGTCAGACATGTTGATGACGGTTTGGGTGGTTTTCTAGTAAAGCGAAGAGTGGATAATGAGGCTTGTTTATTAGCTGAATGAGGAAATGAGATGATGTTGAGTGACCAAAAAAAATTTGCTTCCTGGGAGAAAGGCCAGCGGCCTTATATACACAATCGAGTTCATAGTAATTCATCCCTTCTGCTCAGCCCATCGGCGATTGCGAGAGACATCCCGTTGAGTGGAAGTGATGAGCAGCACATGACATCGCGATTGTGCTTGTCCATCGCGTAATGAGAATGCAGCAGGCCGTTTCAACCTGCCCAATGACGTGGTGCAATTTAGGGCTCGGTCGGTGGCTGCTACGCAAAGGTCAAGACGCGTCTCAAGACGCGTTGTGTTAAAGGCTGAATCGGTTCTAAATGGGCACAAGTGTAAAGACGAGAGCGGCTTGGTGTCAAAGAGAAACCCTCCGCTATGATTCATGAGCTCCGGGGTAGAGTTAGTCTGAGTCTCAGATCGTACCGGCCCGTTGGTAGGTTTGTGGAGCCCCTAGTGCTAGTAAATCGCACCGGAATCTTTGTAGCGGCTTAGACAAAGAGTCTTGAATTCCGGCTTGCTAGAGAAAGACAGTTTTGGAAGCTTCTGCAAGGAATTACAGCACTTGCGTGCCTGGACTTGAGTGTTGCTTGGTTTGGTGATACACTGACAACTGACATTTTGAATGCACGCCCGTGAATGCAGTTCACGAACCAACTGAGAAATGCCTGCCTCTAAGCAATATACAGACAGGCCCACAGCATCTCAGGTCGGTATCGACCACTTTTGGTCCATCTCAGACGCTGACAGGGTCGCTGGCGGATTCCGATGCAAGTAGTCACCGCCTCCTATGCAACAATTATGTCAGTGAAAAATATGAGGCGCTTGTTGGTAGTTTGCCAAGTCCACGGAAGACTAGTGGTTGTTAGCATTGATGAAGCAAGTGCACCCGCTCTGTGCTTTAGGCAGGGACTTTTCACATGGCATAGCTACAGGGACATCTTGATTACATTCGAAGAATCGAGAACACAGCCGATGAGTCGTACATCTCAAGACAGTCACGTTACACACGGCGTCTTAAACCGCGGGCCTTGATGCCAGGAACAGGCGGCTCGGGACCGCGGAAGGCTCCCGGCACGCAAGCGTACCTTGCAACCTGGCTAATGCAGGGACACAGACAGGGATATATCTATGTTGTCCGGAGTGTTGTCTCCGCCCACTCAGCTGTACCTATGTACAGAAGGGCAATAGGGGCAGTCCAACACCATGTCCTGGAGAACCAAAAGAAGACCGACTTTGTGTCACAATTGAAGTCTTGACGTCGACCATCACGATGAGAAAGGCCGAACAAGTGGTAATTATGGTTATGTATTGATCTCTACCAGGCCGGACAGACACCTTTGATCCGCGCACTGTAGAAGCCACGGCCGACTCCATTGCGTAGCACCATGGCCCACTGGCAGTAGACCTCTCGACCGAGTAGCCATAATGGGATGGATCAACACACGAAACCTTCAACACCTCGCCAAAACCCTACTGGCCGCCGTCATAATCGCAAGCACAGGACTATCACCCGGAAGCGCACGCAGCCGATGCTGAGCCAGCCTCTCCACCCTGTTCCTATGGAGCCTGTCACTACTCCTCTCAGCAAGCAGGGTGAACGTATACTGCGTAGCCGGTGCATCATCACCACCCTGTCCAGCCGGGACAACCGCCGTGAGCTCCTCCACGACGTGGCCCAGCTCATCAACCAGCGCCTGCGTGGAAACAAGCACCCGGTAAGCCGCATCAACCCTAGCCGTGACCATCTGTTGCTGCTGCTGCTGGCCCTGCTGCACACCGGTGTTGGTGTTGCCCCCGACAGAGTCCGAACCCCGGCCCATCGACGACGTGTCCGCGTCCAGCTCCACCCGCACCTCCGCGACAGCAGCAACAGCCAGCGCGAGGAACGGCCCGATCCACCCCCCGAGCCTGGCGCCGGTCTGCCGCAGCTCCCTGAACAGGACCCGCCTGCGCGCGGGCTCCAGCCGCGCGCACTCGCTCACGCTGAACTGCAGGCTCGAGATGTCCCACCCGGCCTGCCGCGCAATGTCCAGCCCCGCGTCGGCGATCCGCCGCGCCTGCTCCAGGTACGCCGCGCGGCGGACGGTCCCGTCGTCGCTTGTGGCGTTGTGGTACTCGGCGAGCCGCGCGCGCGCCGAGGCCACCAGCCCGTCGAGATCGACGGCCTTCGCGCGCGCGGCAGCGTCGCTGTGCGCCCACCTGAGGCGCTCGTAGTGGAACCGGCGGCGGGCCACGGCGGGGCCCGCGGCGTCGGTGGTGCGGATCTCGAGGTACTCCGCGATGGCGGACTCGCCAGCATTGATAAGGACCCTGTGCGCGTCCGTGAGCCAGGGCCAGGCCGTGTGGCTGGCGAAGGAGTTCTGGAGGACCTCGAAGGGGATGAAGTTGTAGAAGAAGGCGGACTTGAGCGGGCTGCCCTGCCACTGGTGCACGGCGTACCGCAGGGACGTGTGGCCGAACTTGGCAAAGTCTGTCGCCCAGAAGGCCTCGTCGTAGAACCGGCTCATCATCGTCACGGGGAGGGCGGTCTGGCGGTCTATCAGGGTTGGCGGCGGGTCGAGGAGCCAGGTCGGCCAGCCCATGTTGTCGAACTCGCCGCACGAGGTCCAGCCGCTCCTGAACCACGGCCGGGGCGCCTGCATGGCGTAGGGCCACGGCTGCAGCCAGCTGGTCACCTGGGGGAAGCCGTCTCTTGGTTCTATCCCTGACAGGGAGTTCATCACGCCGCCCCAGAGCTTTGGTCGGTGTACCATATCAGCGGGAATCGTTCATATAGCGAGGGGGGGGGGTGGTGTCGAAGCTTTACCTGGTTTTCGAACGCCCATCCTTCTTCAGCACGGAACTCGTCTTGGAAACTACGGGGCATGGTTAGTACATATGTGTCTGTCTGGCCATGGCGCTTGACATGAAGCACAACTTCTTGGTAGCGCGTGGACGAGCCTTACAAAAACGCCGGAAAGGTGGTCCTCTCCCTTCCGTCGTCCCCTGATCCGATCTTCGCACCGAGCTGGAGCAGCAGTTGCTTCTGCTGGGCCGTCGGCCGGGTAAGCTCGTCAGCAATCGGGCTGTCGTCGTCTGGCCTCGGCCTGCGCAGGGATGGATTCGTCTCCCAGCCCCGGACCTCCGTCATGATCGCGACGGTGTCCCTTGCACAATGCTGTGCGGTTTAGTGTCAGCCTTTTCATGTTTCCAGTTGCCAACTCATCAATCTCGAACTGGGATCGGTGGGTGGGTAGGACACGCGTGGGGATATTATCTCACTGCCAATTCATGCAACATAATCGTGGCGAGGGCCGTCGCGAGGACGAACTTCTCCGACTTGGAGTAGGCGGGGATGATCAGCGGCCAGACGCTCTCGGGCGAGATTGTCACTACTATCTCTTGCGTCCCGTTGGGGTTGAGGACGTCCAGATTCATCAGGGTGTAGGCGTAGGCGCCTATGCGGGCTGTGTCTCCGAAGCGGAACGTCAGGTAGGCCCTCAGGATGTTCTCGCCGACTCTTGCTGATTGGAACCCGCTGTCGCGGAGCGCCTTGGCTTCTGGGTACATGTGTCGGTCTTCGACCTCGTAGTGAAGAGCTGCCCCGGTGAGTCAATAAAATGGGACGGTGGGTTGGGATGGGAAGCGACTTACTGGACATGCGACTCCACATCTGCGGAGGGACAACAGCACGGGCATTATTCTGGGCTTGCACTGGTTGAGCGCCTGGTCAGATGTATTCACAAAGTTCCCGGGGTTATTAAGGCACATCAAAAAGATATACACTGGAAACGCCCCCCGCGTAACCGATGCTACAAGGCTTCTCATCGATATCATTATAGTTCAAGACATGAGGAATGCTTACTGGGAGCGTTTGGTGGTAGTCTAGGGAACCGGGACGGGTCCACGGGCCTGAGCTTGCATATATCCATTATGGAATTCCAAAATGGATGGTTTGAATAAAGCACCTTGGACATGAGTTGCAAAACTGGCTGCAACGCGTCCCAGACTTCATCATTTGTGGTCTGTAAATGACAATATAATAATGATTAGTGCTGTGAGATGCTGCATGTTGTCTGCATTCCCTCTTGGGTCGGTGGAGAAGGTGCTTACCGCGTTCCATATTCGATCTTCACCATTGTAGTTGTACCACAATTTGCTCTTGTCAGCAGAGTAACCTTCGCCTTCGGGCTGACGCCAATGGCTACGACGGACAAGCCTGAATCCAACTCGGCGTTAGTTCAGAATGCCCGTCTGACAAGATCGGGAGACGGCCGGGGGAGGATCATCCATACGGGTGCAGAGGGGAATTGGCGAGACCTTCGAGCGAGCCGTCGATTCGCATGTCAGGATCGAATGCCCCTTGCGCTTTCAGCTAATTGTATGTAGGCACGGGCGTTAGATCGAATGTTGTGTTAGGCCAAAGGGGGCTGGTTTGGTAGGGCTGTCTGTACCTCGTCTGCGGTGAACCCGTGGAAGATCACGGCCTGGAAGTCCTCGGTCCAGTCCATGTCCGGACCCTGGGTGTTTGGTGTCAACATGGACCGCCCTGGGTTGTCAGCCGGCGCCCATGGGTCTACGCCATAGCGCCTGATCAGTAGGTCAGCTCAACTCTTTGGCGGTGTTTCCATTGCCACCCATAAGAGGCTGTCAGTTGGCATAGTGCAAGAGGGCTGCAGACTTACTTGGCATACTCGCTCGGGAATACCCAGTCGTCTCCCACCTGCCAAGTGTCGTCCGGGCGGAGAGCAGGGTGCCTGGTAGGCCGGGACCTGATCCTTGGGTCCATCCATTCGGGAATGTATGTATTGAAGGAGCTCTGTGGAGTCCTGAAGTTGCCGAGGGGCTGGGGGTCAGGAGCTCTCTGGCTCAGCAGAGCCGCTTGGATGGCGTCGAGGTCGATGGCGCCGGTTATGTCGCTGATGTCCACCGCCTCGTCTGCGTCCAAGTCGTCGTCGTCCGATGTGTCGGTGACATTGTAGTAGTCGGCGTTGAGTGCCTGTGACATGCTGCCGGGTAGGGCTGTGGACTTGAGCCAGATTATTGGTACCAGCGTGAGCAAAGGTGCTAAGATAGGAGAGCCCGAGACTGATAGCACTGCTTCCAAGAAGTCGCCCAGTGGTTCAACGTGGTGTCAGGAACGCATCCCATGTGCTTTGTTGTTTGGAGTTGTTGTCGTGTTTGTTGTTGGCCGGATCCGGACAACCGGGCTGGGGAGCAATGGCAATGATTAATTGACACACAAATTGAAAAGAGTCAGAGAATCAGAGACAAAGTATTATTGTCATTGTGTCTTGAACATTTTTGAAGAAGAAAAAAAACAAATCCATTAATGCCATGCTAGAAAACACACTCAATGGGCCGGCGGTATGCACGACGTCTATTTCATCCGCTCGGGGGCTCTCTCCTCCTGCACCTCGGCCTCGGGCTCCTTGGCCTTGCCCCGGCCGGGAGCAGACTCGAACTTTGCCCTCCACTTGTCCTCCTGCTTGAACATGACGATGCACTGGAGGGCTGAAGGTGTGCCGTAGTCTGGGTCTGCGCCGCCCTCTACGAGGACCTGTGCGGGGGGTGTTGTTAGATATATCGTACATAACTAGCCGAATGAGAAAAAAGAACAACAGTAACAATAACAATAACACGACTTACCTCGACAACATCATCCAGCCTCTTGAAGACAGCACCAGCCAGCGGGCTCTGGCGCTTATCGTTCAGCCTGTTGGGGTCGGCGCCGTTCTGGATGAGGAACTTGACCAGGTCTGCATGGCCGTAGTACGCCGCCAGCATAAGCTATACCGAATTGATTGCCCTGTCAGCGCATCCATCCAACCAAAAAGATGCAAGCTTGCTGACCGCTTGCCTGGGGTGCGGGGCTGACTGGGCTGGGCTGGCTGGGCTGGCTGACCCAGGCCCCTTGCCCCTGACTCGGGAGTCGGTGGGCTTGTTTATTGTGGGTGTGGGGCTGGGGCTGGGGCTGTCGACTCAACTCACCAGTGTGTCACCCTTCTCGTTTGTCAGATTGGCGGGCAGGCCCGTGGCGATGGCCTCCTCGAGGACCTGCTTGTTGCCCTCGCGGGCGGCGTTGTACATCTGCGCCGCGAGGCGGATGGCCTCGAGCGAGGGCGAGAATGCCGTCGCCGACGTGAGTTCGTTGTTCATCTTTTGTCGTCTTGTTGGCAGCTGTCGCAGGGGAGGAGGGTCGGGGTGGATTGGCAATGCAACGAGGTTGTGTGGACGTTCAAGATGGACAGATGGTTAGGTAGTTACTGCTGTAGAGCCTAAGCTACGAATTGGGGACGCTGAGCTGTGACCCACTCAGTGCAAGCAAGTGAAGGTGCTGTCTGTCAATTGAGAGCTGCTCCTGCTCTCTACACTGACGAGTGCAGTGCAGCTGCTCTCACTTATTAATAAGCCCGCCTCGGTGATTGGCGAACCCCCGGGCGAAGATTCCAGAAACGCACCCGCTGCTCGCTGCGTCGTTGGTGCCCGGTAAGCCGGCCAGCTGGCTGTCAGCTGGTCTTACATGCCTGACTGTCAGCATTGCACGACTCGGCCAACAGTGACTGAGGAGGTTATTCACATTGGCAAAGCAGGCAACTTGTTTGCCGATTATGGAGTAAATATGATAAACGACACTTCCACTTAAATGCAAGTTTCAATACTTACCCATTCGCGGACTGTGGAGCCCATTCCTCCCATGGGGTTACTCGCAAGTTGCAACCAGTGTTTCAGAAACCCGAAACCAGCATTTGGGCCGTCCCCTATTCCTCTGCTGATGTCACTGAGTGCCGACGAATCTCTCTGTCTGCAGCAGCATGAGATATAATCTTCATGAAATTGGATTTCTAGATTAAGATTGTGACATAATCCTCAATGTGAGACCTCAGTGCCATGTTGCCTCAGCTCAGCCGTCGTATGGCACCCGACGATTCGGGGACCAACAGTTGAGTCCCGAGCCAGGGTCCGGTCCTCCGACAACCCGGAGCCGAGACCAAATATCCCACATGTTACCTCAGTATGAGCCAGCAGGACCTTTAGGCTGATAGCCGATTCGGATGAGTCCGAGAAGAGCGAGACGGGTGATGGAGTTCATGTAATCATATGTCATTAATTTGTGTACTGCCAACCATCAACGCCGGCGGGCAAACTGGCACAACTCGGCATCTCGACCTCGGTTCCCCGACCACAGATCGATCAACGAGCCGGAGAACAGAAGCAGAAGCATCGATCAGTAGATGAGCTGGTCATCATACGCCCTCACGCTCTCGAGGTAATCCAGCACCTGGTCATAGTCCTTGCAGACGTGCGTGGCGTCCCAGCCATCGCTGCCCGAGTTGTCGTCGGGGAAGGTGGTGGCGTGGCCCTCGAGGGCCGTGTCGGCGGCGCAGGTGATGGCCTGGCGCATGTAGGCGATGCAGTGGATCATGTGCCAGTGGTGGTCGTCGGGGATGGGGTGGCCCGACGACAGGCCCGAGTAGGTCTGCGCCATGGCGAAGAGGCAGTGGATCTGGTGCGTGACCGACGTGGTGAAGACGGTCATGCCCTCGTACCAGTCGATGGGCTTGGGCAGGTCGTGGTACTTGTGCGTGTCGTTTACCCACTGGAAGCCCATGCCCTCTGTGGTGGTGGTGTTAGTATTTGCTGCCGGGGACGAGATGACGTTGGGGGAGCACAGAGAAAAGACAGAAAGAAGGACATACTCGGCATCAGGTTGTTCCACTTGTCCAGCGTCTCGTTGGTAAAGAACTCGGACGTGTTCATGGGCGCGTACGACGTGTCGTACTCGAACCGGGCCAGCTTCTGCGGGAACCGCGGCCCCACGCCCGTCATGTCGCCCAGCAGCTGCCACTGGTCCGGCACGGGCTCCCGCATCTCGTTGCGCACCAGCAGCGCCACGATGATCAGCAGCAGCGTGGTGTCGAGCATCCACCGCGACGACCGCAGGATGGCTGACAGCTGTGACCTCTTAGACCTGTTCTTCCTCTCGTTGTGCTCGTGCTGGTGCGCCCGCCATGACTTCTCGTCGCCGATCAGCGACTCGACCTCGGTGCTGGACCGCGAGTCGTGATCGTGGTCGTGGTCGTTGTCCAGCTGCACGTTCTCGTACTTGTGTGATGACGATGCCATGGCGACTGACTGACTACCTTTGACGGTGTTGTTGTCGTGGATTAATTAATGAGTGTCGTCGGGCAAGTCCAGTTGCCTTGTTAAATCAATCACCGTCCAGCGAGTGTCGAGCGAAAAGAAAGGGAGTGAAAGGAGAAGAGGAGAGAGAGGTGTCGGACTACCGTCGAGGTTGGCCGTGTCTCACACACTCAGTCGAAGGTGGTGGCGGATGGGAAAGGATGGGATGGGATGGTTAGTCCTTTTAGGCGGGAAGAGGATAATAATGCAAGAGGGCAGGGGAAAAGTAGAATGCTTATTGGCGCCATTTTTGAAAACAAACGAGAGCGAGACGCAGAGGCACACATACAATGTGGATCATTAGCAAGAAAAGTCCAGGAAGGGGTGGCCTCTGAGACGAGGTTTGGATGAGGCTCAAACAGCATCTGTCACACTAAGGGGGGGTCCTACTCGCCCTGTCGCCCTGGGGGCGTCCCAAAGCGGCATGGCCCTTCTCCAGTGCCTCCACTGATCGAGGCGAGCCGGCCGTCTCGAGGCCGTGTCGGTCCCAGTAACACATCAGGCCAAGAGGATCGTGACAGGTCGATCATATCGTATGGTCATGAGCTTGTCTTCTTAGATCCCGGTGGAACTCGCCGTGCATTGTTGGTTGCGATCTGATTGACTTGATTGATTTGTGATTGACGACAAAAAGTGGAGGTGAGGAGGCACCGGGTTAGGGGTGGATCCCAAGACTGGGGTTCGGGTTCCAGCTGGGCGCTTGCGATGGGTGGCCCCCCCTTCCCCTTGCTGCTTTGGTCCTTACGATGTTACAATGGTCTGCCGAGACCAGCTGGCGGCCCGAAACCCGACTCCCGCGAGTTGGTTTCCACCAGTTGGTGGCCACGAACTCCAGTCTTGGCTTCTGAGTCTCTTCTGACTACACTCTTATTATCTTCGTACGAGATTAATATTAATCTTAGCAGCAGTCTTCCTGGGAATAAACCTCACCCTTGACATGTATTCAAGCTTTAGCTACTGATAATTTTGATTTTACAAGTGACTTGGTCATTGACCACTGGAAAAGAACGGGAAAACTGCGAAAGTGGTACATGGCCTCGTTCCAAGGTTGAGGCCTGTGACCCTTAACACCTGAAATACATATATGCAGCAAATGCTACACCTTTCGATCCCCACGCTGAACAGTAACCTCACTGTCAAACACAATAACATCGCCACCAGGCTCCTGTCCCCGATGTGAATGATTCGTGGGGAGCATCTCAACACTGTATGCATTCTGCCGGTCACGCAGCTCAAGATATTCCTGGTCGTCCCTGCCAGTGGTGCTGAAGACTGTGCTCATCAGGCTCCTGCTCAGGTAAGACGGCGACGGCTTTCTGATCACCCGCTCGTTCCAGACGCTCCGGGCTTGCGATTCCGAAGGGCGATGGCGCGCCTTAGAGCCACGGCGATTTCTCTTGCGGAACATGAAGGCGACCTCGGGGAAACAGACACACAAGATCCCCGTGGCCAATTCGGCTGCCGCCAATACAAAGAATACGTATTGGTTCCAGGTCACGTCTTTGTCACCCGCTATGCGGAGACGGATTGCGAAGCCGACCGTCGCAAATACTGGTCCGCTGTGGTTCATCAAGATTCTCAGCATGATAATGGCTCTCAACTTCGGCCGAGCCCACGGGACGAGGAGCCCGGACGGGGGAGGAGGGGGGCGCGGCAATGTTGAGACGTACCACAACCCAAACGTAAATCCTAGGATTACCAGGATACGCTTAGATGGGCTCATTTGAAGTTTCCACACGGCATGGACTGGGAGGAGAAGAATGACGACATCCGACACAGAGTTGAAGCCGCCATTGAGATCCACAAACACAACGGGGTCCATACACTTTCCGGGGATTGTGTCGCTAAATGTTTGGCCGCGAGGAGCACACCCAGAGATTTTCACAATCTTCACAAGCGTGTTGCTGATGTAAAACCCCAGGATGATAACCATGAGCGTGACAAGAGTAATGTCGAAAGGGCTTCTCCGCATGGGACAGAAGACGCGCCGGTAGAACACGAGGATGGCGGTCTTGGTGACCCCCATGGTGGACCCGTACACGATCGCCGTCAGGTTGAACCAGTAGAATGCTTCGTGTGCTTGCGACGTCGTCATGTCCCAGCCGTGCTCGCCTCCATGGTGGGAGATGGTAGCCCTCATTACAGCGCAGTACCCGACGGAACCAGCCCACGCCGTCGCGACGAGGTAGTCTTCAATGACCCATGCTCTTTTCATGAACAAGCGAACGTAACAGCGGCCAAGGAAGAAAAGAGTGATCAGAGGCAGGCAGATCCCGGTCGTGATGTCTGCGAGGCTGGCCAGAGATTTTGCATGCTCGGGGTTTGAGGTGACTCCGGGTGGTGGGTCCAAGAATGGCGTAAACATCGTCGGAGCAACTGGAGAGAGATCCTGGGTCGGGGATAGGTCAGGCCACAGAGAAACACAGTCTGGTCGGTTCAGTTCCCAGATGGTAATCTCGCAGGGGGTCGGATGACTGCTCTTGGTTTATGTAAAATGCCTCGATGAGAATCTTTTCGCGGCTGCTATGGAACCGCTGATGAGCTAGAGAGCAAACACATCTGCCCCAGACATGTCCTCCTAGTATGGGAGTCGGCCGACGCTTAACATGAAGTAGCTCAGAATAAGCATTCCAGTCCCCGAAACAATGATCTAGGAGGAGAGTTGCTCTAGGAGGGAACAACTGAGAACTCCTGCCTTCTAGGTACGAACCTGGTGCTACCTCGACGTGTTTCACGGCAGGTGTCTGTGTCCAGCATGCAGTATGTATGCTGGCTCGTGTTCCAGGCTTCAGTTTAAACAGCTACGTAGCATCCACATGTCCTGGCTGAAGTGCCTAGCTGGAGTCATTCAAGTCGCCACATGATTCCACTTTTGCTCCATTCGTCGATCATCGTTGGCCTTCGGCAGCCGACGATAATTAGACATATGTATGGCCAGACGACATGGCTGTACGCCATCGACCATGCCAATACTGTACTTCAAAAGGATTCGAACGTCTTTGGTTGTAAATGTAACGAAACTGAACCTGCCCGGTAAATCTAACCCCTGCCATTCGAGGTCAAAACTGTCCCACTTGTTCAATGGATAAAATACATGCTCAGCTCTGGGGTGGCACTGCAGAAGAGCGGGCGAGATGAACACCCTCCCGATGCCGTCACATGATGCTCCTGTCCGCCCTCTACCAATGTTCTTGCAGCATTGCTTGAGGGATTTCGAAAATTAAGGCCTGTTTCCAGACGAAGGGGCTGATGCTCGCGGGTGAAGCAGCGACGGTGGGTATCACCCTCCTAGCTATTCCAATGCACGATTCGCAGAGGTGGTATTTGCAGCCCCCACGTAAACTAGCTGGATAGATGATACCATCTTCGCCATTCGTATCTGCATCAATCACCATGTGTCGGTTGGACTCTGTTCGTATTCTTGCGCTTTACGCAGCACTTCCCATGGCTTGTCCTCGGGTTACAGCATTGTGAGCCAAGCCTTCCCACTCTTGACCTGGGCTTCGAGACGCGTTGGCTAGCCCTTGAACAGACCTTGGGCAGCTAAGGCTCCCCTTCGGGATTCTACCACTGCAACTGAAACTCATTGGATAGACTTAGGCTGGCCATTCCTGCAATCCGGTGGTAATTGTCATAATGCTAATGAGGGGGTGGGGGAGGCGGTGTTGATGTACAGTCGCGCGTAGAGAGTACCATTCAGATTGTCAGTCACATAATTTCCCGATATGGCTTTAGTTCTTCGATCTGTTGCACTCGCAATGGTTTCCGAGTGTTGGGGGCTGACGGCCCGTCTTCTCGGTTTCGTTTGCCCTCTGTATGGCCTTCATAACCAGATATAGTCTTGTCGTGAACCGGCCAGAATTTCTCTTCTGCTACTTTCAATAGCGTCCCAGAAATTTTACTGGTCTCTTGTACTGTACCTATACTGGCATCGGTCGGTGCGATGTGGCTGTACTGCCGTTTTGTATTGACAAGAACGTTAGCCGGCCATGGGGATCCCTCATCCCTGGCTCAATATCACCTAGAATGGGCAGTCCCAGTCCTGGTGTGCTCCGTGCCTTGCTGCGGCCAACTGGTTAATACTGCTGCTGATGCCTGAGAGAAACCTTCGCCCCAATCCTCAACGGCCACGCCACTGGATTAGACACACTGCAGGTAGGTGCATATGCATATGCAGTCGGGCACATTATTTGGTCCGTCCTCCATCTGGATGCTCAATCTAGTCCTTCCTGCATTGATTGGACCCTGTAATGCGAGATAAAGGATCCAGCTCGCATACACGTGAATGCTCGGCTTTTGCCGATGTATTTAGGGGTCGCAGGTCACACAGCATTAAGACTTCTTGGGCCAGCCAAATCTGTCATTTGCCTTTGGTTTTCTCGTTTTGTGCCGTATGTATTTCGCCTAACAACATAACGGCAAAGAGTGTGGCATGGGAGGCGGTGCGTTACCACACCGTATCAGTCCCCGCTCGGAGGCCGGTTGGTGCTGCTGAGCCGCATCTGCATAATACCGAGTTCACCGGCCTCCTGTGACGTGAAAAGAAGCGGAATGGCACGATGACTGTATTAGCAACAGAAAAAAAACAGAGATACGAGAAGCATAAGCACAATTGAGTCCTTCCTGACTTCAGACCGTACATTTACTCTATTTTGTATGGAGGCCATTGTATCAGCGATC
The DNA here is from genome assembly GCA_021188095.1 of Diaporthe vexans. NCBI lineage: Eukaryota > Fungi > Ascomycota > Sordariomycetes > Diaporthales > Diaporthaceae > Diaporthe > Diaporthe vexans. The sequence goes on from JAJLLZ010000014.1 coordinate 842,384, forward strand.
TACGGTCTATATTCAAGGTTTTAAACAGGCAATAATCACTGTCATATTCGCATCCCCTATGGTAGAATCGTTCTCGCGCGTTCCTGGGGATCTGGACTATAACAAGTTTCTATTGCGCCGCATTTCAAAGACATCACGGCTAGAGGGTATGTAAATCTATGGACCAGCCGATTTATTCCCCCCCTCTGAGAAAGACATCTAGTCCGTCTATCCCATTTAGTTTATACCCCCATCCCAAGACGCCTACTGCCAGTTCTGGCGGTTCTTAAGAACTTCAGCCTTTGCCGCGGCGTTCCACTTGAAGCCAAAGCTACCTTCAAGGGCATTCAGCGCCTCACTGTAGCAAGTTAGTCTGTGTACCTTCTGCTCCCGAGGACCGGCTGGTTTACTTACACACACCACGCCTGGCAGTTCCAGGTCGTGCTCTTGTTGTCGACCGGCGTGCTGTTCAGAACAGCAACGGCGGACGAGATACTGGCGGTGCTGATAGTGCCGACCGCAATAGACTTCTTGTGCATAGTAGACTTCTGCGGGTACTTGCCCCACATTGGCTTCTCAACATAGTAGCCAATGCCCTTCTTGTCATCGCTGACCTGCAGGATGACGTCCTTGGTGCTCTTGCCGTTGATGAAAATGGCCCAGTGGCAGGGGTCTCTCTTGTCCGTCGGGTTGTAGATAGAGACATAGACTGTGGCAGTGGGAGGAGGAGAGGGAGTCTTAGGGGGTGGGCTGGGGGTCTTGGTGCCCTTGGGGGGAGAGGGAGTCCGAGAGGGAGTTCTGGAGGAAGTAGGCATTTTAGGAGAGTTTTATACCAAGAAAATCTTGAGATAGAAATGAAATAAATTTGAAATGTTTGCTGAAAGTGTAGAAAGTAGTTGATGATGCTGATGTCTGGAAGAAAACTCTCACAGTCCAGAGCTTCTGTGCTCTCTTATACTTGTAGAGCCATCGTCGAGATCTTCTGTCGACCAAAATAAAGCTTAAAAAAACACCACTTGGAGCCAGCCCTCGGCCGCGAAGACCTGTCTCATCATTGAGGAGTCGCGTCAACTCACGAGGCTCTTCCTAACGGGGTGGCGAGCTTCGAGCAGGCCGTTGCTCGCTGGTAGGCGTCTCGAATCCGGTCTGTAAAGAGACCCCTCCATAATTAGCACGTAAATATGGGTCCCAGAAGCCTTTTCCAATGATTCCCTGGAGGATATGGAAGTACAGGAGCCTCCTACGACAACATATGGTCCGGCGAGGGCCTTGCGGCTGAGTACATTCTGGTTAGCGTGGGTCGTCGTATACCCAGTTCAAAAGACGAGGAGTGAGCCATGCCAGTACCATTGAGGCTGATACAGGAGAGGGGCTAAGGCCACTACAAGGCCATTCCGCCAATTTGGCAAGACTACTGTGAGGATGGGGGGTAGTATTGGAGCAAGAAGGGGAATGGTCGCGCCTCGGTCCGGCTTACGCCCGGGCGAGCCAAGTCTCATGTTTGGTTATGCGTGGACATTCTGGGTCGCCAGGTAGGTCGGGGTGAAGCCAAATGTGCACTGTAGGAGCTGGTGGACAGGGCTGCATCCATGGATGCTGTAGGGTAGACCAGTGATCCACAGGCCTCTGGAAAGTCACCCAGTGAGTGTCTTTTTGGTGATGTTCCGTGTAACTGAAATTAGGTCTTGGCTCCACAAAATAAGCGGCGCTTGGCTGGGGGCCGATCCTCCACAGGCCACCTTGTGGGCCTCTCAGCCCCTGCCAGCGAGCTTTACGGAACGCTATGCGGGGCAAAGGACGATTTCAGGTAAGCCCTAATATCCTCTAATAGCTCTACGCGTCTTTGTCGCTCAACGCTGGTTTCCCCCACCATCCCGGAACAACCTGCTTCAGCTTGGCTGTTGACGACTCGAGCAGTCCAGGACAACAATTCAATAGACATGGACAATTCATCGGGTCCCAGCGCCCAGGATATGGAGGTGCAAAATGCGTACGAGCTCGCAAACACCATCACTATCGGCCACTTGACCCGGAAGCTTCAGTCGGATCCCGCTGCGGATCTGTCATCGATCCTGGAGCAGCAAGCTGGGCTGTACTCCACGTTGCGCGAGAGCCTGGCCGCGGAAGCGCGCGAGAGGACAGGACCCTCGATTCCCGATGAGGTCGACGAAACGACAGAAGCAGAGCCGCTGGACAACTCAAGCGACAATGCTGTCAAGGTCGCTCATCCGCTGGGCAAAGAAGTGGTGGATTTCGCCGGCCTGGAAGGGCCAGTCAGCGACGGCGATCTGGTCTCTGCGATGATGCCGAAATTGCGCCAGCTCATCAAGACAGGGGATGAATTGTTCTCGCTCCATGACACCTCTGTCATCGCCATGGTAGAGACCATGGTGCTGAAGACCGGGACTTCGCTCAACCCAGAGGGCGTGTCAAACCTGCAGTTTATCAACGACAACCTACCTTCAATACCAGCCCCAAAATTCCTGGGCTCTCTCGCATCGGAGGAGCAGACCTATATCTTTATGTCGCGGGCAAAGGGCGAGACCCTGGAATCCATGTGGCCGCAGCTCTCGGTTGCCGACAAGCATTCAGTACAGGAGCAGCTCAACTCGATATTCCGTGTCCTGAGAAGAGCAACCTCGAAAGCAAATAGCGATGGCCAAACAGTCATAGGCGGTTTTGTGTCCGGGGTCTGCCAGGATACGCGACGGTGGCTGCGCACATGTGAGGGCCTAGCCACTGAGGCCCAGTTCCACGACTTTCTCTGCTGCCACCAGGATTCTCGCAGGACGCAGACGCCCTGGATCAAGATGATCCGGTCGTTCATGAAGGACGATCACAAGCTGGTCATGACGCACGGGGACCTCCATCCACGCAATATCATGGCTGAGTGGGTGCATCCGGAGGACGCTCAACAACAGCCCACGGAGGACGAGAACCCGAGTGATGGTGGTGCACGGCGTCAGATCAAGGTCACATCAATCCTCGACTGGGAGATGGCTGGCTGGTACCCGGATTATTGGGAATTTGTGAAGGCTCTCAACACCATTGATCTCCGCTCACCACTGGCGGACTGGTGCGACTACCTTCCCACGGAAGCTATAGGGCAGTGGCCGATGGAATATTCTCTAGATCTGCTTCTCAGCCGGTGGATCGGGTGACAGGTCACCTTCGATATCAAAACAAGCAATCTGACCGATCTCTACTTCCTCAGCCGGTGTGCGTGTGTCCGTGTGTGTGGGACGGGAACGATCCTTTGGATCAACTAGGGGTCGACCTGTCAGCGGCCCCGTAATTCTATTTCGGTACCAGTGCATCCTAAGTACACGTGCTAGCGCATTTAACCTCCAAGGGTTGCATTAAGCTTCCGTTTTCTTTCCATTATTTTCCTTTGATTAAGCATCTCATTCTACAGACACACACACATCAGCAATTCATATCTAGGTCCAGGCCAAGGGTGTCAGCAATCAAGCTCCATAATTCCCCAAACAACCCACCAACAAATCCAAACAGCAATGTCTACGCAACCGCCACACGTAGTCGACCCCCTCGATGGCCATCCCCACACGCACACCATCATATTCCTCCACGGCCGCGACAGCATCAACACCGAGTTCGCCGACGAGCTGTTTGAGAGCGAGGCCTCAGAACCAGCGGGCCAGCCGCGCACCCTGCGTGACCTCTTCCCCACCGTGCGATGGGTATTCCCAGCCGCACCCACGCTGCGCTCCGCGCGCTTCGACACAGACATGTCGCAGTGGTTCGACATGTGGTCTGTCGAGGAGCCTGCCGCAGAGGGGCACATCCAGCACGAGGGTCTGCGCAGCAGTGCCGCTGCTGTCCTCGACGTTGTGCGTAGCGAGGAGGCTCGTGTGGACGGGGGCCGGGAGAGGATATTCCTGGCTGGGATCAGCCAGGGGTTCGCCACCGTAGTCGCGGCTTCATTCTTGGCTGCCAGGGACGGTCAGGCTGCTTTTGCGGGAATGATTGGGCTGAGCAGCTGGATGCCTCTTGGGGACAGTGAGGCACTGGTGCGTGTTCTTGCTAACGATGGAACTCCAGTGCCGGGTGCTATGCCCAAGACCTCGGTTTTCCTGAGTCATTCTCAAGACGATGAAGTCGTACCAGTGCAGAACGGCAGGGTTTTGCGTGATATCCTCAAGGATGACCAGGACGTCGAGTGGCATGAGTATGAGGACGGAGGACATTGGGTCAATGAACCGCAAGGGGTAGATGATATTGCTGAATTTCTGAAACGGCATATGTGAACATCACGTAGACTTTTGCCTAGATTCTCCGTAACCCAAATAATATGGCTTGAAAGCTGACATTTGCCAACCATATTTGCCTGCCTACAATAATACCATTGTCGAAAGCTAGTGACAACTGCTAGTACATCCGCAACATCCATCACGACCAATATAACCTGCCAGGGTCACATTTTCGGAAACGGTACTCTTTGCGCCCACTTCACACTCGTTTCCATTAGCACCCTGCTGCCACGGCCGCCACGGATCAATGATAGAGTCCGAGTTGATCAGCAGGGACACTCCGTCGACGAATGAGCCTGCAACGCCCAAACGTAGGTCTCTCATCCTGTTTGCCCAGCTGTAGTAGTATTCCTGGTGCAAGGCATCTAAGACCAGCTGACAGCTTCTACGACTGAATGTCATTTTTTGCAGCTGCGGGAAGGGTCCAGTGGCAGTGATGAGAGAGACCCAGTTACGGACCCATGATGCTTTGTATTTCAAGTTGTAGGTCATGATGGCTGAAATCCCTCTGGCAGTCCTGCAAGGTTCTCTGCAGTCCTCGTCTTTAACTGGCCCACAAGTGTGAGGTAGCTTGAGACCAGACATTGGAAGTAGAATATTCACTCGGCTCTACTCTTGGCAAAGGTGAATAGTCATGATGAAATATATGTTACTTTGTAGCTTTCTATGGTGTGTGCACATTAAGCGTGCAAACATTTCAAGTTGACGTGCCATGTGATGTCGTCTGTCACTGTTCCCACCCATGCCCCCGACCCTTCACCTTGATCAAACAACTGCACAAGTGAAATATTTCTACCGTTGTGAACTGTTTCTGGCGCAGTACTTAAACCCGGCTTTTTCATCTTTCGGAATCAATCTCTCCTGTTCATCCTTCATCTTTCCACAACACCCTTCAGTCATCCCTTTGACCAAAGAGTCTGATGGATCCCAACACAAACCCAGCTGACAACATGGGTCCGTCCCTTCGTCCACCCATCTTTTGTCCCTTGTGCGGCAGCGCACACCAGTTCAACCACCCTGTCGGCGAGCAGAACTTCATCCTCGACCGATTGAGAGACCTCCAGAGCGGCTACAGGTGCCCGACCGAGGATGTGCCCATCATCCACACATACAACCAAAACTGTGCACCCCGGTTGCATCAAGACACTCAAGCTCAACAACAACCAACACCTGACATCTCTGTCGCTCACCTCCAACTACTGGACCACGTGACGCAGATCAGCAATGACTACCCCAGACAGGGCTACCTCTTCGACCAACCTAGAGATGGCAGTCCTCCGGACCACTACGATGCTCATCCGAACGAGGAGCACCCAATCGAGACTCCTGTTTACCCACACAACAGCCCGACTATCAGCGAAGCCAGCACTGTGCGACTGGATGGACACCCATCTTCTTCCACCCCTCCTCGGAAGCAGAGCCGGAGCCTCAGCGAAGCCAGCATGGAGCACATAGATGAATTCAGCATTCTGCCCATCCCTCTGGAGAACAGCCCTGGCCTCAGCACAGCCAGCATGGAGCACATAGATGAATTCAGCATTCTGCCCATCCCTCCGGAGAACAGCCCAGGTCTCAGCGCAGCCAGCATGGAGCCCCTCGATCACTTCAGCACCCTCCCCATCCCCGAGGAGAATCCAAACCAAGATCAGGTGCCCGCGCAGAACGGCTTCAGCTCTCGTGCGGTCCAAGCCATAAACCAAGCCGGGACTCTACTCGGCCGACAGCTCCTCTGCGAGTTCGGGATTTTTCCACGTCCTGAACGATACTACCGCGGCTTTTCCATGCCCGCCGAAGGCAACGTCCGCCACTACCAGCAGATTGTCCACGGCACTGCCCCGCTCAGGATGCCAAACCGTCCCGAGTCGCTCCCCGGTAGCGGCAGCGACTGGAAGGCGTACCAGCTCTGGGATGAGTTCCCTCCGCCCGGCAGCGAGCGCAACGGCCTGGCTTCGGACCTCCCCATGCTCGACGCAGCCGGCCACGACGCCGAGGACGACAACGACAGCGTCGACTCTGACAGGACCGTCACGATTACTGTGGTTCGCAACCGCCAGAACGACGCTACTGCAATGCCCAGGCAGGAGGATATCCCGATTCCCAGCGTGGAGGGCATGGAGGACGTAGCCATGCTCAACGTGGACGATAATTCGTTTCCCAGCATGGATGACCTTCTTAGGGCCCCACCACCTCGAAATATCATGCGACCTGAGCCAGCAACACGCGATACTCGGTTTTGATCGGATGATCCGGATCGCCCTTGGTCAGAATGTACCTGAAAGCGGTGGAGATCGGTTGTACTGAGGAGGGGAGTGGCGTTATGGACCAAGGCCCAGTCACGCATTACATGAGGGCGGGAGAGGGGGTCTGGCTTCACAATGTAGGCGTTGGGAAGGAACAGAAACGTAAAATGTCTAGCCCATTTAGAGGCTCGTGGCAACTTCATTACAGTTTTGGGCGGCATGCAAAGACTACTATCGTATGGATGTACATGATAGGCCGGGATAAGGACCTTTACTATTACTTTTAGAGTACATCTTGTGTCAATGCAACGCTGTTTTTTGAGAACGCTTATCGATGATATTGCTATGATCTCCTCATTCAGGGTCTACGTAGTCGGATCTCGCTTCTCCATAAAACTGGGTAAGAGGAATGTCGTTTCAGTGAATGTGGCATGAAGACGTTTCTCTAGTCCTAGACACAATAATATGCAGGTGTCTGCATAAATCATCTACAACAACTTGATGATGAGTTTTTGTGCAACCAATGCCGCTTTGATCCATTCTGTGTAACTTTTGCGTATGACAGTGAGTCGAAGAATTTCGAAGCCGATGCTGTTCAGCCTCCCCCTCCCCTCGCCTCCGAGTCGTCCCTTTCCGGGGGCCAGGGCCTTCCCTGAAAATTGGCGTGCGAGGTCCAGCAGTGTCCAGAAACGGAGTCCGAGCACATGAGTAGAAGTAATACGCACCTGTCCTACGGCCAAGCACGCTGACCTTAAGCAATGATGTAGAATGGATCCGAAGTATCCATTTTGGCCATCCTGGATAGTCGACGGTGCAAGCAGACCCAACAGACATCGTCCCCATTCTCCAAGATGGCGTACCGGTCCCATTTCTGACTCGCCCCTGTCTCTATCATGTCTTGGTTGTCGCTGTCCTCGTCATCCTTGCCCAAGTGGTTGTCCCGGGTTTTGGACAGCATGACTGAAGTCGCAAGCCGCGCTGGCCAGTTTTTGTGGGCACGAATAATGTTGATACCCGGGCAAGTGTCGAGGACCTCCTCCCACGTGTCAACAGATGTGATGGCACCGAGGACGGAGTCCATTGTCCCTTCGGGATGCGCACACGTCTTTTGCAGTCGTCTTCTAGGGATGCGCACTCGATTCGCATCGCCGGTGTTGAACACCTCAGGAATATCCAGGTCTGCTACCCACTGCCCGCAATCATGGACCGAGATGACAGATTCGACGAAGAAGACCTGATGGTCCACGATGCCGCTGACCCCGTAGTCCAATGGGAACTTGTGAGACGTAAAGGACAAATGCAGTGTGGTCCCCTTGAAATTGTCCTCGCGACGGCCATTAAATGGCGCGTAGGTCACCGCCCTGAAGGAGGAGCTAAGCGATCGAGTCAAGGGTGAGGCGGCCGGTGGAATGAGCAGGTTCAACCCGGGGCGACCAACATTGCCGACGATCCTTGTGACGGCAGATCCCTCAACCTCGTCAAATGGATCAGTGAGTAGGCGTGTGGAAACGAATAAAGAATTGCCGCTGGACAAGGCAATGACCGGCTCGAGGCTTTGCGGGTCCAGGCTGATTCTTCCCGTCTCCATGAACGCGATACAGCTGAAAACCATGGGAAGTACCGCGGGTGTGTGCCGACCCGACACGGCCCACTTCGCATCATACAATCCTCGCTCAACAACACGGCTAGAGACCTTCGCCCCGTCAAGCATGTTGTATATCTTGTTGGCCGCATCTAGGTTCCTTAAGCTCTTCAGCGTCAGCTCGAATTGCTCGCGCTCCTTTCGCATCAGCCACAGAACCTCCTTGAAAGCTCTATCCGGCGCATAGGGGTCCGCGCCCTCGAGATATTGCCAGACTAGCAAGGGATCTAGATCACTCCATTCTTCTAGCAGCCTGGTCGCCGTCCCTATATCCAGAATCTCGGCATTCGCACCGTACTGCAGCGCCTCGATCTGCTTACTGATCTTGTCGCAATCATCAACAGCTCGTCCCTCTCTTAACCACAGACGCATAGTACCATTGGGATCGCCCATGTACTTTTTGAACCTCACGGGGCCAGAGGGAAACCACCCCAGTCTGTCGGGCAGGAGCGCATCCCCATCGTTGAATGTCTCCTCGACATTCGGGTTGTTGTAAGAATACTCATCGTACACTAGCGGCGCAGATAAAGTTGGTTTGAAAGAGGCTGGAATGTGTCCGAAGTTCCCCCGCCCGGTATCATAGCACGAGTCGTCCCCTGTTCCATCGTGTACGCGAACTGGGGTTAGGCGCCGAGTTCTCAGGCCTCCTACGAGGATATCGTTGTAGTCTTCGTCAGAGAACACACCCTTCCACGTTTGATGACTTTCGAGAGTAGCATACACAGGGAGATTCTCGCCTTGGGTTCTCTTGGATTCGGGCATCTTCGATGTTTCTTCGGTCGGGCTTCTTGGGCAGTCGTCGTGTTCGAGTTGAGGTACGTCGTTCACATTGGCGGCCTGAGTTGACTTCTGCAGCCTCTTGTCTACGGGACCATCTCCTCGGGTGTTTGCGGTGTAGTACTCATGCATAACAAGCTTCTTGCCCGTAGGAGTATGAGTACCGGCGATATAAGTAATGAGAGCCTCGTCGTGTCGTAGGTTACCCGCGTTTGCGACGCTGCGAAGGTATTCTACGGCGCTCTCTGTTGGCGACTGTGCCGACATGACCCGAAGAATATGAGGGAACCGTAGCCCGAACCAAGGCAAACATGATTGGCCTCGAGGGTGTAGAAAGTTGGTCCCCCGTCGATAGCCAAAATCGATAAGTGCCAATGCCTCGTCATTTCCTGCGTCATCGATATCTAAGATGACTCTCGCCGCCTCGACCAGTTTTGACAGCCATGACGGGCAACCTAAAGACATCTTCGTACGACCGAGACAACACTTCAAGGCCTTCAGCCATTTTGCCGTTGACTTGAGGCTGTTTCGGGACACATTCCAGCCGCGCATGAGACTACCAAACGCCGCGAGATGTAGTTGCTCAACAGTAAGCCTATCATCAATCTCGCCTACCGTCTTCAGCGCTCTCCCATAGTGTCTGTAGTGTGAAAGGGCCATAGACCAGTAAATACCATCTTTTGCCTCTCGAGATCCTTCCACGTTGGTGATACCGACGGTCAAAAGGCCGGACGACTGTAAAGCTCGGTCGCCGAAGTCGACTTCGACGGATTCAGAGCTCAACACCAGGAGATTCGGATATAGATGCCAGGCGGAGATAGCCAGTAAGATTCCGCCGTCAGTCACACTCTGCGGCTCGCCATTCAAGAGACGCTCCAGGCCATCCATAGCCTGGCACCAAGCCCGAATGACGCCGCCGTATAGTGATGTTCCCGAAGTCACGGGCAGGCTGATGTTCCGTAGTATAAGCTTGAGCTGAACATACTCCTTCTGCATCGCCGAGTCGGCAGTCTGAAGCCAGGCCCTTGCGCTGGTGTCCCAGTGCTGCAACTCGTCGCGCTGGATGGGCTGGTCGGCAGCCATGAGAGCAGCTAGGTGTGAGGCTGTCGAAGAAAAGGCATTTGGTTCACTTTTTATCTCCCTCTGCCTCTCGTGGACTAGCTCGACCAGAGCAGATATGGACTTGGTGGGATCGCTGAAGGCTCGTGCAAGCAGGCACCCAAGCAGGTGGATGGCTATCGAGGGTCCCCCCGAGGTGGCAGCCGCCCAGATGGATGACGCGTCAGCTCCTACAAAAGCCGCGAATGGGCCGTGCTTTTCAGATTTCCCGTGGGGGTTGAGGTCAGGATTCTTCATGATGTCGCTCGCTCGCTTCCCGTAGGCCGATATGAGCCGGGGAACCTGCGGGACGACGCCCTCGAACAGCGCCCCCAGCTTGCGAGCTGTACGGTGAAGGGCGCCGTGCTCCGCATTCTCGCGACGACTGTGAGCCAGGGCGCTCCCAAGGCCGGCAAACTCCGCCGGTGCCGCAAAGGACACGAGGGAAAAGTCGAAGTTGACGCTGGCCAGGGCGAATGTGTTCTCGTTGGTCCCTTGAATAAGCGCGTTCGAGATCTTGCCAAAAGACGCCATCATGGTCGCTAAGCATCAGAGCCTGAGAATGGGGAATGACTTTTCACGAGGAATCCCGTTTCCCGCTTGTGCACTCCGCTTCAGAGCACGACCTCTAGCTCTTCCAACCGTCAGCCCTTGACAGTGTAACCAGGAAAGCTGCGCCACTGAATGACTACGTTAGGCTGCAGCAAACCATTGATGCAGTAAGACCCATCCTCGCATTGTGATACGATGATTTCCCCCGCGTGAACAGGCTTGTCGCACCGCAACGCATAAGCCACCTGTCCGGCAGACCAAAGGATCTATGGGCCATCTTGCGCCCCCAGGAAGCTGAATCGGCATCCATGATTGATCCAGCGTGGCCACCAGCTAGGGCCAGTACTTGCATGTTACTTTGTATGCTGGCCGCTTTGAGCCTCACTCAGTCAACATACTCGCAGGTTGGCCTCTTCATCCTTCTCCAGCTTATGAGGTATGAATGGGGTCTGAATTACAGTCACGACACATGTGCATAGCTTGGACGCACCGGACTCGGTGGATGATCCGGCAGAGGTGAAGTTTCCTAGGTACGCTGCGTACTGGAGTCTACAGGTGCTGCATGAGACATTGCTCACAAACGAGTCCTCAGAGCGACCCAGGGCGGACAGTATTTAGGGGCCCGAGACTCACTCCGTACCTAGGTATGTGTGTTTCTTCAAATTTTGACTGAGAAACGTGATAAATACGTACTCAGCCGATTGCACCGTTCTAAGCAGGCACAGCGCAGATCGCTTACACGTAGGACAATAATAAAGAATAGAATAGGAGGCTTTCAACCCCTTTTCTCTTGCTTTTATTTTCCAAAAACAAAAAAATATAAAAGGAGGATAAAGAGGAACCTTCACTGGGCCGAAAGCCAACCCAGCAACTCCCGATGGAACTCCGCCGGCTCCTCAATCTGCGGCGCATGCCCCAGATCCGGGAACTGAATCAACGTGCTGTTCGGAATCATCGCCGCCGCCGCGGGGCCCAGCACGCTATAATTCCCAACCACGGCCTGCACGGCCGGGGGCGACCACGCCTTCCCGATGGCCGTGTTATCCTTGTCCCCGATCACCAGCAGCGTGCGCACCTGCTGGCCCAGCAGGCCAAACTCGTAGATGACGGGCTGCGTGTAGATCATGTCGGTGGTCTGCGCCTGGTTGAAGGTGAACTCGGCGCGGCGCGATCCCGTGTAGACGTTGTACAGCATGCCGACCCACACGTCGTACTGCGGCTGCCACCGGCCGACGTAGTAGGTTGTGTTCTCGTAGGCCTTGATCGAGGCGTAAGTGGTGGCGTTCTCGGTGGCCCAGCTGCGGTCGACGCTTTGGTAGGGCACGCCTTTGGTCTTCCAGTCTTCGAGGCCGAGGGGGTTCACCATGACCACGGCCGTTGTGTTGCTCGCATACGTGCTGGAGAACGCGGTCAGGGTCTTGTGCTCAGAGGGTTGATCTGGCTCCCGGGTATGACTTACAGGGCGTATCGAGCTGCCAACATCCCGCCTGTGCTGTGCCCGATGACAGTGACATTGTAGATACCCAGCTGCTTTAGCAAGCTATTCGTGTTCAAGGCCAATTGTTGAAACGTGAACTGATATCCCACAGGCTTCGTGGACTTGCACCACCCCACTTGATCAGGCGCGATCACACGGTACCCAGCACCAGTCAGCTGGATGATGGTTTCGTTCCATGTCGCCCCGCAAAAGTTCTTGCCATGCAGCAGAACGGCCACTGGCGGGTCTGTCGATGTGCTTGCGTTATTTGTGGGAGGCACATCCATGAATGCCATTTGCATGTTCAGGCGCTGCGAAGGGAAATTGTAGACCTTGACCGGATAGGGATAGGTAAAGTTGGAGCCGTTCAGGTCGTCCGGCTGTGGGCCGTCATCGATGTAGCCATCTCCCCCTCCAAGCGACCCTTGCGCCGTAACTGCTGAAGTCGCGGCGAGGAAGGGGAGCAGCAATGTGCGGAGAAGGCCTTTCATGGTATCGCCCCCTGTCGCTGTGCTCAGAGGCTTCAATATATAAGCACCAACACAGTAGAGATATGATGGAATCCACACCTTTAAAGCTCCCAAGAGTTTCATATGGCTTTAGTTTCGAGAGCGGGTTTTCGACGAAGGCACGAAGGAAGCTATATAGCAGTAATTGACTTGGGAGGATCCCCTGTCTTTATCGATTATAGCGTTACATCACGGGGATTTGGGAGCGTTTGGTTCGACGGATTTTATTCTATGATGTACTAGTGGCTGTGCGGGGATGGGCCTGCTTATCCATTAACCCTTCTGAAAGTGAGTTGAGGACCAGTTTGACGCGTCCCATCCCTGTTCGCGTTGGCAAACTTGATCGTAGTCGGTGTAGAAGATCGCGATCTGGCCCCGATGCGCGGACTTGGTATTACATTACCCCGGTCTTTCTCTACCGCAATTGAAAAAAGTCTCACTGCGTATTCTCGATCGTCAAAGGAGATCCCTCCGCGCCAAATACATTGGTTGACGCGTAGGCATATACACACCCCATTCCTTCATTGCCTGCTCCCGTTCCACACGCAGCTCTTCAGGAGAGGGCGGCGGCGGCTCTCCCGACCACCGCACTCTGCTCTCATCGCCCTCCGCCCACCAGCCGCGGGCCCCCCTGGCATAAAGAGCGCTGCGCATCCGCCATGAGGCCTCCCGCTCTTCCTGTGGTGGAGCCTGAGGTTCCCACCAGGGGTTGACGGCTGGTTCCCACGGCGGCGACAAGCGGATAACGCCCTGTTGGGCCAGATTGCATAGCCGCTCGTGGTCCCAGAGCACGTAGCCCCAGCGGCGGGAAATCCAGTCATGATCCTCAAAAATGGCAAGTGAGGACCCATCTGGCTGTCGGGATATGCGCCAAATGGTTTCCGGCCCTGGGTCCGCGTCTACATGACAGGGCCTTGCAGATAATAGAGCGTTGTACATGATTGCTTCATCGCCGGGCCGCTCACGACTCAGCATGTTCATTGCAAACAGAGTGTCGTTGAAAAAGTCATGGTTCTCGAAAGCCAAATTATTATCCGGATCGAAAAATGCCTCTCGCTCACTGTAACTCGCGTCTTTTAAGCGCGCAACTGCGAGAACGTGCTTGAGGCCAAGGGTAAGGATATGTTGAATACTGTTGTCAAGAGCTTGAGCATCAAACTCCACTTTGGCGTGGCCCCAGGTGATATCATGTCTGGCAAGATCGTTAAAAACTACATGGTCCTTGTGTTAGCCATGAGATAAGCGAATACCTAGTCACAATGATACATCGAGATGTGTACACCAGCGGGGTTGACCAGTTGCAGCTACATCGAAATGGGAGACAACGCCTACCTGTTGCGACTTGTTCACCGAGAAAATCGTGAATACAGCCCATTTGAGCAATTTCCCACGGCGCAAACCTGGGGAAAAATGCGACAGCCAAGTCCCACAAGTCGTCATCGCGGAATCCATAGCTGTTCTCAAGCCAGCCGTATAGCCTCCGGAACAGCTCAAATCTGTACAAGGTCCGGCAGATCCTCTCAGCCTCCAGATTTGATATGGGCCGCGTCTCCAGGCTCTTGTTGACCGCGGCTGACACTGCGCAGAACGCCGGGTCCGATGCCGCCTGGATGAACAGGTCCTTCAGTGGCAGAATGACGTCGGTATGGAAGCTGTAGATTTCCCACGCATCGCGGAGTGTCCAGCTTGACCTTCCCCGGTGACTCCCTTCCAGATCAGCGCCGAGGAAACGTTTCACGTATGCCATCGGGTCACGTCGAAACTTCCCCGTAGACGGGGACACAAGAGGGGTGCAGTCCAAGGTCAACTCTGCTTCTCGCAGGAGACTATCGGTGCCAAAGCAGCTCAGCAGGACACTGGAGATGATATGCTGCTCATGCTCCTTGAAGCTGAGATAGAGAATACGCGAAGTCTGTATGGCGAGTGCAATCGAACGGGGCTCAGGCAGGCTGACGAGAATCTGCTGGAGAAGCTCGACGGGCATTTGCAGCAGGCCATGTTTGTCGTGCCTCGATTCAGACATGAGTTCATCCGGTGGTAATACTGTTGAGCAGCTCGGTAGGATACAAGAGAATGTGGTCACCCACCTCGTGGTTTGAAAAAAGGCCCAGGCTTTATCACGTCAGGCACCAGCCCGCCCGGCCTCCACCAATCAACCGTCCTCGCGTAATGGGCGGCAGACCAGGGCTGACGCAGCGATCTGGACCTGAACCTGAACCCTTGAGGATGTTCGCTTACTGAACATGCGACTTAGTCCCGATGAGTTCAACTAGGCATGGGCATGGCCTGGAAGCAAGGGAGCTGAAGTGATGTGAAGGCTGAACCAAGCATGTAATAGCAGAGTAACACAAGTGATTCCGTCACCCGTAAACCACTGACGCGCTCTTGTCATTCGGGTTTCTCGCGGAACGCACTCAGGATCGTCAGTCACAGGTACTAGCGCATCGTGGACGAGACTGAAAAGAACCTGTCGCAGAACTGGCCACTGAGACAGATGGGCGAACTATTTAAGGCACATCTTTTCGTCCAACAAATTCCGGCACGGCTTCCATCCGCAATCAACAAGTCCTCAAGTCTTTACACTTAACCACCACTGCAGAAAACACATAACCTCGAAAACTTTGTCAAATCTGAACAGTTACCATGAATCGAGCTCCAGGAACCATAGGAAGATCCGGTTACACTTGTAACCAGTGTGGATATGATCGAAGAAATTGTTGTTGCAAATAGGCAGTGAATGTTGATTATATGCATGTTCAAGTAGAGGGTACAGCCGGTCAAGTTTGAAAAAGTTCATATAAGACTTTTGTAGCCAATACATCATAAAATATCGGAAATTTTCTTTCAACCCTTTCTGTGACTCCAAAGACTGACATGGGATATGCTCAGCCCTAGCTTGGTCCGCCTCCATACCTATCTCGTCCAAACTGTTGCTGATAGAGTACCCTGAGGCAAAGAAGCCGTAGACGAATCTCATGCATACATTGGCATCGACCCGGACCAGGCCGGTTATAATGTCGATTTTCCATCGAAATTACTAAATTCAAATTCAACAATAATCACAATTATTAAAAGAATCATTACGAAAATTAACCGATTTACAACGTTCCTTCTACAAAGTATCAATCTCCCCATACCAAAACATCATCTGCTCTTAAGCAGCTCTCTTGAACCTCTTCTTGGAATGCCAGTCCTCGATAGCATCCCAGTGGTGCGACCGCTTGCCCAAAGGCTTGTTCTTCTCCATGAGGATCTCCGCCTCAGCATCGAAGCAGTCGTGCGAGACCCCAGCGGCGCTGTCGCAGAAGGGCCA
This sequence comes from Diaporthe vexans, assembly GCA_021188095.1. Lineage (NCBI taxonomy): Eukaryota > Fungi > Ascomycota > Sordariomycetes > Diaporthales > Diaporthaceae > Diaporthe > Diaporthe vexans. The sequence goes on from JAJLLZ010000014.1 coordinate 858,242, forward strand.
CAGCGTCTTGTCGGTCATGCGGCAGAAAAAGCGCTCGCGGTGGTTTGCGTAGCTAGGCCCGACCGAGTGCGGGCTTTCGCAGAGTTTCTTGGTGCTGCTGCCCTTGCCACGCGGGTTCTGGTCGTTGACAAGGGTGCGCGCGTGTCGTTCGTGCAAGGGAGGTGGATGCTGATCAGCTCCGGATCCGCCTTCGAGCCCTCGGCGTTTGAAATAGGGATCCTCGCGGCAGAACTTGCCCGGCAGCATGGCGCATCGACGGTCGCTTCCTGGTTCTTTGAGTTTGTCGTTCTTATCGTAGTACCAGTCGGTCATGCAGTCGGTCGGAATCTCCTCTTCGTACTCGTCTTCCCAGACTAGTTCCGGGTTCTTTTGCGTATCTTTGGCCCGTTGTACATGCTTGTGAGTTGAAGAGCAATAGGTTAGTCAACTTTCGTTTGGGGCAGCAATTCACACTTTGCTCACAAAGATAGGAAGAACCTCGTTTCCCCTTCGCACATTCATCCGCGTAGGTTCCGTTATCCAACGAATCCTGCCTGGATGATTGACGAAGTCATCCACGGTCAGGCCGTTGAAGGTTCTTGGATCATATGTGTCAGCAAGGAACGCCTGGGCCCTAAATTTCACCCCCATCGGGACCTTGTATTCATGCACCCCATTCGCACGCATTCCTTCGTTGAGATTCTTGCCTTCAGGTATACCAGCCTCAGGCTGTACGTTGGAGGCCCACAAGTATTTGGGGTACCCGTTCTTTGGCTTTCTGCCGAGCTCTTTAAGATTTTCGCCGATGTATTCCTCCTCCAGATCTTTCTCGTGCTTCAGGTCCCCACGATGATCTAGCCAGAAGCATTCCCCATCGTCCCTACGGTCGGGTGTAGTAACATAGCTGTAGTACCAGGACATGTTTGATGATTGGGCCCAGCGACCATCACTTCCCCCGCAAGTGTTAGAGAAGCAAAAGAATAAGGAATCATATGGGGTTGAGGGGTGACATACAATACCCATGTGCTTGAGTCAGGCCATGAAAGGGCTACCATTGCAATACAAATAGCATCGAAATGTCGCTTGATCACGGTCACGTAATAAGCCTGTGCATTTCCCCGGTCCACGTATGGATTTCTCCAAATCCCCAGCGATTTATAGCCCCCATCCAAGATTGTAGGCATATCATGTCGATAAACGTCCGAGTTGTACCTTTCGGCGCCTTTTCGTTCCTCGGTGTCCTCGTCCAAATCATGGTGATCATAAGCTATACGAATGGTTTGGTCGTTGTAACCTACAAGCTTGCCATGTACGTTCCATAGGCAGATCTGGGGGAATTCGCCCGAAGCTCCCTATTGCAGGGAGCAGAATTAGTCAAGTATTAATTCATGGCCATTTTCCGTGCGAAACTGTTTTGAGGTATTCTCCTCGGATGTGATTTAGACTTTCAGGGGCGAACAGAATTGGAAATTGTTTTACCTGCAGACCTGAGCCATCAACGCCGATCTCTGTAGCATTCGCAATTAGCTATTTGAAGACCCAGTGATAATCTGCACAAGGCTAATCAAGTCATAATTATAAGGCAGTCGTGCAATCCCTGAACCCAGCAGAATCAAAACTCTTTTGAACAAAAGGCCGCCAATCGGACGAAACTATTCTTCAAGGGGTGCAATTAGAATCGGATACTGCTTACGGATCGCCACCTTCCAATCCGGGTGGCCTTTCTTTTCAGGAAACTTTTTCCCTCGGAACAATCGTGATTCAGCCTTTTCCATGAGCTCCTCGTATTCTTCCGGCGTGGTTGGAAGCACGGGTAATGGTGTGGTCGCGTCTATGATTTTCATAATCCAATCATATGAGAACGAGAGGATGCCCAGAAGTCCGCCAATAGACCCGATCCAACCCATAATCGGAGGAGGTGCCGGGATTATCGGGGCTTGTCTAGCTATCAAACCTAACCAATCAATTTCCTGTGACTGATCGGGCTGAGGATCCAGAGACGATTCTAGAGTCGGTGTTAGTTCAGAGCTTGAGGCTGCATATGCCACAGCCAGGAGAGCCAAATAGCACCAAGCCCGACAGAGGGCCTCGGCTTGAAATGAAAACATTGGAACTTGATCACGTTTGTCCCAAGTATAAGATGTGATGAAGCCTGGGGTGAACGCAATTGAGCAGATGGAGCGGAGCGAACTGAACGGCTTGAAGGACAGATGGGCCCCCGGGTCCATTTTGTATTGTAACTTGGCCTCACGCTCATATCAGCTCGAGCACCAGACGCGTTACAACTGCAGAACTTAGTCGAGAGACTAAGTTACGAGATGAGTTGCTATTGTTTGAGACCGAGGGCCCATAGTTGCCGAGGCCGCAGCCGAGCCCACTTACGGTACCAACAGTGGAGCGTTTGACGAGGATTAATGTCGCATCCTGGACGATATTTACTTGGATACCTTTCTACAGGCCGCTGCCGAGCGCAATGACGAGCCCTAAAACGTGGTTTGACAGAGAGCCACGTCGCGAGTCTGTGCGAAGGAGTGATTAGAGGAGCGGGGTCGGGCCCTCATGCGGACATTTTTAAGGCCATAGCCTTAGTAGTGTCTAGATAGTTACCTATAGCAGCTTTCTTACGACTCATAGTGGTATGCTAAGACATCATGTTGTTGATAGGGTCACTTGAGATGCCACTACCGTCACTTCGTAGCATTGAAAGAACGGGGTTTTCTCCAAGTGGAGCTTTGAATGTCAGTCAAATACCTACGCATGACTGTGACACTGCTCCAGGCAGGGCTTATAATACGAGCGAACGATGTTCACATCGATATCTGGTACATAGTGATTTGTTTCTAGTGACCTTCCAAGCCAATCGATCAATTGATTTAGCCCTTCCAGTTATATCACATGACATGGAAAATGTGTGAAACACGGAGATCACTGAGAACCATAGTCTTGCCAGCGCTCAGTATCGATGCAGTAGCACAGCCGCCATTCCATGTGATGGGGTCGTCAACAAACCGGCTTCTGAATTTAGTTCTCGGCTGAACATCTAGCGACGAGACTGGGGTATTAGATCGCAACGAACAAAACAACTAATACGAGGTTCACCTTCGTTGCGGGGAATTGAGTGGCCTGAGCTTTGGAACGTGCTAGCTTTAGGCGGACAGAAAGAGAGCACGCCGGGAGGGATCCGTCAGACATAGATCCTGTCAGCTTCTCGTACTCGTTAGATCGCCAATCTTACCAGCGGGTGTAAGTGAAACTTTGGGGCCTTTGATTAGGCCATAGCTTTCGATGGTATGAAAGTCACGTGATCTATGACAGCCATTGTCATTGATTTTGGGTTTGGGCCCGCGGTGAATCTTGTATATTTCAGAGGATGACTACGTGATCACTGCGAGCGATAGTATGAGAGAAAGTGAGGCACATTAAGTTATGCTGCTGCGAATGGGGCAGCCTGATGCCGCGAAGAAGTCTTTTGGACAGTATCAACCGTGACGTGGGCGCTGGCTTTATACACAATTTCGTCTGAAGCATTTTGGTAAAAGCTTTTGATATAGGCTAACAGGGCCCGATGCGCCGAGTGTAGCAATTACGATAGATGATTAGTTAGACGAGATATGTGAATTGGAAAAATGTTCTCTCATTTCTCATAGGATATCGGGGAGCCTCTTTATTATTTACAACGAACTGCCCGCCAGTTCCCAAATACCAAATGACACCCTTCAAGCCAAATCGATCCACATGTTGAAGTTGTCGCCCGTCTTCTTGACAACGACGGTGTCCTTGCCGCCAGCTGGGGGCAGGACCTTCTCGGCGAGGGTCACGCCGCCGTACGAGATGCGGAACCTCAGGTTGCCCGCGTTGGCGGGGGCGGAGGTCCAGAGGGTGAACTGGTAGTTGCCGTTGTTGAGATTCTTGGCCTCGTACTGCGCACTCAGGCCGCCGCCGGTGTAGGTGGTCTCGGGCCACGCCACCGTCTGGTCGATGGGGTTCATGCCGACTTGTCTCTCAGAGAGGTCATCGCGGGCAGCAACGCTGAGTTCGGCATTGTCTCCGCGGACGGCCACTGATGTGCCTTGCTCTGCTGGGGCAGCGGCTGGGAGCGCGACAGCGAGGGAGGAGAAAAGGGCGGCGATGGCGATGAAACGCATATTGGGCTGTTTGTGGTGTTTAATTGTTGACAGTTAGGTGGCAGTTGAAAAAGACTGGATGTGGAGGCTCCTGAAAGAGAATGCTGAGTGAAGAAACCAGAGCAAGAAGATGTGATAGACACATTAATGCAGCTGCTTTATAACCCGATATTGTCCTTCTCTTGACCTTCGGTCACGCGATGGACAAGATCTAAAAGCCGGGGTTGTTCCTGAAAAGGGACGGGATCTTCCAAGTTACTTCGTGCCGTTCCTTGCATATAGACCGATAGAGTTCGAAATGACGTCTGACTCGTCTGGCTATGTGTTTTTCCGGGCCGTTGTCTTCGGACATGTGTCTGTCGCCGGCAAGTGGCCCGATGGGTGGCATCAACCGAACACATAGCCCTATGTCTCCCGGAATAGGGGGCTGCCAAGCATCATTCTGCACAGTTCCCCCTCATTACCCGCCCCTATGGACAGTCTGGCATTGAGTGGTTTCCCCTGATTCGACAATGCACCTCGGGGGTAAGTCCGAATACGCGGACCCGGAAGGGCCTGGGCCTGTTCTTCCACCCATACAGTGACGGCTCTGCCCATATTTGCTGGCTGCTGGCAGGTTGTGGAAGGTGTTTTCGCGGCGAGAAACCTTTGGGAGTTCCTTCCTCCGATTATTAATCATCCCGCAGACACCGCAGATCTGGTATGGTCGAAGACACAGCAAATGCTTGACCAGACCAGGCCCGTGGCCCCGACCATAATTCTTGGAGAATCATCCAGGAAGCTCATTACTTCAACTGTCGATCAGAGATCAAGCCAGTCAGCCATATGTTGCAAGGAACTCCCGGTCCGCGGTTAAGTCGGCTCGCTGGCGATTGCGATTGCGAGAAGTGGGAATCAAACCCCACCGAGACAATCTTCTGTTGCTTCAGACGCTGGGCTGACGACGTCCTGATCGAGCTGACAGATTTAGTCTTCGTGCTTATCAATCAGATATCTCCACGACCAGTCCCGTATGCGGAATGTGACAATTCGTCGAGTGTCGAACGATATAAGGCGAGATACGAGCAGTTGAACCACCACGTCCATTTGAAAAGCTACCCCGGCCCACCACCTTCCGCTTGTAGACCCTCCCGCGCGCCTCCACAAGGATTTACCGGGTCGCATCGGCCCATACATCTATGGGCCATTCGGCCGAGGGAGACCGCTTGGGTAGGTTTGAATCGGCCAGGGAGGGCTGCCAAGGACCAAGGCACCGCCGACGTACCAAGCATTTGTTTATTTGGTGCCGACGGACCAAGACCACAGCTACGCTAGCGCCTATATGGCTGGAGCTTGCCTAAACTTCGGATGCACGTGTTGGTGCAGCGTGCACCAAGTTGTTTATTAGCTGGCATGACAATCGCCCGAATCGTGTTTCCGAGGCTAGGCCTCATGAGGCCCAACAGGATACAGGGTCCAGCAACGTTTGCACGGAAACAAAGCCGAAAAAGATGAGCTCAAGGGAACCGAGGCTGATATGTTGATTAGTCTCGAGAATCCCGACAAGGTCGCCATGGCCGAAGAACGCCCGAGTTCATCAACCTTTCTATGCGCTGTGACACATGTGAGAAAACCAGGAAGTCAGTAGGGAGGTTGACCATCGTCCCAACAGCGGCGCCCAAGCTAGGATGTAGACATCGCCACTATATCCCCGGACCACCTTCCGGGCCCGGGGCTAAAGTGTCGAGACATGGCCAATTGTGGAGTGGTGCATCGCGTGAGAAGTGAACGAGCGTGATTTGATTAAGTGTCAGTCTGCTACCGCCCGAATAGCATACTTACAAGAAGATCAAGGGGACTAGCGCGAGGTATAACAGATTTGTTCAACACTAGGTTACGTCAAGATGCAATGCTAGATCAGACTGACAACTTCGCGGAGAGCAAAATCCGGGAGTGGGATCTTGCTGAACGCAACTGAATATTTGATCCGTCCATGGATGTTTGAAGTCACCCCACATCCGAGTTGTTGTCCCCCAATTTTAAGGTATCAACATTGAAGTTGCCGGCGTCGTTGCTCCAGAAATATTCTTGATCCCCGCACTCTAAGAGACACTATTCACGCCGTTGCCCACTTAGTCTTTTAATTGTCGACAAAGGCGGCAGAACCGTTGTCATTGGTTGACACTAGCGTAAGGGCGAGTTGAAATCAGGACAACACCGCTGGCCTCCAACAACCTCAAGGATGATGTCACTAGACGGTGTTAGCAGCCATGTTTGCCCCCTGTCGGTTTTATTGAGCATCGTAGTTCTCCCCTCTTGACCAGAGACTTCCGAGGTCTGTAACGTATGCCATCAATCGTAGACACTCGACGCAGCTCCACTGCGATATCCTGACATACGCGTCCTTGCTATGAGTTATTATCAAGATTCAATATACAATGACGTTGCTGATGAAGGATTTGTGTCCATGGTATGTGAGATTCGCTAGAGATTTTGAAATACCTGAAACTTTCTCATGTTGCTGGGTCCTTCACGAGGGCTGGAGCCTGCTTGTCTCTCGTCGAAAAGCTGCCCTGGGACCCGGCACTGTAAACAACACACCTGATTTGCGACTTTAGCCAGGTCCACAAAGGCTATGCATTGTGCGGACACCTAGATTGAATTGGTGATATTGTGGCTTGGTCAAGTGGTCCGATAAGCGGACGAGAGGTTGCCGTTGGACCGATCACGAAAGGAAGGAGTTTCTTGAAGCATATAGTACATACTCAGGAATATGCCTGCGGCTAAGATATCTTGTCAAAACATACCTTTGTCCACCTAGCTCCCACTCACTGTAGTCCAAGATGCCATTACTTCCTGTACCATATCCTAGTTACCTTTGTTGCCCTGATCTTCCTTTGCAATTGGAATATCCCGTACAAGACTGCCTCCGGAGTAGGTGGGCACCCAGGAATGTAAATGTCGACTGGAACTATTCGGTCAACACCCCTGACCACACTATAGCTATAATGATAATAGCCTCCGCCGTTTGCACAACTCCCCATGCTGATTACCCATTTCGGGTCCGGCATCTGATCGTAGCACTGGCGAAGCGCAGGGGCCATCTTGTTTGTTACAGTACCAGCCACAATCATCACATCTGCTTGCCGTGGGGACGCTCGGAAGATGATGCCTAAGCGGTCTTGGTCGTATCGCGGCATGGACGCATGCATCATCTCAAGGGCACAACATGCGAGTCCGAAACTTAGAGGCCATAACGATCCGTTCCGTGCCCAGGCAACAATTTGGTCGACCGTTGTTCTATATTGATGTTCACATTAGATATACTCTCTTCAGACGAGGGGGTGCTACATTGTCATACAGGACATGCTCGATGATGCTTGTAGGTTTTACGGTTGTCGACAGATCTCGACTAGAGGGAGAGCTATTGGGTGCTGTGCTCGGAGCTGCTTCGACGGGATGACGTGTGGAATATGCATGCTTTTGGATGGAGGTCGTCTGGTAGCGTATTGTCGACTGGAGCAACGGTCTTAAGCGAACGCGTATATCTAATGTCGATGGTTAGTATCTTGTTCGGCTGACGGCTCATTGGATTCTGTTCCACCTGATGTTCTCCGTAGCAATGCCATATTAAATCAAGCCCGGCTGGTTGAAAACAATAAAGACGATATTGGAAAATGAGAGAACAATGTTTCCGAAGGGCCGCCAGGAGGATGAATGCCTGGAACCATACCTCGGAGTAATCCCACTTACATGTCCCCACACAGGTGGAACTGCAGCCCATTGGCCAATCAGCATTCCTCGATACCAAACTTTATCAAAGCGGGTTCCGGAGAAAACCCACGTCGCCCCAAAAAGGCCCTCGCAACTTGTAAGTCTTCCAATCGGCTGAGACATGGTCGCCTCCCCCAGACGGCCAATTCGGGAGGAAAATGGCTTCACGCTCTTGCCTATGTCCGATCTGTGGACGCGGATTTGCTCGAAACTCCCACATGCGCAGGCATGAGGCCCTCCATGGAAACTCAACTCACACGTGCCAGTTCTGCAGCAGAGGCTTTGCCAGGCGGGATGTTGCTCGTCGACATGCTCAGTCATGTCCATCCAAGAAAGGCGGTGACACAGTACTCGCTCTAAGACGCGGAAGAAAGCCACAGACTTGCGACCTATGCTATAGGACTAAGCTAGCGTGTAACAAGCAGATGCCTTGTTCGCGCTGCTCGGCCGGAGGGCTGAGATGCACCTACACCAGACTTGATGAACCGCCCTGGCCACCAGATAAGCATGAGTCGACAGAGAGTAGGCAAAGCCAGGATTCGTTCTTCCTTCGATTAACGAACCCATCCGTGCAGACCGTGGACGCCTTTCTTGCTGCGGAAGGACCAGGCTCGGCTTCAACTCGCCCTGTTCGATGGGCTCAGGCCCGCAGTGATACCAACCAGGCTGAACTGGTCGATTTTAACGTCCTCTTCCTGGGATCTGCTTATCTATGGGACGGGCTTTCTCTGGATCGTTGGGCACAGTCGAGGCCACCTGACCCTGACGGGATTTACCCTCTGCTATCAACCACCAACAACGCAGCGGGGGCTCTGCAAAGACGCCTCGACGTTTTGATAGCGCAGCTGAAACAGTTCAATAATGGGAAGGACCCAACCGATTCTGTAAATCAACTCACCGCGCTCGAGACCTCTCCCGGAAACCTGTCCCTATTTACGGAGGATGCTGTTCTGGAACTCATCGGCTCGTTCTTCTGCCGCAGGCACTGGCAGTGGCCAATTATCCACTGGCCGACTTTCGACACGGAAAAGGTGGCTCTTCCTCTACTGTTAGCTGCAGCCCTGACCGGTGCTGCTTCTTCGCATCCCGATGATGATGCGGCTAAGTACCGCCTGAGCGCAAGGTCATGTCTCAAAACGGCGGAGGAGTACATTTTCGCCGCTCTAGAAGGAATCGGCGATACCACTACGGCGAGTAGTGGAATTAGCGATGAGGTCATCCAAATCTGCCAGGCTGCCCTCCTGATATCGGCGCTGCAGACAAGCCTTCACGATGAAGAAACGAGACGGAGGGTCATCATGAGACGGCACCCAAGTCTCATTTCGGCCCTGAGGAGATTTGGGCTTATGCGTACGAGACACGTGCCGGAGACCCAAAAGAGGTGGAGCGATTTCATCCGTCATGAATCTATCATCAGACTCGTCACTTGGACGTTTCTTGCAGATTCCATCCTTCCGGCGTTCTCGAATCTGCCTCCTTGTATGACCGTGTCAGAAATGATAGGAGATCTTCCCAGCGACGACACGATCTGGAATGCTGCGACAGAAGCCGAGTTCGAAGACAAATGGAGCTCTTACATGTTCATGCAGCGTCCACCCTCGTTGAAGCAGGTCGTGCAACAGTTTTTCGATGAGGAAGGAGCAGAATTCTCTAAAGGATCTCATGACTACTTAGATATTCATCTACTATATCTTGTTCTATGGGGTGAGTCAGATGTCCTTTCTATAGCTTGAGCGGTAGGATAAATTATTCGTGGAAGCTAACTTCTCGCTTCCTCTCAGCTTTCCACCCGGTCATTTTCAACCTACGGGCCACGCTTATCGGCTCATCAGGCTTCTCGGCTGCGACACGCGCACTACAACGGTGGAAATGTCTTTGGGATGCCGCTGTGGCACGACTGAGTGCATCGGACAACGTGATTGGTTCCATGACGAATCATGCACCAGAGCTGATCCGGTTGACTGAGAAAATAATGGAAGTCGCCAGCAGACCTGGGGCAGAAGAAGAGTCCAGATATTTGCGCACAATCCCGAGCTACAACACGACCGAAATTCATGAATTCATCAAACAATACTTTTCCCAGGCTTAGAGGGGCTGAAGGGCGATGACCCCGAATAGTAGGGCTTACTGAACCGAACTCTTCTAATGAAAACCTAATGGGGCTTTGGCCACACTGTACTTTTCCTCTCTACTATGTGTCTCACTCTAGCCTTTGAAAAGGCACGTTTGCAAGCGTCACTTCAAGCTTAATGGTGGAATTGAGCAGGAAACAATTTGAATACAAACACTGCACCCCCTCTCTAGCGGTAGCTGCGTAGCCCAGAAATGCCTACTATCCCGCAGGATCCAATGTTGGGCAACCGGCCCCACAATGCTTCGGAATGCCAGTCAGAGGACTAACAACCTTGGAACGGTTTTCGCTGATGTGCTTGGGGGTCTCGGTGGTGCTGTGCTGAACGCGCCTCCGCATGACGCTATTGCCCACTCTTTCAACATCAGACGAGGCTTTGCTACTGGCGTTGTATTTATAGACGGCGGTGTTGGTGGCATCGTGTCTCATGTCCTGCTCCGTCATCTGCTAGGACCGAACGGAGTCGATTTTGGCTGGTGTTGTCGAAGAGCGTCCAGACTTGTAAAAAAAACTAAGATTCCCGCAACAGATCCCGCCAGCCCCCTGAATCCGCTCGCACTCCTCCTTTAGCTATACCCTTACCTTACAGTTCTCGCTACTTCAATCTTAACAGTCAAGTCTACTTCTAATACGGATTCTACCTTTTCTTTCCTCTAGAGTCATAAGATTCCTGTCTTAGGGTTTATAATTCAAGTCTCATAAAATGTCTTATTTCTTTTTTGAAAAAGGAATATCTCGGTCAGGGTGTACATATTATGTTTCCTTGAAAACGTCCTCACAGTTGGAATTCAATATTTTACTTTCCAGTACCAGTTGACTTCAGAGCGTCAGCACATTGGAGGACTGGTCAATAGCGTGAGGCGCTACTGTACAGAATGGATCTGCAGGGTACCTTCGGCAGGGATTTTGGTTGGCAGGACAGCTCGGCGGATCAGTCAGCACCTGCTCACTCGTGTTCCCTGAAACAAACCTTGGAAGATTGTCATCATGTCTGTTTTACTCATGCCTCAAGCGCACATTTCCCTCCAGAAACACAACATACTCTCACTATGCCTCTGAAAACAGTCCTCATCACAGGCTGCAGCGAAGGCGGCCTGGGTGCTGCCCTTGCCAAAGCCTTCCAGGAGCAGGGTTACCACGTCTTCGCCACCCTCCGCAACCCCGCGAAAGCAGGCTCCCTAGCCGGCGAGAAAGGGACAAATATCGATGTTCTGCAACTTGACACCACTTCAGAGGAGTCCGTCAACACCTGTCTCGATAAAGTGAAGGAAAGGACCGGCGGCAGACTTGATGTCTTGGTCAATAACGCGGCGATCGGCAGCACGATGCCGATGATCCACGCCTCGATCGAAGAGTCAAAGCAGATGTACGATGCCAATGTTTGGGGCACCCTGAGGATGGTCCAAGCCTTCTCGCCTCTGCTTCTGGAGTCCAAGGGAGTAATAATGAATATTTGCTCTATTGTTGGTGCGGCGAATGTGGCCTGGCAAGGTAGGTGGTGTCAACGAATTTTGAGAATGAAGGTGGACCACCGGGGACTGACCGAGGGCGGCCACTTATTAGGGATCTACAACAGCTCCAAGGCGGCAGAGACTATGATGTCAGAAACTATGCGCATGGAGCTGGAGCCCCTTGGGGTACGCGTGATGACCGTCATGCTGGGCCAGGTCAGCACGCAGATGTACGCCAACACCCCAACCTTCAAGCTGCCCGAAGGGTCACCATACGAGAAGATCGCCGGTGCCATCACCAGCTCCAGCAAAGGCGACTTGAATCACAACAACGAGCCGGCCGACGTCGTGGCTAGAAGGCTGGTGCAGGATACCATCAGTGGCCGCCGCGGCCAGATCTGGCGCGGTGGCCTGGCCGGTACTGTGTATCTGGCGATGTGGCTGTTGCCGAAGAGGCTGTTTGAGTGGATTGTGCACCTGAGCAGGGGCGTATATGACCTGTAGGCGGCCGTGCTTACCAAGTTCAAGGGCGAATTCTGTGGTTGGTGGGTGGATGTAATTACCACAGGCAACTTTCATCCCATATGTAAGGGTGATGTGCCGACGTGCTAGCCCGGCCGGATCTTTGGCCATAAAGATAAAGGCTTAGGCGTCATCTGTCACAATACAAGAAGTACGTGCCTACGGCAAGTAGTGGCGTCACTTTTGCACGAATAGTGCATTGGCTTATTCGTAACATCATCCACTCCACGGGCGACTCTGTGACACGCTGTACGAAGGGCGACAAGGTCCTCATCTCGAACATCTCAAGTTGTGTTACCTACCCGGCGGCCATACAACCCGTTTCTCGAAGGCGTAAGTGGGAACCGAGAAACGCACAATCAGACACTTTTCATCTAGTAGACCTTGAAACAAAGGAAGTGACATTGGTAATATGTTGTGGGTTCCCTTCAGCGCTCGCCTCGTGTCGAGCTGCTGGTCAATTCGACCAATGGCCTGACGACACGAGACACAAGCTTCCACCGCATCTTTGCAGCCATCATATATCCGACAATCCGAGTCTGTTAGATCTGTCGGAAAGAAAGTCTTGCGCTAGCCACTCAGTCTCATGGTCGGCTCCTTGAATCCATCCCACTCGGAAGCAATAATAATCAAAACCTTTTGAGGTACGTGAACTTAACATGGGAGCACTTCGCGCCAACTCGAGGCCAAAGACACCAATCAATTGCAACTTAACCCACCTTCCAGCATGGTAAACTCCTCGTCATGCTCAGCCAATCTGTGGACCGGATGCGGGCAAGGTTGGAGCTTCCCCACACCCGTCGAGGTCTCAAATCTAGTCTGACACAATGCAGTATGGATTAGTAAACAGGAAGGGAGGGGCTTCTCGAGGTGATCTTATTTGTTGTGTCGCAAGCAGTGATACCATATACCTATTATTTTTTAATAATCATAGACAGCACCGTTCTGCCTAACTCCTCGTTTTGAACTGATCTGTTCCTATTGCTTTAGTCATTTTGCGTCCAACTTGAAGTGGATGCAACCATTCCAAAGCCCCCTCCTACCACAATAATCACCGCTACCAAACACTCACGAAACACGTCTCAAGATGGGCAACAAGACGCTGATTTTCAAGAAGGTTCCCACAGGTATGCCCATCCCAGGCGAGCATCTGGCCGTCGAGGAGCGGCCCTTCGACAAGAACGCAGCACCGCCCAAGGGTGGCCTGACGGTGGAGACGCTTTACGCATCCTACGACCCCTACCTGCGGGGCAGGATGCGCGACCCCAAGATCAAAAGCTACGTACCGGCCCTCGAGGTCGGCGACGCTGTCGTCAACGCCGCAGTGGCTCGCGTGCTGAAATCCGACAACGGCGAGTACAAGCCCGGCGATTTGGTGATTGGCCCACTGCCCATCGCCGAGTTCTCGCGCGTTGACGATCCGGCCCTCGTGCACAAGATCATCAACCCCAACAACCTCGACTTGGCCCTCTTCCTGGGACCGCTGGGTATGCCCGGTATCACGGCATACTCTAGCTTGTACAAGATTGGCAAGCCGAAGAAGGGCGAGGTGCTGTTCGTCAGCTCGGCTGCCGGCGCTGTGGGACAGATTGTTGGGCAGATCGGTAAGATAGAGGGATTAACAGTCATCGGCTCTGCCGGGTCCGATGAGAAGGTGGACTTTGTCGTCCGGGAGCTGGGCTTCGACGGCGGCTTCAACTACAAGACTGAGAAGCCTGCTGATGCGCTGAAGAGGCTGGCGCCTAACGGTGTCGATATTTACTACGACAATGTGAGTACCTGTACACAGCTTATGGGACTTGATGATATGGAGCACGTCTACTAAAGCTTTTGTAAATCCAGGTCGGTGGCGAGCAGCTGGAGGCCGCTTTGGACGCCATGAACCCCGATGGCCGTATCGTTGTATGCGGCATGGTAAGTCGTGCTGCTCTGCGCCCCAATCTTCCCCCCACCTGACGGTCAATGCTAACACAAAAGAACAATTCATAGATTTCCGGCTACAATCAGCGCCCCGAGGAACGCTATCCGATCCGCAATCTATTCCATCTGGTCGCCAAGACGCTGACGATGCAGGGCTTCCTGCGGTCCAAGCCGGGCTACGAGGACGTCTACACGCAGGAGCACCAAAAGAACGTGCAAAAGTGGTTGTCCGAGGGAAAGCTCAAGACAAGGATTCATATCACTGACGGCATTGATAACGCCGACAAAGGTTTCGTGGACATGCTTAAGGGTGATAATTTTGGCAAGGCTGTGCTCAAAATCAAGGAGTAGAGTGAGGATATTGAGACGTGGGTATGGTTCTGGATAGGTGCGGTACATGCCGAATGGATCAATCTGACTACCTAGATAACGACTCATAATAAAAAGAGAATCTCGGGTCAGCAGAGGAAACCCTCGCGTCCATAGTGGCCAAACTTGAAGTTTTGGTATCCTCCGTTGGCGGTGCTAGCAAAATACATCATTAAGTTGAGCGGGTGATAAACTGACATTTGCTCAGGCTCCAATGACACTGTCAGACACTACGATTGCACTAAATGCGCAAAATAGTAATGATAGACCTAACCTTCATTTGGATTATTAGTTTATGACATGCTCGCAGAATACACCAGTCTTTGAACTCAACGAGCTCGCACATACGTCAGGCACGTGTCCCCAAGAAAAGGTCATGGAACCGGTATTCGCGTTTGATAACACAATTTTACACTTCCAGTTCTACAACTCACACATGCTTCTTCGCGCCGTCTTCTTGACTCCTCCTGTGCTCTTCCACAAACCATTTACCTGCAATTTCAAGACCCTCACGTATGCTGACCTTGGGCTGATATCCTGTCACCCGTCGAAAACGATCCCCGTCCAAAGTACGAGTAATAGTGGTAAGATGAACAGCTTCTCGTGTGACGGCCGGCTGGCCCCTGCCGAGGGTCTTTACCCAGGTGATCCACTCGATGATAGACGCCCCGAGCAGCGCGACCCATGCAGGCACGACCTTGATCTCTTCTGGCTTGACCGGCAGTCCAATAGACGCGGAGACACCGCGCTGAAAGTCCCAAAAGAGGATACTTTCATGATTTGTGACGTTGAAACACTGGCCGTCGACGCGTTTGCTTTCATTTGGCGCAGGCTTGCCGTAAGCGTCATGTAGTGCCTGTGCAGCGAGAATGTGCGCGTCGACGAGGTTCGACACGTACATAAAGTCGTACTCGTTGGTGCCTGGCCCTATCTGAACGGTGCCCTTGCCAGCTCTGCACGAGGCCACGATCTTGCCCATGCAGATTGTGTCACGTTCGCCAAAAGCAGTAGCAGGACGCAATGAGACGACCAACATCGAAGAGTCCCCGCCACGTCGATTTGCAGCGATGAGGTCCGCTTCCGCCTCTGCCTTAGTCAAGGTGTAGACCCGCTTCTGTGCTGGGTACTTGAGCACAGGCGTCGAATCATCCGCGTCGACGAGGTCGCTGATATTGTCGTGGATCACGGAGGAGGTGGATGTGTTGACCAAGGCCCGGACTGTCCCGACCTTCTCAGCTGCCAAAAGGATGTTCTTTGCACCGCCGACATTGACGCGTCTGAATACTTCGGGCTGTTGCACCATGGAGTCGGGACAAGCGATGTGGAACACGGTCCGGGGTTTAGCTTGCTGGAAGACTGCCTCCACATCGGCGGCTGATGCGATGTCACATTCGTGATACTTGACTCCGTCATGGGTGTTGCGACCAATGTTGATGTCGATAACGTGGATCTCGCTCTGGGGCTCTTGAGCCAGAAGGCCTTTGACGAGGTGATAGCCGATGAAGCCACAGCCACCCGTGACAAGAATTGGGCTAAGTGGAGGGGTCATGGTCTGCAATCTGATGGCGGCAATTGGTGCAACAGCAAATGAAATAGACTCACACTGCTTGCCAGTGCCTCTTGTGCAGAGGGGCACCTCCAACAAATGAGTTCAGTGGATGGGTTTAGAATTATGCGACGGCATCCAACTTGCCATCTCGGCTATTCTCAGCCGCTCTGTTGGTTGCCCAGGCGGGCATGACGTTACAGGGCCTTACGCTGTCAAAGCTCGCACTAACGGAACCAACAGGAGGCGGCGACACGCTGGTGATTGGCCCCGAGATAGAGCAGTTGGTTCCAGGGTCCTATTTTGAGCATTGTCAAGATTCTGAGGCCCACAACTAATAAGTGTTCACTGTATGTCCACTATGTACATTTGGGTACAGTGCCATAAGGACAGTTCTTGGGTAGTAAATGACTCCATGCTGTTCCTCTCACATGGCTCTTTAGAGTTGGCCTCTCCATTCTGATTTCGTTATAACCTGATGTCTCGCAAGCAGCATGGAAAAGACGTAGGGAGGTTCAGAAGCAAAAGTCATGCCTTCCTTGAGTGATTGAAAAAAAGAAAAAATGTAGTCGAATTACTGTGCACTGCAACATTTGGGATATAACTGAGGATACACTGTGACATGGCTTAGGGGAGCCGGTAACCTGTCGCCCCGCTAAGCTGCCAAGCACACCCGATCCCACGTTAAATATCTGGTTCGTTAAGCGCCGTCTCAACCAACATGCATATGCCACTGTAACACCAAGATTGAACTGACTCGGAGCCACACAGAGCGAATTTCCCTACAGCTTGGTACAGTTCGTCTGCACTCTCCTGTCGAGTTTCCACATGGGCAGATACCTGGAATTTCGCGGGCTCCTAGTTCCGTGTAGTTAGGGCTTGGTAAGTGCGAAATAGTGGCTACAAAATGAGAACAATACCCGGGATTTGAAATCGCTGCAGACACTCATGGCCGTCAATACGACTGGTTCTGATGAATGCGAAGTTAATATGCAGCCTCTGACTTTCAGCATTTGAGACTGCAGTCAAGCAGCTGTCGGCGGGTTGGTACCTATGGCCCACCAGGTTACGGGGCTGCACTAATGGGGCCTCGAATCCAGTCGGGTGACATCTCTGCGGATCCTCAACACCTGCTCCATTTTTCGTGCGTTCCCTTGCCGACCAACATCAATTTTGGATGCTACGTGCGATGCTCCAAAGTTTAGGCCCACCTATGGCCCAACACTTGCCCACATGAAAGGCTTGGTGCTGGTAGAAACTGCAAAGGGGCGCTGTCACTTTATCGGGTCATCTTGAACCCTGGGTGCCATGTAATTACTGTTTGAGCGACTGACTTCCCTGCATCGATCCAAGTAGACACCGATTGATATGTGAGGCACTGCGCCTTACGCGAAATCTAGGTTGAACCAAGAGCAAGGAAGTTTCGTGGCAATCTGATATCAGAACAACAATCATGTCAACGACTTTTAGTCCGCTAGACCATCTTCCGGCGGCGACTCCACCGACTGGGGTCATACAAAATTTCATTGATCCTCCATCGAAAGGAAGAGAGATCATGGTACTCGATGGCATTTTCACGGGACTTATGCTTCTGGCTGTACTAGTGCGGCTCACGGTTCGCTCAAGGATCACCAAACAATGGGGTTGGGATGACTGTGAGTTTCAAAATCGCATGGGCTACTTCTGATACCATTCATGTATTTGCTGATCCATGACTTGATACAGTGACCTGTTCTCTTGCTGCCGTACGTGTCTTCATTTGTCCTGTCTATCAATTTCGCTAACAAATAACTCTAGTTGGGGTCACTGGCGCACATGGTTATTTACATCCAAGGTATGAGCTCGGTTCTCATGAACACTGCACTGACCACTAACAAGCCTAGTCATCAATAATGTTGGATTCGGGCGGCATATGTGGGATATTCCCGTCTCATGGATCCTTGTCACAAGAAACACTCAGGTAAGCAACCACGCCAGGGCACTCCTCAGAGCACTCCCATTCACGTGGGACAACTTTGGGTTGGTAATCTTAGGAGTATTTCTAACGGGAATGTCAGCTTTTATCGTCACTTGGTGTTGTTTATCCGTTCACCATCTTCTTTGCGAAGCTCTCCATCCTGCTCCTTTGCCTCCGCCTCTTCGGGGTCGACCGAACGTTCAAGAAGATCGTTTTCTATGGAGTGATCATCATGGCACTTTTCTATATTGCCATGATCGCAGTTGCTATAGCATCAATGGCTATATGTAATGGCATGGTTGCGACTACGTCTCAATTCTGCGCCAATTACAGTGGACCGGGGGTCATGTTGAACGCTGTCTTCAACGTCGTGTCGGACTTTTGGGTTCTAATTTTACCTTTCCCTCACATTTTAAAGCTTCAACTACAATCGCGACAAAAAATAAGTCTGACCGTTGTCTTTGCGGCTGGTCTCGCGTGAGCCTGTCTTTACCTCAACTCCATGTCCAGGCCTCACGTTTCCTACTCCTATACGCACCAGCATTAAGCAGATTGGTCTTAGAGTTCATGTTGTACGCTAACAGTGCCACAGTGTTTGCGCAGCCAGCTTGGCCCGTATGATAGAATTCGCCATCAACTACGAGATTTCTGATGTCCTCTGGGTACAAGCAATCAATACCGAGTTCACGTTCGTAGCCTTCCCGCTCGCTGGATCCTGCGGATTACTTGAGTCCGAAGGCCTGCTCACTGACCATTGAAATTGCAGAATCGTGGAGACAAATGTGGGGATCATCGTTGCCTGCGTCTTTACTTTTCCGATCTTCTTCTCGAACGTAAAGATTTACGTCCATTCGGCCATGAAGTCGCTCCCTATGCTACCGATTCCCGTACCAAGGAAAAGGACTTCTAGGACTCCAAGGGTATCTCAGCTTCCCAAGGACTCCTTTCTCCAGACCCATGAAACCTTGAATCACGGTATCGAAGATACCCAATCACCATGTTGAGGTTCTTGGCGTTATGGGAGGCGGGCTAGGAGAACCGGAAGTAAGGGCGGTAGACAAGCCATTCTGTCTTCAGTGAATAGGAAAGTCACTGTTCTGTTTCAGCTTCTGGGCAGACTGAAGCTGCCTCTGGTGGACTGGCCACATCTACCAACTCATCTACATCTAATTTTACAGCCCTCCTTACAAACGGAGATAGTGAGTTATCTTATCATATGATGGAGATATTTGCTGTTGTTTTTCCTTATTTTCAATATACTAGTCAATCTCGACATCACGACAGAAGCCTATTAGAAGGCTGTCGCCTTTTTCTCGGGCCTCACCAATGCCCAGAAGGTGCAAGCTCAAAGAGGTCACCAGTAGTACCCTGGGGCTTAGGGCCACCTTGTGCTTCCTAGACGTCTTCTCTACCTTTGAAACCATCACCATGCCGTTCCCCTCGATCAGACGGTCAACATGGTACATATAATCAGACCTGAATGAAATATTAGGAATTCCAAGGAAGCTTTGAAGGTTGAAAATAGTCACGGAGTAAAAAGGGTGGTGAGAGTGGAGATGGACTTGCTTTACATACGAAGTGTATGTGGTGCCTTGATACAGTAGTAAACTCTCCAGCCTCAGCGTTCAAGGGCGGAAAAAGGTCAAAGAGAACAGCTCCAGCCCAGAATCACCAATTCACATAATAATTTACACGTCGGTTAGAGTCTTCTGATGTGATGTTTATATGTCTGCCAGGATACCTGAGTACTTTGTGACAGCCGGGAAGATCAGGTAAAGGCCAATCAAGGAGTATACTCTTCATTCATCATTGTCTAGGGACTTACCATGCTCGTGTGAGTATCGTTCAACATGTTTCAAATGGCACTCTATATTATGTTGATATATAGCCAACCGGAAAGGCAGGCAACGCTGATTTGTAGTGCTGAAATGTTGGCAAGGTAACATTGTGCACGCCGGAGCAATGAATGCCCATCTGCTGCGGTGCCATCCCAGCACTTGTAGACTTCCCACGGTTTTACTGCCATAGACAAATCTTCTCGATTGCACATCAGACCATCAAGGCTCACGTGTCTGCCCCTCCTGTCGCCCCCCTCCGAGTCCTGCCCATCAAGGCTGTCATCTAACCCTCCGTGCCGGTGGACTCGGATTGACGAGCTGCCACTACGGGGTCAGGAAGCTCGCCAGGGTGGCGCCTCTTGATGCGCGATCCCCCTACAGACGGGACCGTCCCCCCGAAGGAGCCAGGGGGCGTCTGGTTTTCCTGTCGCTTCTTGCTGCCTGTACCTGGATCTTCCGGTCCCACGTACGGACCAGCGCCGTCCTCATTCTGGCGTTTCTTTTCGCCCCCTATGGGTCCATCATAAGGGCCGGCGCCGTCTTCCTGGCGCTCAGTGAGGGTGAGTGCGCGACCGAGTAGATGGCGTCGTCCGTTTGGGTCGGGATTCTCAATATGGCCGTGTGCGGCTGCCATGGTGGCAATAGTGGTGATGAATATCATAGATGGCTTCATTGTGTTTGTGGAAGAATTCTGTGAGCTTTGTGGGGGCTTTGTGAACTTCTATAGTATTGGAACTAATGATGGTTGGTTGTCGAACATTCAGTGAGCGAAGTCGAGGTTATGGCCTGTATTTATAGTTTTGCCTCTACTCTATCCTCCATTTTTAGTTCTACCTTACATTCGTAGAGATGATGACCATGGCCTACCCTAGGGTAGATTCGGGGACTACACGATCCCGACGTCAGTGCGGGAAATGGTTCTGTTTCGCTATTCCGGTACGCATTCTAGTCTGTTTAGAGAATTTGTCTTACGACAAGCAGGCGGAGATATGATTGAGTCTATTCCCAAAGCCTTGCAACCTCTTGGCCCGTTAAAATATTTGGATCGCTAAGTGACACAGTTTACTAGCCATTGTTTTCAAGGCCGCAGGGCAGGCGTGGCAGCCTTATCCTCTGCAAGTTTAGCTTTGAGACATGCTTCAAATGCTCTACACTATCGGTGGTGATACCTTGGCCAATCAGTATTAGACTTCTCCGAAACGTCTTTAAAATCTGGGTCGCTCATTAGTTGGTCTTCTCGGCACACCATGTAAGGCTGCAGAGCGACGTGGCAGCCTTGTGCTCTTCTGATAATTAGCTTTTTAGCACGTCGCACCCAACTTGGCCGAACTCATAGCGCGTGGCTCGTACCAGACTTTCGGACTCTATGACGCGGCTGGTTGCGCTTGGTCTCCGCGTTAGGCGGTTCCATGTTGATCGGTTTACCGAACATTGAGATATGAGCTGTCGCGCGCACGAGCAGTTCGGCCCGATGTTGTCCCACAATCAGACTCCTCAAGGTCCGGACACCAGATAGTGTAGGATGGTCTGCGTCCTGGTGTATCACCGGTGCGTGCATTTTGGAGACATAGCCTAGGTAACATTGAATGCGCCAAGGCTATGGCAACCAAGACATCTGAATTGGGGCCTGACGGAAGGCTGCAAGAAGTCCTGGAACGTAATGTCTCTTCTTGTTTCAAACCTAACAATGCATCATTATTTCCGGCATTTCAATAATTTCGCCGCAGTCAAATATTCGTGAGGCCAAGCTGCGGAAAAGGTTGTGACTGCGTTAGGAGACTGCCCCAGGATGACAGACCCGTATAGGCATATTCGCCGTTCAGCAGATGACCGGGGGTTTTGCAACGATCATCAATTGGCCATAATAGAGGTAAGATACGTGATTGTGAGGCCATTCAATGGTATGATGCCATTAATAGCTTAACACTTTATCCTCAACCGGAGCATCATCACCTGACGGCTGTTTATGCTTTGGGGACACGAGATAAAGGATTTGAGGCAGCTGGATGTCAATGGAGTGTCACAGACTGATGAAGTCATTCGAGTATGGTGTAGAGCTATGAGAAAGCTCTCTGAGCAGGTTTTTGAATGCAGCTTCTCCAACAGGGCAAGCCGTTAAGGATGTGTTTTCGACTTGTATTATCGTGGACAATGCACCTGCCCAGGTAAGACAATCAATCGACTACTCCGTTTGTGCACTGTCCTCCGAGACCAAGGTAAAAGTTTTCTCCGAACTACGAAGCCCAATATCCCACTTGATGCCCTCGAAGCCCTCCCTCGTCTTGATCACAACCTCAATATCATCGTCTGGCTCTATGACGGTCCCAGCAAGGTTCGTGTTTACCGTAGTCGGGTGCTTCCACTGCCCACCGACAGGCTCCATGTCGAGCCTTGCAATGAAGACTGCGACAATAGCAAGGACCTCATTCGTAGCGAAGTGTCGACCAGGGCACAAAGTCTTACCACCACCAAATGGACGGAAGCAGGCTTTGCGTGGGCGGTCCTTTTCCCCGGGGAGAAACCGGCGGGGGTTGAACTCAGCAACACTGTTTCCCCAGAGACTGGCATCCTGATGGAGAATGCGACTCGGCATCTGCAACATAGTGCCTTTTTTCAGCAGCCATTGGTCCACATAGGCATCTTCCATGACCTCACGCAAAGATGTGGCAATAGAAGTGTAGCGAAGACTCTCCTGGTAAGAAGATAGCAGTAGAGGACAGGCGTCCTTCAGGGTGGTTATGTCAATAGTTTTGACCACAGATCCGTCGTTGCTGTTTCTTGTCTTGGTACAGGCATCGACCTCTGTCCTGATCTCGGCAAGAAGGCCGGGGTTGGAAAAGAACAGAAATAAGGTCCAGAAAGATGCAGGTGCAGTGTTGACTAGAACAGCA
The DNA here is from genome assembly GCA_021188095.1 of Diaporthe vexans. NCBI lineage: Eukaryota > Fungi > Ascomycota > Sordariomycetes > Diaporthales > Diaporthaceae > Diaporthe > Diaporthe vexans. Next base: position 880,723 of record JAJLLZ010000014.1, read on the forward strand.
ATCGAGCCTCCAACCTCGTAACGGGCAATGTCTGCTAGCGGAACGTTGTTGTCAATTTCCGCTTGATATCGTAATCGTGTGAGAGCTGAGGCTTTCTCTAAGCCACCAGCCTTAAAGTATTCTTCAAAGGCTTTCGCGACCCTATCCCGAGCCGCTATAGGCTTCCGAGCCGTGATTGAAGGAAGGATACCGACAAGAATCGACATCATGCCGTTTTCGAATTCCCTAGATTGCAGTCAGGGAGTCATCGCACATGGACACCCATCTGGCAAACGGACCTGACTCACCAGAACGCATCGGCAATAGCCTTATCCTCAAAAGGGTTCATAGGGCCATAGACAGACCTCGTAGTCGCTGTTGTAATAACTTCCCTGAGCCAGGCGTATATGCTAATCTTCTTTGACTCTGCCTTTGCTGGTTGTAAAGAATCAAGCGCATTCGCAATCTCCTGGATCATAGCGCGGTTCATATCGTCTAGGTGCGGGCCAGGCTTGAGCGCAGCTCGCATCGCGGCATATGACTCCATGGAAAGACCAAAATGACCATCATCACCATTTACGTTCTTGGCTAAGATGGCCTGGGCCTCTTGGCTTGCTCCGCAGACCGCTGACGCGAATTTCGTCGCAATGGGCGGCGCCGCGAGAACCTTGTGTTGTTGCTGCACCGTCTGAATGAGCTCGGGTTTTGTCACGATATACTGCAGTTGGAGTCAGCTATCAAACTGAAGTGACAAGGGCGGGACCTCGAAATGGACAGCGGAATAACACATCATCTATCCTGGTATGACAAATTGCTGTGTCTCTGGCGCCAACAGACGGCGTCGCTATCTCTAATTACCTACCATTTTCTGTCCAGGTAGTGACATGGTAAAGATTGGAGAACCCATCCGCTGACTGTTACAATTAAGTCAGAGCCGCCATCGCCAAGTGCGCCTGGCAAAAGGTTGCAAGGTTACCTGAGTTCGACATAGTAGTTGAACTTGGACCGAGACAGTCCGAGTAGGTGACCAACAATGGGAATCGACTGCGGGGCCAGAGGCGGCTCACGAGGATCGTGGCCAAATACTTTAGAAGCAAAAAAGTAAAGAAGAGTAGCAATACCAATAGACAAGACTATTATGGTGCTATCAGTAGCATAGGAAGGCATATTGGCGCTTGTCGGATATCAATGACTCGGAATTCGTGAAAGGCGGCAAGAGTGGTGAAAATCATTTCGGATGGCGCAGAGCGGAAGGTCGTGTGTTTGAGGCTGCACTAAAAGCTAACGGGGCCACTCGGGTGCTGTTCGGAAGGATTCACCCGTTTGGAGCCAACAGTTGCATTCAGGAACCAACAGAACGCTAGCAAGTACTACTAAAATAGAGGCTTCTATAAGCCACAGTGGGGTGTTTATTGACGCAAGGCAACAATTTTTTTTTTTTTTTTGGCGTGTCGACAACGCATGTGATCATGGGATTTCGCGTTGCTTTCGATACCATCATTGATGTGGATACCACATTAATCCGGGCAATTACTCAAGGAGGGCATCTAGAGACAACTTCAAAAGACAAACGTCTATTTATTTTATAGTGCTGTCATGTTTTGATCCCTCAATCCAATCTAATACCTCTTGCTTGATCCATCCATCAGCCGACGCCCGCCCAGAAGGCCTTGTCGCTGCAGCAGGGTCCCCAGGCCCAGCCGGTACCCTGGGAGACGGGCAGGTGGTACCAGCGGAAGGCGAAGAAGGCATAGATAAGCCCGATCAGGAAGCTGGACAGAATGTCGAAGCCGTGGTACCAGAAGTTATACCACCGCGAGCTGGCGATGAAAATGGTCGCGAAGAAGGTCGCCGCGGAGAAGGGCGCCGACGCGAAGAGGTCGAATAGGATGTCGAAGCCATGGTGCCGGAAATCGTACCGTCGTGAGCTGGCGACGAAGATGGCCACGGAGAAGGCCGCCACGAAGAAGGGCGCCGACGCGAAGATGAGTACCTAGGTAGGTACAGCGGCGGAAACGCCACTTGCCGTGGTGCCGGAAGTCGTACCACGAGCTGGCGATGAAAATGGCCGCGAAGAAGGGCGCCGACGCGAAGGTGAGCAGGTACAGCGGCGGGGCCGCCGCCTGCTGCTGCTGCCGATGAGAGCCGCTTGTTGTGTCGCGCGAACATGTCCGACGTCGCCTGGTCGTGCGCGTGTAGGTGCTCCTCCTCGAGGCTGGCCTGGTTGGCCGGGTGGCGCGACGGGAAGGCGGAGAAGGTGGTTGCCGGGTTGGACTGGCCGGCCGGCGACGTTTGAGTCGGATGTCTGGTGAAGATGGACTAGCAGAGAAAACATGGCCACGGAGTAGAAAAGGGGTTGTGGAGATAAAAAGTGCCTCCTCTCTGGTATGGGGGGAGCAGTTCTATATAAGGGAGGAGAAGTGCCTCCCTCTTCCGCCTTCCTTCCCTCCCTCCCTCCTTCCTCCCTTCCTTCCTTCCTTCCTTCCTTCAAGTTCAACACCAAGTCCTCCTTCAAGATCAGGACCATAACCAGAGCCAGAAGCCAGAAGCCAGAAGCCAGAAGCCAGAAGCCAGAAGCCAGAAATCAAAAGTCCAGTTAAACCTATCAAAACAGCACCTACTAGTAGAGGACCAAAACTCAAAAACAGACCCAGGAGGGAGGGGAATGAAGAAATTGTCTCTCGGCCGGCCAGTATCCCAAAGCAGGAGACCTCCCAGGTACTAGTACCCTTGAGGAATCAGAAGAGAATCTCACAGAAGGAAGGAGCCTCCCAGGCAAGGAAGGAACCTATTGGGGGGATTAGAAACGAAACTACCCTCCCCACTTCATCCATCCTTAGCACTTGCGTCTTCCATCAAACGCCATCAGGTTAGTGTATCACGCAGATGCTTCACACTCATATGCCGGAATCCTGTAAGACGATCCTTACCCGGAAGCCTTCCATTAGCAGGCTTGACGAGTTAAGTGTTCCACAGTGATCTTGTAACTTGACTGGCCCTTGAATCCAACGTCTTAGTAAAAGCAAGTAACTCGTCTTCGTTGTGGTTCACGCCCTTCTAGAATAGCGCCCGGATATCCCATTGTGAGGCACTCGACGGCTGACAAATTATGTATCGATTCCCCCCATTTGCTGTTCCTGTATTCCAAGTTTACCAGCTCGCGTTGCAGGTGGGTGTGTGACTGACAAATCTCCTGCGCCCTTTGCTTACGCGTATGTCAGGCGCTGTGCCTCATATGCTCGGCTAGATTTCATATAGACCAAGGTAGAAACAACCTCCGACAACAATCGGGACTTACATTGTGCGTTGAAATGCCCCCAGAGTACTAATTCTCACGTATAAAATATGACACAGATGGTATCTTTGCTGTGACGCTTTTTCCAATAGAACTCGAATCTCATCTGCAGCATTTCCCAGTACACGCACAGCCTACAGGTCTCTCTAGCCAAAATGACTGAGCCAGCGAACCTCTCTGATATCCCTCAATTTGAAATCATAATTCCACCTTCAAGATCAATTGTATCTGCAGTCGCGTTCGCCAAAAAGCATCTCTCTAAAGGAGTGTTCAACCACGTTGCTCGCACTGCCTACTGGACAGTTATTCTTGCCAAAAAGGTCCCCCCATTCGCGGGCTCACCGGTAGATGTGGAGTGTTTGGTCCTGGCTTGCATCCTGCATGACATGGGACTGGCCTCTTCCTCACCCGAGGAGTTGAACGGCCTTACGACCGACAAGCGCTTCGAGGTAGACGGAGCAAACATTGCAAGGGACTTCGTCCGCTCTCTTGCCGCCCTGGAGTCATGGGATGACGCCAAGATTGAACGCATGTGGATGGCAATAGCATTGCACACCACTGCGTCCATTGCGCGCCATGCAGCTCCTGAGATCGCTCTGTCCCAAATGGCGGTTGAGGTAGACTTTACGGGGCCTTTTTGGTCACCGTCTTCAGGGGGTGAGAAAGGAGCTTGGATCACAGACGATGAGTATCAAGCTGTCATGGCACTGTTCCCGAGGCTGGACTTCAACAGCGAAGGTGTGAAGAAAGTGATGTGTGGTCTCTGTCACAGCAAGCCCAGCACGACCTATAGCAACTTTCTTGGGATGTTTGGTGTCAAGTACGGGACTGATGGAGAAGGAGGTGGGAGAGACGAATATACAATACAGTGGCAGGAAAATCAGCCGATAGAATTCCTGCTTGGGGGACTGAATGCTCTTGAAACTCTTGAAACCTCCTCAGGAGCAGCTTAGCATATAGCCCAATCAAGCTGGAACATCTCTGGTGTTTTCTCGGGTTAGAAGTTTGAATGAGTGTGCAGAGGGTACACTGCAAGATCTGAATAGTGTTGGTTCAGACTGGTTATTAGACCGCATCTGGGGTCGGTATAGCCGTTTTAAGAGAGACGTGTTCAGTTCACCTGGTTTTCAAAGCCTGTCACGGTGCGCATCATCCCTCACGTGCTTGGTCATCAAGTTGAGAATGATGATCTAAGACATGTTTCCTAGAGTCAGGGTTATTGTGACAATCAGGCAAGTAATGCATCTGAAACTTATAGGAACACAGTACCTAGGTACCTCGCTCTTCGGGCATTCAGATTTATAGTCACATATATAAACACGTCAATGCCAGTAGTGCGCGGAATACTATACTCATGCACTCATAATGTGATCGATTCCATAGACGCGAGGATTGCCGCGTGATTCAAGGAGGAAGACTATTTACACAAGAAAGCGACAACTATGTATGTTTACACTGCGATATCTCTCCAACAACACCGCGAATACTAAGTAGTCACCTAGCAGTTGACACGAATGGCCTGAGCGAAAAGAGCATAGGTGTCGGCATGGTTCAGGTTGCGGGCGGCAGTCAGACCACGGACACAGGTGTATCCGTAGCAGCTGTAGTCGTCGGTGCCCTTGACCTGGGACAGGTGGGTGGCCTCGTGGACGACGACATAGGGGCGGTCGGTGCCGTGGCAGGTGCTGGTCGACGCCGGGTAGGAGAACCAGGTCGGGCAGTAGTGCATATAGCTCTGGCTGGGCACGGTGTAGGCGACGACGGAGCCCTGGCATGCGCCGGCCGAGTCGGTGCAGCGGATCTGGGTGTTGCCGCTGGTGCCGCTGCTGCATTGCGAGGCGATGTTGTTGAACACCTGCGCAACGGTGCTACGAGTGCTCGAGGACGAGCTCTTGAAGTACTCCTCTGCTCCTTGTTAGTCACCCGCTACCCAGTGGAAACCAAGAATGGGTATTGGTGTTGGGAGAAGAGTCATGCTTACCGAGCTTGGCTGCGGGCGCCGAGTTGGCCGCCGTCGCCGCACCCTGCGCATACTGCACACAGCCGGACAGCGCCGAAGTCAGCGTGCTCCTCTGCGACGTGCTGCAGGTCGAAGCAATGACGGTGCGCCTCAGCGGCGAGTTCTCGTGCACACTCGAGGCCTGGACACCGTCAACGGTCGCCTTAATGGCGGCGGACTCGATGCTGGCTTCTCCGATGATCTCGGTGGTGTTGGCTGCCGCGTACTTGAGGGAGCCCGTGGCGGCGATGTCGAAGTCACCACCGGCGCTGAGGTCGTGCATCTCGGCGACGTCCCACTGGGCCTCGACGGTCTCGCCGGCACCCAGAGTCTGGAACTCCTCGACGTCGACCATGGTGGAGTCCACGAAGATCTTCAGGCCACTGAATGCAACGTTCTCGCCTATAAACTGGGTCAGTTCGGCAGTGGGAATGACGTGTCAGATGTCGGACTTACCAGCCACGGACACGGCAGTCTTCTCAATAGGACGCGAGTCCAGAATGCTTCCAGTCTTGAAAACATTCAGGGCCTCGCTGCCGGTGTTGGTGATCTTCGCCTTGACCTCGCTGTTGCCGACCATCTCAAGCTCGACATTGATGGGCGAGTCACGCCTGCTGATGTCGACAGCAAGGGCGTTGGCCAGAGCGGCGAGGTAGGGAAGGCTGGCGACGAACTTCATTGTGAGTGTTGGACCGGGTGATTAGCTTGAAGGCGAGAGATGGTGACGACCAGCCTCTGCGAGAACTCTGACCATGGTCAAAAGTCCATGATTATATATTCAATTTCCTGATCGCAGCTAACGCCCATGGAGCAAGACGCTCCCTATAGCAGCACCTTGAGTGAGTCGTGAACAGCTCAACAACGGGGGCATACAAAAAGGGAAGGTAGCTTCCATTTCATTATGGATACCATCCCGGGCTTGGCGGATATCTGGTAGTAGTTGTGGACTAGAATTGACAGCCATTAGGTCGGAAACAGCATCTGCTCTGGCAACCAGTTGCTGGGCTAGCTGGTCCCAGAAAGGGAGGTTGCGCTTAGGGGCGTCACTTATACGAAAAGGCTTCGAATTGCATGCATTCTTTTTCAAGTAAAGGTCGCTGCTCGCTTAGGAACGTCGAGCTGCCGATATATCCGTGATATATCTAGCTACCCTGGAATCGTTCGCTTCCCTACAGTATGCCTACGATAGAGGCGTAATGATCCGCCGGAATGCACTTGACAAACAGCCTTGAGTGTCCAAAGAAAGCCAGAAAACTGGATGACGGGCTTCGAAGCCTTGTAGTTCAGCCAGGTGCTCAACTGAGTACGGCACAGAGGAGCTGCTGTCGAAATCAGAACAATTGATTCAATGTTCTGAGACTTTTACTGACTCCGAGTCCAGATCTCGGAAAAGCACCGTTGCAAGCTCATCGGACAAAGAAACCCCACAAATACGAACAAACGAAAAAGGAAGGTTGCCTCTATCTTGGGTCTACTTCTTGCAATAGCGTCTTGGGTACCCAGTGTTTTGGTGCTTGGCTTTGTTGAAGACTTAACCCACCAATTAACCCTATCTGATGCTTAGAGCCGACGAGAGGGCGCAATTTGAACATTCTGCCCCTGGACAGGCTCGCCGAGCTCTTAGCCCTACTTGGCTCTACTTGGCTCCTGTCGAATGCAGCTAGCCCAGCACGGCAATGCGGCGATTCGAATGTGACAAGCACCGTAGACGGGGGACTTGGCATGCTTGGCTCGGCATATCTCCCCATTTGCATATGCACACTGACCACAATCCTAACTGGCGGGACGTGACCAAATACGATGCAACCTCCGTTGTGGGGCATCTCGTCCGTCACCAAGAACCCTCCCTCAAGACTTGTGGCGTACACTCCTGATGTATGCGCAGTCTAATGAAAGGGATTCAAATCTATGCGCTCCGGCCACTCACAGGATCTCGGTTTACATCTCGCGCGTATCTCGTCCGCGTATCCGGCACCTTATCCGTCGTGGCCCTGACAAAGCCTTGATCGTCCTCTGACGCCCGATCTGATTCTTTGGAGTGCCAGACAAGCACCTCGTCTCAGAGCTCACGCTATTGATTTCTTCGACGAGACCACACATTTGCTTGCTGGAACGCGACCGCACATGACCTCCCACAGCAACCGAGCCCTGCTCCTGGTCCTAGGCCTGTTCGTCCTGGGCGTCATATTCTTCCCAGGCTTCCCACCCACAAGGCCACTAAGCGGGCGCGACCATCAATACGTGATGTCCGACCTCTCACTGGCCAACCTGGAGGTCTCCCTCGCACAGGCGTCCCCCGCTGACAACCCGAGGCTCTCCATCTCCGTGAAGAACACACACCCCTCGACTACGCTGACCCTGCTGAGGTGGGATTCTCCGCTGGACCCCCTCGCGTTGCAGCTGGGGCTCATCTCCGTGACGGCGGTGGGCGCGTCAGCTCCGATCGACATGCCGACCATACAGATCCGCCGCGCGATGCCACCCGACGCCGAGTCGCTGGTGACTCTGCAGCCCGGCGTGTCTGCGACCAGTGTCGTCGAGCTGCGCGACACGTTCGTGCCCAAGGACACGTGGGCTCAGGGCAAGGCGAAGGTGCGCATGAGGGGCTCCTGGGGGGCTGTCTGGCCTGGGTTGAAGAAGGACGACCTGTTGGGAGATCTGGAGAAGCTCAATGCCCTGGGCGCAGGGGATGGTGTCTTGACTGGGGAGTGGGAGTCGCCTACGCTTGAATTCTAGGGCTGAACTATTCAGCCTCTGGATAGTCTTAACGAGTGAGCATCATACTATTGCACGGTAGTTCACACACAGCTGTCGTAATAGATCGTGGGCCTTTCACGAGCATGTGAAGCGTGGCGTATCCCGGGATGGCCATGAGTTTCAAAGCCGGCCGACATGGACTATTGGTACTCTTTGAGTTCCTCTATTAAGCCGGAACAACAGTAAGTTCCCTAGAAGGGCAAGGCAAGGCAATGTATCTTTCATACTAAAACAGTAGGTTTCCCCATGCAGAGAATTTGACAGTGACTTTCCGACATAGCCAAGCCATCTGGAGTACAGGCTGTTGCAGATTCCGTCTAGCCACCAGTCGCAAAATTTTGCTTGACATAATCAGCCACAGTGGTCATGCTAATACCTCGCTTTCCGTTCAAGGTCTTTGCCATATCCCACGATATCCCCTTTCCGTCGCCGAATATGCACTGGTATTTATACCAAAGATTGTCCGGGTTCTCCGCCAACCTGTCTTTCAGAAATTTCAAGGTCCATTCCTCTCGTTTGAAGTCCTGGCCGAGACCTCCATCCAGAATGTCCGCCAGCTGGCCATACGAGACCGTGTCCCCTCCGATGTGCACGACCTCATTGATCGTCCCTTCTGGGACAAACACCATTTCGGCCGTCAGGCGACCAATGTCCTCCGGCGTCGACACCGTGACCCTGTTGTCCCAAGAGCCCAGGGCACGCGCCGTCCTCTTCTCGAGATCAACCACTCCGAAGTCTGCAATGAACAGATAGCTCATGAACAACCCTGTGGAAATAATGGTCCAAGCCGTGCTCGTCTGCGACCGCAGGAGTCGCCGGACCTGTAGCATCTCGTCGAACAGATCTTGGGCACTGCCCTCTCCGATTTCCTCGTAGTCCACCCCAAACTGCCAAGGGAAGTATCGAGGGACGCCCGCCCGAAGTGCAGCATTGGCAGACTTCAGCTGCGTTCCCTTGCGCAAGCCATACCCACCCGCTTGGATGACGATGTCATAGTTCTCAAAAACACGTGCCAGATCAGCCATATCGTCGTCAACGAAATTTCCGGGGACGAGGGTTGCACCCAGGGCCTGCAGCTCCGCGTTGGAGCGTTGCTTCTCAGGTTTGGGTGAGGTGATCGAGTCGGGACGGAGTAAGACTGAGACGCTGACGTGCGGAGGCTTGGACGGGTGGCTTGCGACTGCTGAGAGGATGGCTGTTCCCAGCTCGCCGGCTCCGACTATGAGGATTGAGTTTGGAGCTGTCATTATCAATTCGTGTCCTGCACTAGATGATGTTAATAGCGGTGCATCACTCTTACAGAATCTCACGGCCTTTTTCGATTTTATAGTCTACATCTTGCGTATGCGTCAGCGGCAAGATGCCAAGAAATCCATCGGACGTAGGGGTTTAATTCCAGTACGGAGACTATGTCCGCCATGTCGATTATTAATGTTCTCTGCCTTGATCCTTTGTAAGCAACGACCCGCTAAAATGGGGTCTATCAACCTCTGTAGCTCCGTATTCCACGATGGGCTCTTAAGAAGTATAAGGATATCACCTCTATGTATTCAAGGTCATATTTATAACAGTAACCCTCATAATGGGCAGATGCATATCTTCATAGATATGGATTTTATGAGCTTTCAATCTTCCCTGAACTATCTCAAGATGACCAAACCACGCTCGGCGTGATCATCCTTGTGTTAAAGAAACGCAAGTGCATTAGGTGGACTTGCAACAGCGCCCGGTACCTACAGAATTGGAATTAGCTGCAATGTGACAAAGGAGAACACACCACAAAAATGAGAGAACAATTTGAAGCTGCTTACGTTCATTGGTGAGCTGGATAAGAAGAATGTATATCGGCCAAGCGAGCGGCACGCTTTGGCGAGCTCTTCCAAGTAGAAGAGCTCGCCAATGGGCATGCCCCACCCAGCGAGAAGCCACTCGTGAAGATGCCACTGGACGTCCCTACACGGCCAAACCTCCAAGGAACGCGAGTCACCACATATGGCTGCAACTTGTGTGTTCCAGAGAAAGCTGAGAAGCTCTTCGGATGGTTTGAGACCAATGTTTTCCGGCTTTTGCTTCTGGTATAGCTGGTCAAGGTAATCGCGTTTTTCGGCAGCCATGTTCTCGTACTGCTCTAGATATCCGAAGCGGATGACTAGTATGTCACCAGGCTTTATCGAATCAAGAGTCATGCCTTGTGAATTCAGAGTTTCGACGACCTGCGTGAATGGGACTTCATAAGATGAAAAAGCATCTACTTCCAGGCCTTGCTTCTGAGCCCATGAATACCAATCGATGAAGACGGCGCGGCCGGCAATACCCCTGTCAGAAACGTCTTCGAATATATCAGTTTTGGAGACGATAGCAACGATCTGGACGACTGTGAATCGTGCTTACGGTGGATACTGTTGGGATGAGTAGAAGCAGCGAACTCATCAGCTGTGCGGCCCATATAATATAGCTACAACTCAAGTCAATTTCCATAGTGACAGAAAAGGAACGAGTATCACGAACTGCTTCATTTTGATAAGCATAGTGGCGGAAACCATCCCATTGCGAGCTGCATTGAGAATTGAAAGTCCACTATAATTTTAATCCATCAGCCAATAGTTGCAAAGAGATAGACTTTACTGGCATACTTCGTCATCATGCGCATGCTTCAACGGCGCCTTATTCATCAACCGCAGTTCCAAGTTTCGTCTGGGGAACTTCGGATACGATGCTCCGGTCATTGACCAGCTGGGTCATCATCCGGTCAGTGAAATGGCGCCATGACATTGTGGTCATTGGAGACTGACTTCAAAGATATTCTCACACCAGTCTGAATGCACTCTTTGGCCGCCTGACTGACCCTTTCATCCGTCAGATGATTTAAAGTCCCAAGCTGGTCATCAGGGCCCCAGAGGCCCCAGGCGTTGCCATGGGGGCCATTTCTGTCCAAAGTCAGGGCATCGAATGCGGGATACTTTTGATGAGACATAGCGTGCAGGTATTATCCAGCCTGAACCTGAAGACTGAGATGCCAGGAGAACTACGAGGCTCTCCAAGTCAAACAAGAATGCTTGCAACGATATCTATCATGCTGCCGAGAGTGCTGCATCGTCGCACACGGTACAGCCAAACCAAGTGATTGCGGGGTCCCGGACAACGCCCGAGCAGCATGCTTCTCCATCGGACCCGGCCCGAAGGTATATGCAGCCTAGGTACACGCAACATCCACGCGCTGCGACTTAACATGCAACACGTCGGTACCTAGGTACATTGCAATGTCCCGAAGCACAAATGTCGACGTCCTTGATTCGGACTGATTCCTCGACACTTCGGGGTTATTCATATGGGGATTATGGGTTGCCTACTAGTACCTGAGGAAAAGTCACTCCCTCAAAGTCTAAGGTACAAGCACTTGAGGTATGAGTTGTGAGGGCTGTGAAACGACAGCTCCATCATCTAGATGCATACGGTGGCGCTGTTGTCGGCAAAATTCCGATACCTGCCCGACGTCCTTTGTTCGCTTTCGGCTTGAATTGGGTCACCATCATCTCTGCAGGTCTCGTCCAAAGAGGCGTGGCTAGGTCAGCACAATCGCGTTGGTCTCGCTCAGTAGGCGGGTGGATGATGCATCAGTCTGCTCGGAGAAGGTCCGAAGCGCTCCCCTAGCGAGAACATGACACGGGCTTTGCGGGGACCCCATGGGGAATGTCATGGTCAGGGCCGCCAAGTCCGAAGTATGGGGTACGGGGACGGGCAGGGTATCATGGGATGCCTGGCATTTATGTGTACCATATCCCTCTCCCTCCTGGGGATTTGGTTCTTTTTCGTCAAAACGTCTTCAGATAATAACCATTAACCCGCAGCCAGCATGGACCGGAACGCCAATACTAGTAGCAGTGTTGAGCCTACCAAGATCGACGAAGAATTCATAGATGATACCCACGGTCTTTCGCCTGAGGATGAGGAATTCATGCGGGCTTATGACGGCGAGGCTGGCAAAAAGGTTGTCAGGAAGGTATGTATCAACTTGTCACGAGACGCCACACGAAAACATGAGCACCCATGTTGACAGAATCTGCAATCAAGATCGACTTCCGCCTTATACCTGTAATGGCAATTCTCTATCTTCTTGCCCACATCGACCGAGGAAATATCGGAAATGCAATAATAGAAGGGATGGACAAAGCTCTCGGTCTGGTTGGCAATCAGTACAACATCGCTAGCACCATCTTCTTTGTGCCTTACATCATCTTCGGTTTGTTGCCCTGTCTGACGAACTCAAGGCATGGTAGTTGCTAATAATGTGTAGAGGTGCCCTCCAATATTGTGCTCAAGAAGGTTCGGGCGAGCATATGGTTGACGGTTCTTGTAATGGGCTGGGGAATTACAATGACTTGCATGGGTGTGGTGAAGAACTTTCATGGTCTGCTAGCATGCCGGGTCATTCTTGGCATCTTTGAAGTACGAAATATTTCATGTTTCTTCGTTCCCCACACTTTAGAAGCCCAACTGATCACCAGTGTAGGCAGGGCTTTTTCCCCGGTGCGGTGTATATTGTCTCAACTTGGTGTCCTCGACAGGAACTCCAACAACGCCTCGCGATCTTCTACACGGCTTCGGCCTTCTCCGGAGCTCTGAGTGGCCTCTTGGCCTTTGGTATCGCCCGACTAGACGGGGCTCGAGGCATAGCTGGATGGCGCTACATCTTCCTCATCGAGGGCGCAGTCACCGTGGCAGCTGGTCTTGTCATGCCGTTCCTGCTTGTCGATACCCCAGAGAGGGCCAGAAGTGGCTGTCAGATGACGAGAAGCGTTTCGTTGATCCACGTCTGCACCTGTCTGGTGTTCGCACCAATCCCGAAGAAGGTGACAGATTCTCCTGGAAAATCCTCATCGGGACGATGCTCGACTGGAAAGTCGTCCTTGGCATTTTCCTCGCCTGGGCCAATTCAGTCCCCAACGCTGCCCTTAAATTCACCATGCCACAGATCATCAAACAACTTGGATTCTCCACAGCCCAGTCGCAGCTGCTCAGCATGCCTCCATATATCTGTGGCGGCGTCGCGGCGTGGCTGATCGGAAGATTTTCCGATCGCCTTTCTTGGCGAATGCCTTTTATCGTCGGCCCGATGTCAGTATTTCTGATTGCGATGGCCGTCCTTTTCAAGTATTCAGCGGATGTTGCAAAGCACGTTCCCGTAATGTACTTTGGTGTTGTCCTTGCTCAGATCGGCATATATCCCCTCCTCCCCGGCATCAGTGCCTGGACAGGAAATAATCTAGCGCCGTCTTGGAAGAGATCCATTCGTCTTGCTTGGATGCTTGCCGCTGGCAATTTTGGAAGTAAGTCTCGCCATTGCCAATATCGATGTCTTGAGCTCACAAGCTTACACAATGATTCAGGCATCATCGGAACAAACATCTTCCTGGACAGGAGGGGCCCCAGTATCCTACAGGCTATGGTGTGTCTCTAGGTGTGATCTGTCTCGGTCTAACATGCGCGTTGATCTTGGAGTTCGCGCTTTGGCGGCTGAACGAAATCTAGGCCAAACTTTCAGAGACCGCCATCCGTCAAGAGTATTCACAAGAACATCTGGACTTGATTGGAGAGATAAGTCCATTGTACAAGTACACCCTGTGAAGGAAAGGCTTTCTTGAGCCTATGGAAACGCAAACGATAGCATAGGGATGAGTATATCACATGAGGGTTTCAAAGGTTTCTTAACTTCAAGTTCTGTGACGGTGATGAAGTGGTGTTCTCGTTGAGTACAAACTCCTAATGTTGTAGAGATTCCTGCGCATAGATCTCTTGCCTGGCAGCTGTGCTTGGATGAAGGGACTCGTCGAGATAGTTGAGTGCATAAAGGCGTCCAGCTTACCATCGCGGCACTTCTCCCTTACTCGGGTCTACATTACGTACGTTTGCCTGATTAATGCTCGGCAGCTGGGAAAGTTACCGTAAGGCTGGCCAACTGGGTGCCTGCTCAGGCCTACAGGGCTGCCAGTAGTACGGCACAGTTGACATAGCCAATTACGAACGAGGTATCACAAGTCGTGATTGCTCCACGTGTCATGACATTTCCGTCAGTTTGCCTGACAGGTGGCACGGCATTTTACAATCGTGACAGATTTGAGGGCATAGGGACGACAGCTGTACCACCATTCATACACTAGTACCCATACATAGATGCCATGCCAGAGTCAATGAAACATTGTTACTGCCCAGGTGGTGCAGACGGTCCTTACCAGGCATAAACTCACTACTGTGTTACATCCGCGTAACGAATCCCGTTACGTCTGGAACACAGTGGCCCGTTAATAGTCGTGTGTGACGCGCGCAAGATCACAAAAGCGGATTCCGTTTGCCTACATTTGGACGATTGAAGAACAATCGCTCACACGCTTGTACCTTAAGCCCGAGAGCTTTCTATGACGCCAGAGTAACGAGTTGACAGCAAACTTAACTCGCCCATATTTATATACGATGAATCAGGGTTCATTCGCCTGTCCTAAGCAAGGAAAGCCAGATTCCTCCCAGTATCCCTCTCTCTATCTACTACCCAAGTCCAAAGTGGAAAGAATCACCGCCGCCATGAAGACCATACTCATGCTGTTCGCCGCCACCCTGGCCACTGCAGACATGTACAGCACCTCCGAGTCAGACATGATGCCCATGATGCCTGCAGATGGGACCACTACCACTTCGGGATTTCCAACCTGGGGGGTAAGAGAAACCAACCCCAAGCAACAACCTCCATTGCGGTCACTCGACGGCACGTGTCAAAAAGACTGACACATTGTGTACAACAACAGGTGACCTGTATGACCAGCGCCGTATCTGCAATCGGCTGTGCCCCCAACGACGTCAGCTGCCTGTGCAACAGCCCCGACCCCATGATATCGGCCGCCAGGGAGTGCGTCGTGTCGGCCTGTGGGACTGCAACGGGGACACCATCAGCTGAGATGATGCCTCGGATCGTTCGTCCTCCTCCACCTCCTCACTGTGTTCGTCCTAATTGCAACTGATCGATTGTGATGTCCCTGGTGGTGGTGGTCTTGGCCGGAGGAGAGGTTTTTGTTTGTTTGTTTCGTGGCCTCTGGCAACTTGAAGTATCGTGGCTTATACGTTTGACCCACCCCTGATGGATCGCTGCGGCCGGTTCAAGTTGTTAGTGGGGACGTCTCTTGAGGCAGCCGGGTAGCATTTGGCCAGGTATCTTCCCGCAGAAGCTTATAAGGCTGGACCTGAGTCAGCTCTCAATGCATTCCAATTATTCCACACACAGTACACACACATCACCAGCCGTGCACGGATTGCTTTTCTCCGGGTAACTGTAAACTGAGGGTCAGATTCAATCGATACGACAACCTCTCCAAAGCCTCTCGAGCCAGACATAACTTAAATTATACAAAATGAGGTGGTGGGGCAAAACAGCAAAGATCAGTATTGACATCCGCGATCAGTCGATACCGCAGCAATGGCTGTTAGAACCGGATCATCTACCATCAGAGGAACAACATTCCGTGCTGAACTTCCCTGAGGACTCCGGGGCCTTAACAGCAGAGGAAATCGAGATGACCAACTCCGACATCGAGTCGCTGTTAGAGGCATACCGCACTCGCAAGTGGACAGTACGACAAGTCACCACAGCCTTCCTCAAGAAAGCAGTGATAATGAACCAGCTCGTAAGTGAGATCCCACAAGCCCCCCATCAACAATCAAAGGCTCAAGACTAACAAAACTCACCCTCCAAGACAAATTTCACAACCGAATTCCTAACCCGAGAAGCCCTAACTCAAGCAGACGCCCTAGACGCCCACCTCGCCACAACAAACACCCTTCTCGGCCCCCTCCACGGCATCCCAACCTCCCTGACAGAACCCATCCCCCTAGGAAACCACATCTCCCACTCCGGCATAGTCTCACGCATCACCAAGCCCCCACCTCCAACCCAGGACTCACCCCTAGCCCACCACCTCAAACAAGCAGGCGCGGTGATCCACCTCCGCACAAACGTAAACCAGGCCCTCATCGGGATGGGTTGCGAGAACAACATCCTAGGCCGCACGCTAAACCCCCTCGACCGCCGCCTCTCCCCGGGCGGGCCGTGCGGTGGCGAGGGCGTCAGTGTCGGGTCTGGGTGTGCGGTGCTTGGTGTCGGTGTGGACGCTGGGGTACCTGCTGCGTTTGCGGGGTGTTACGGGTTCAAGCCCACAGCGGGGAGGATCCCGGCGGGGTGGGCGGTTGCGGCTGGGGAAAACGCAAGGAATGCGGCGGGACCGCTGGCCCGGAGCGTGGAGGGGTTGCGGGCGTGGATGAAGGCCGCGCTGGAGCAGTCACCGGCGCCGGCGCCGTGGAGGTCAGACCTCAACTTGGGCGACTTCACCGTGGGCGTGATGTGGGACGACGGCATCCTCAAGCCCCACCCGCCCGTACTTCGTGCCCTCCGGACCGCAGCCGAGAAGCTCCGGGCGGCGGGCATCAAGGTCGTGGAGTGGGAGGCGCACGACCACGACCGGGGCCATACCCTGCTCGGGCCGCTCTGCTTCCCCGGTCCCGGCGTAGAGGGGTACCTCGAGGAGTTCGACAGGTCGGGCGAGCGCCCGCTCCCAACTGTGCTGCACACTCTGGAAGAGATGGACAGGTTTCTTGGGAAGTCTGTCGTGGCTGCTGGTGGTGGTGGTTCGGGAGACGACGCACAGGCTTTGGCTGCTCAAGAGGAGCGTGAGAGTTACCAGCGGGAGCATGATGCGCTGATGGCGGAGCGGGGGGTAGACTTCATCCTTGGCCCGGCTTATGTGGGCGCCGGGGCGCTGCACGACGAGGCCAGATATTCGCACTACACATCCATCTGGGGCGTCCTCGATCTACCTGCTGTGGTCATGCCCAGTGGGCTTAGGTGTGACAAGGTGGTGGACGTCAGGGACGAGACTTACGGTCCCAAGAGCGACATTGGGGAATCATGGGCAGCCTGTGAGTACCTCCTTGGCCCATTGATACTGCCGCAATACTGACATCTCTCTATCTAGATGACCCCGAGTTGTTTGATGGGTTCCCCATTGCCTTACAACTCGCTGGGCAGCGGGCCAGAGATGAAGAGGTTCTGACTGCTGCTGGTGTGCTGGACCAAATCTTAAAGGCAGGAAAGGAGCCGTAGGGAGAACGCATCGCAGATGCATAATAGCAGAATCATGCTTGATGATCTATGCCGATGTCCGGTTTTGTGTCCCATTGAGAGACGTTGCCAGTAAAGCGCGGATGCGTCGAGCACGGTCGGCGAGCATTCCTAGAACATCGCGTGAGCTAAACGCGGCTTACAGTAGGCGGCAATTTGGGGGGCCGTCCAGATTCTGAATGGCTCCAATCTCACGACTTCGGCGAGATCATACACTCGCATAATAGGCGCCGTGACAGAGACGGGCGTTCACGGTTGCATCGATGTAGTATCCTACTATGGTCACACCACGAGAAATCGTACGGTGTCACCCAGGGTATGTCGTCGTAGAGACACGTGAGCACTCTCAATATGAGCCGTCACCAGATCACATGAGACTGGCCAGCAACGCCTCAGCGGACTCCCTCAGCCTCACCTTCGCAATCTCAACATCTTTCAAACTAGGCGGGAGGCCCGTCAAGCTTTCTTGCAACGGCCTGGCCTCAGCCCGCGCCATCAGGTACTGCATACACTCGAGGGCGGCCTTTTGGTGCTTGAGTACGGTCTCGTAGCTGGCCTTGTGCCTGTCCACCTCCTCGGGCGGGATGTTTAAAGTGGGCGTAGGGATACTAGACCTCGGCGGAGACGGGGTAGGCACAGTTTCGTGGCCTAGAGTTTGCGTTGATGCGTCCTTCCGCGTGATGGGCTGTGGCTTCGCGGTCGTGTTGCTGAGTGGTGGTGGGGACGATGCAGGTACCATCATGACTGGTTCGTGTTGGGGTGGATTCGGCGGGACGCAGGAAGGAGCACTGTTCAGGGTCAATTGGGCGCGGCTTTGATGTTGTGATTGTGGCGGTTGTCCCGATTGCTGCCGCTGGGGCATTTCTCCGGTTGTCGGTGATTCAAGCTGTGAACGGCGAATCCGAGCAAGCGGGAGGTATTCATAACCATTTCGAACGAGGCCATTCGGGGTCTGGAATCTTTGGGTTGTGGTCTTGGATGTCTGTACTGGATACAGGCCGTAAGTCGCCATCATCTCAGCCTCGCCTGGAGGAATGGCAACTCCTGGGATGTTGGGGATCGGGGGCTGGGCAACGGGACCGGTGCACACCGGCCGGGGGGCAATGGGCCTATGGCCCGTTTTTGGTACACTTGGCTGTTGAGGATTCACCCGGCCTTGCGAGGGAGACTGAGAGGGGACCAAGGCCGGTGGAGAGGGTTGAAGGTATTGCGGCTGCTGCTGCTGCTGTTGCTGCAACGGGGTAGGGTGGCCCTGGCCGATGCTGGTGAGAACGGCCGGCCTTTGACTAGTATTAGGTGCTGCAGGAAAATGCGGGCGAGGCACAACGCTTGGAGAGCTCGGGGCAATTGTAAACCTGTGACCTGGATACTGGTTCGGAGCAGCCTGGCTCTGCTGGTGTTCTCCAGAGGCTTGATCTGTCCTCTGTGCTGCGGAGTGAAGCCCAGGACCACTTTCAATATTGTATGAGCTGGGTTGAGGAGGACCAGGCTGAGACCAGTCGGTCTGTATACCCACCGCGGACGGGCGAGGCTGGGTGTTGCCGGCCCGCGAATGCTCGCCGTCGCTCCCTTCACAATGACCGTCCCTTTCGCTCTCCATGTCAGTGTCGTCATCCGATATCTCGATAGGACCTTCTGCTCCCCTGAGTCCGGGTGGTGTATCAGTCTGGGCAGATGTTGCTTGCTGGTCGGCGGGAGCTTCAGAATGATCCTGCTCTGCGCCAGTTTCCTGACTCTTGCTCTTCGTTTTAGCTGGGTAAGGATGCGTGGGTCTCAAATCGCCCATGAGTTTATGTGCACGTGTTCGTCGGGCGATGATGAAACACTCCTCGTCCATCTTGCTCTTGACCCACTCCTCCACATCCTCGATTCCCAGCTCGGCGGCAATGTTCCCGAACTCGTGTTTCTGCTGCGTTCGCGCCTGGTTATAATAGTGATGGCGTATGGCTTTGATGTTATCCTGCGGGTCGGGCTCCAGGCCCAATTTTGTACAGAGTCTCTTGAACCCGCCCCTCTTGTAAACGACCCCGCGAGCCTTTAGGTTCTCTTCTATTTGTGAAATGGACATGCCTTCCCTACTCATGCGGAGGACCTCTGCCTGGCGCATTTTGCGTACCCGATCTTTCTGAGGAAGGCTTCGGACGCGGACCGTGTTGGCTTCGCGCGCTTTTCTCTCGAGATGGGCCTTTTTGATGTTTGCGATACCTCGTTCTGTCGTCCTCCGAGGGGCCTGCAGACAAAAATCATGACGAGTTAGTCTACTGTTCAACGGCTGCTCATACTGATGCTGCTGCCAAAGAAGGCCTGCTCACCTTCGTCCTGATCCCCCATCTCAATCGCTGAGCCGAGACAGCCTTGCCATTCGTGTCGACGCCCTTCTCGATGAGGGCTTCGGCAATTGCCTTGCCCCCCTGGCCATTTCTTGTCCTCTCCTCAATCTCTTCTCTGAAGTCTTCGAGGTTTGACGGTCCGTTGCCTCGTTTCTTTGGGTATAGCCACACCTCTCCAGTTCTTGGGTTTATATCCTCTGGCAAGGGCGCTGTCCAGCTGAGGTCGGCTTCGGTTCTGTCGAACCCGTCGAAGAGATGGTCTAGGTCCTCGTGTGGCCGGTGAGAGGTTCTGCGCAGAGAGTTGTCATTGTTGCGAGGAGCTCGCGGCCCATTTCTGGGCGACGGGGTGGACAAGCCTGGGCCTGGCATGTTGAGTTGTTCTTATTTTGGTGTCATTGGGGCCGTGGGCCTTTTCGGTGCATCTTGAGATTCCGAAGACGGCGGATATGCTGGAGGAGGAGAGGGGGCAAACATGTCGCGACGCGTCTCGGTCGAGAGACTGTTGTTGATGTGTGCGTCATCGCATGCCGAGACCCACAGCTCTGGCCGGAGTCCAGGGGAGCTCGGAGGTCAGGGGAGCTATCAGCTAGGGGAAGCTCCCGTCCCCCACGTTACACAGGTGGTGTCTCAACGTCGCGTTACCCAACCAGCCCAGCAAACGAAGAGCAAACGGGGAGCAAACAAAATCAACACCCACCCAACCTAACCTCAGCATAATATCCCACACATCCATCCATCAGTCATGACCTCCAACACCACAAACACCATACCTCGTCCACCACGTCCTTTTGTGCACGGCCTCGAGGTCTCACCCATCACTCAATGCGCCCACTGGCACTCGGACTTGGACATCATCGCCATCAAACACAAGTGCTGCCGCCAGTACTACGCCTGCATTAGCTGCCACGAAGCTCTGGCCGGCCACGCTCCACAAGTATGGGCACTACACGAACGCCACGAGAAGGCTGTGCTCTGTGGAAGCTGCAGCCGGGAACTTTCCATCGACGAGTACCTCAGTTGTGGAAGCAAGTGCCCAGGCTGTGCCTCTGGCTTCAACCCGGGCTGCGCCAGGCACTACGAGCTCTACTTCGAGGTGTGAGATAGACCTGGTCGGTCCAGCCCGTCGCCGCATCATGCTCATAGCTCCATCGCCTCCTCTCACGACTACGAAGAAACGTTCCCAGACATGCGATCTTTGCTCGTTGACTGTAGCAGATGCCTGTTCTTCAAGCCTGCCTGGGCGAGGAGTGTCGACATGTGGAACACAGACGCTACGGGCCAGAACCCCGGGGCATCCATGCGGTGTCGACGGCCACGTAGACCTCCCCACGAGATCGCATGAGCATACGAGGGACAAAGACGAGGAGACGTCACCGAAGCCAGCCTCTAACCCAACTACCAAGCGCGAGTCACGCGAGCCCTGCAAACACTGCATGGCCACCGAGGATTCACCAGCAGTTGGGTCGGGGGCTTGCTTCCGTGACTTCTTGTCGCCTCCGTCCCTCGCATTCTCCTGCGACCTCGTGGGTGGTTTCATATGGCTATCGTCCCATGTGGCGCGCATGTCCAACTCTTCAGAGGACTCAGGCTGGCCGTCTTGATGTAGGACATGCCGATAAGGATGCCTGGCTGTCGATCCCTCCGGACTGCGAATTTGGTCCCGGGGAAGGTCACTCTGCGCAAGACCTCGGAGACATGCTCGGCCGATCCTGGTCGGGCGATGCACCGTGGCTAAGCCAGCAAGACTCAAGCCTATCCACGGCACATGCACGTATAAGTTACACATTTCGTTGCCATTGGCCGAGGACTATGTGGCAGTGAGGTATATCAGGCCGACGGACACCGGGGGAACGGGGGACTTACCAATCCATCTCAACGAGCCGCTCGATCATCGCGACAGGTTTATTTACGACCTCGGCACCACCAAGGACATCATCGACGCGACGAGAGCGGGAGCCCTTTTCGTCCTCGTCGAATCCCGCCATGCTCTCTACATCAAGACCGTGAAGCAGCGCCATGATGCTCATTTCCGCGGTCGGCTGAAGATCCAGCTTCTGGATGAACTCAGCGACGTTGCCGATATCGCTGTACGCGCTGTCGCTCACAAGGGCGAAGGGGCAAACTACAGGGCCAGCAAGGTCCAAGGAGGGTAACGAGTTATTATTGAGCAGACAGTTTGCTTGCCGAATGGGTGCATACGAGATGCATCTATTCACAAGGCAGGCGGTGACCTTGTCTCCAGTGCGTACTTTGCGTCGGAAACAGCACAACGCTCGTATAATCCGTCGTCTGTCTGCATGGAAATGGTCGCGCGGCGTTTCCAAAAAGGGCCGTAAGCCGGCCATGCCTTTCGTTAGACTGCTCCGAGAGCCAGCTCCGTGGCGCTGTCAGCTCGGCATGCTCAATTCAGAATGTGATCGGCATGCATTTGAGGATTCGCCGAGCGCGCTTGCACGAATGTTGCAGTGAGAGAAAACAAGACTGCCTGTTCAAATTCAAATATGATTGGCCGAAGGCTCCACGAGAAGATTGGAATGAGTATGACAATCCGGAGACTCTCCAGGCGAAGGATCAATTAATCCAATTGGCCAATCGAGGGAGCCTGTGTTTGACGCTTAAGACCGTCCTGCTGTTCAAGTCAGCAATTCGGATTTCCCTCCTGCGCCCCCCTCATGCCAGAGAAACCATCGAATGAATCACGATGATTGCGAAGCTCTCGCCAGAGACTGTGCTGTTGCTCGAGGAGCGGCTACACCATCGTTTCAACAAAGTAACCTATACTGAGATAGTGATACTTCTGCTAGCATTTCTCACCATAATATCTTATTTCCAAAGGAAGAAGGTTCCGAGAGTATATGGTGCCCCCGTCCATGGCTACCGCTCCATGTTTGAGCCAACCCTCTGGTTGCAAATCAGATTTACCACTGGTGCTTATAACATCATCGAAAGTGGTTACAACAAAGTGGGTCAGAGATCTTATAAATTGGCCTCGTGAACGTGGAACAGATCAAAACGCTAATTTCGCGGCGCCACTTCGTTTAGCTGAAAGAAATCCCATTTGTGCTCCGCCGCTATGACACCGACATCACGGTCCTCCCGATCAGATATCTGGATGAGATGCGCCTCATACCCAGGAGCAAGTTGAATGGGAAGAAGGCCCACGTCAATGTAGGCTTGAAAACGGTTCGTCGCCATTGAAGGTCCGTCTCTGACACCATACTTGCTCGCAGAACCTTGTTCCAAGGTGGACTTGGACCTCGGTGATGATGCAATCGGATTTGCACGTCAGCGTTCTCAACAGCAAGCTCAATCCTGACTTGTCAAACTACATAAGCATCGCCAGTGAGGAGATGAAGTATGGTTGGGGCATCGACGTGCCCCGCCCGGAACGTGAGCCTCTACACCCCAAGTTGAATGGTGTCCACGGCGCCGACTGGCAGATGATCCAATGCCCGTCTATATACTGACAGATAGCTACTAGATTGGACAGAGGTGGACATCCAGCAGACAGTACGTATGTTGGTGTCACGCATGTCAGCCAGAATCTTCATGGGCTACCCTGCGTGCAGAGAGGACGAGTGGCTTCGGGTTTCCATCAACTTCACGTACGACATGTTCTTGGCCGCATTCACGCTCCGGATGTTCCCGCCTTGGATGCACATATTTGTGGCTCATTTCATTCCAGCGAGATGGCGAATCCGTCGGCAGATGAAGACAGCCAAAAGGTTCGTCGAGGAGATCACGAGGCAACACAACGAAGCCCAGAGGAGAGGCGAAAAGGGGCAGGACACGCTGCTGACGTGGATGCTTGATCACGGCACAGAGAAAGAGGCGTCTGTCCCGGAGATGGCAGCCCGCCAGTGTGTACTCACACTCGCGAGCATCCACACGACCTCCATGAGCGTGAGCAATGTGCTGTTCGATCTCTGTACGCACCCACAGTGGTTCGCTGTGCTGCGGCAGGAAATTGAGGAGGTCATACATGCACACGGAAAGATCGGTGAAGGAAATATCAGTCACAAACAGTGGTTGTCCAAACTGGAGAAGATGGACAGCTTCATCGTGGAGGACCAGAGGATCAACCCGCCCATCCTGCGTAAGTGAGCCAAAATGAACACCGAGCATCCCAAGTTCTCACCAGAAGAAACAGTGAACCCGCAGAGGATCGCACTGGTCCCTATCACACTGAAAGACGGCACCAAGATCCCAGCCGGTGCGAGGATCGCCTGGGCCGGACACCACCACGCCAACGATCCTGACACGGTCACCAATCCGGAAGAGTTCGACCCGCTTCGGAGCTACCGGAAGCGCCATGCCAACAACGGGGCCAGCATGAACAAATACACGGCCGGGCAGACTGATTCCAGCAGTTTGTCTTTTGGCTACGGTGGGCAGTCCTGTCCAGGGAGGTACTTTGCCGTGGTCGAGATCAAGATGATCTTGATGAGGCTGTTGCTGGAATTTGACTTTGCGTATCCGGAGGGCGCTTCGAGGCCCAAGCTAATGTTTGCGGACGAGAACGTCTTCATGGACCCCAACGCAAAGCTTCTAATGAGGAAGCGGAAGCAGAGCTTTGGATCATGAGTAGGGGTCAGTCACTGAGAGTCAAAGAGATTACACCCAGGTCTGACGATCTGTCACAAGCTTAGGTACTTAGGTACCAAGTCACATACATTTTTTATGTATGGGGGATTGGAAACGCAACCGCCTTAGGTGCCTAGGTAGTCACGTTGAGTCAGTCAAAAATTCATACTTGACCCTATCTTACCCTACACCGCAAGTCGGTTGGCACGATAACTTCGTAGCGGACATGTCTGGTCGCTGTTACGTCCCAGACCCGCAGCTGAGAGCGCATAGAGCGAATTGCACTGTGAAGACGCCTTGTAGAGTTCTCTCGTGCTGCAGGCGTGTTTTTGATTTGCATGGGATCTGACAGTTGGCATATGAGGGCCAGAAGCGCAGCGCCGCTGTTGAGGATGCCATCTACCTGAGCACTTATCTGGGAGCGCGGGTTGCGGACCCAGATGACATCGTCTGATTGGATGTCGAGAAAATGACTGAAGCACTCTGGAAATAAACAGTGCTTCTTATCCCCGATGGCTTTGGTGGTCACAGAGACCCACGGGGCCACACCGTATCATGTCCATCTTCCTCGTCCAAGCCATGTGTTGCACCTTGGATGAGCGAAATGGCTTCATCAGGACATCGTGGCGTTCCACGCGGCTGATCTGTCTGATCAAACAAGCCCTGGAGGGTACTGTCAGGGTATCAATGGCACAGTCTACCTTGTCAAACTATATCTCAATACATATAATTCAATTTTCAGGCCCCCAAATGGCCACTGCTGAATAAAGCCTGCTATCTGTGTTATTTCTGATCCGAGTCCGGCATCCCTAAAATGCTGGCCCGCTTGACTTGAGCCGGAGTCCTAGGAAGATGTCGAGGCCGGCGATGGTCTACTTCGGAACAGATGCGATTAGGATGGGGCGGGTCTGCCTGTCGGACTTCTTCCAGCTTACATTCCGTACTCCGTATCACGCCCAATTCGGCTGGCCGGTCATCCTTTTTTGGACCTCCGGACCCCTGGCGTGCGCCACCTCAGGCTGACATATCATCGCACAGCTAACGGCCTCCGCTCCCTTCAATTGTCTCCAGGCCAGCGGGCATATGTCAACCTCGTCCATACCTTAGTAGGTCGTCTGCTCTGCCACCACAACGCTCCTGATTCGTCGGCTTTACCTTGTAATGTCTTCAGCAACACACCCACGACTCATCTTTGGCGGGTCCGGCATTGGCGATGACTACGCCACGCCGGAGGAGGTCTCTGACCTCCTTCGGCGGCTGGAAGAGGCGGGTGTCAAAGAGCTCGACACTGCAGCCCGGTACCCAGCCATTAAGTTCGGCGCTTCCGAGCAACTGCTGGGCGAGGTAGGCGCCGCCGCTCAGGGCTTCGCTGTCGACACCAAGATCCTCGTCCTAAGCGCCGACGGCAATGGCAGTCTCGAGCCGGCAAAGATCCAGGACTCGGTCAGCAAGAGCTGTGAGGCCCTGAAGATGGGAGGGGAGAAGCTGAATGTCCTCTATTGCCATGCTGCAGACTTCCAGACGCCTCTAGAGGACCAGGCTGCCACCCTGGACGCTCTGCACAAGAAGGGCACGTTCGACAAGGTAAGTTTCTGGATGGCCATACTCCGAGCTTCAAATATTGTATCTGTTTCCAACTAATTGCGACCAGCTCGGCGTTTCCAACTGGCCCGGGGACATGTTGGATCAATTCATTGCCATCTGCGATCGCAAAGGCTACGTGAAGCCTACTGTCTATCAAGGTCTTTACAACCTTGTCTGCAGGGGACACGAATCCCTCTTCCCAACTCTGCGGAAGCACGGCATTGTTTACAATGCCTTCAGGTACGCAATTCCTCCTGAACTGCTTGCACCCGAAGACTCTAACCTGACTGGACCTACAGCCCCCTTGGCGGAGGTTTCCTCTCGGGCAAGTTCACCTCCGGCAACATCGAGGGCACTCGGTTCGGCAAGGATACCATCGTCGCGTACTATTCCAAGCTGCAATATGACAAACAGGAGCTTCATGATGCGGTTCATGCACTCGACAAAATACTCCAGTCAGCCAACATCTCGAAAATTGAGGCGGCTTTGCGCTGGATCTCGTACCACTCATCACTTGGCCCGGAGGACGGCATTATTCTTGGGGCTAGCAAGCTGCAGTATCTTGATGATAACATTGCAGCAATAAAGAAAGGGCCACTACCGGCGGAGATTGCATCTAGCATGGAGGGGCTATGGGGTCCACTGTCTGGACAGCAGTAACAGTAGGACGCAGGAATCGACTAGGGTCGATGGACAAGACCAGTGACAGACTTTTTCTAAGTCATGCCAGTACAGAGAAATCTGAAGACAAACCTAGGATACCTGACAGATGACTACTCTTCCAACATACAGACCAGCTTCGCTATTTAGTCATGTCTTTAAGCCCAACGAACGGGCACGTCCGTCCATCTCTAGAAGCGCTTCGAGGACTGGACACACCTCTGAAGACTACTTACGCATGGTTGATGGGAGTAAGTCTGGGGGAGCCCGAATGGCGTTATATGTTTCGTCTTTACTGAGGCTAAAGTTGGAAACAGAGACCGGTGGCCTATTCCGAATGTTATCGAGGCTCATGATTGCACAATCCACGTCATTACCAACAACGATATCTCTTGACAGACTCATGATCCGTTTTGGGCGATTCTTCCAGATCCGCGATGACTACGCCAACCTCATGTCTGACCAGGTAGGTGGAACCGGATCACGGCCGTCCTCCCGTGACATCAGGCAGGTGCCTTGATAGAAGGCGGGGTTTGATTTCATTAGAAACAACATGACTGGCATGAAATGAGTTAATTAGTGATGATACAGTACACCAAGACAAAAGATTTTGCTGAGGATCTTGATGAAGGCAAGTACAGCTTTGTGCTGATCCACGCACTGCACCACGCAGCGCCTCCAGTGCGAGAGCAGTTACACAATCTTCTGATGCAGCGTCGAGTCATGGGGAACATGGTTAGCAGTCAGAAGGAATTCGTGAATGGGCTCCTACATGAGGTTGGGTCGATGAGATTCACCGCTCAGGCTCTCAGAGGCTTGCGCGAGGATCTGGACGACGAGATCCGCAGCATCGAATCGGCTACTGGCAGGCCGCATCTTGCCCTGCAAAAGATACTTAGCTTACTCCACATTGATACTGTATGATCCCATGGGATGGTCCGGTAGTCCACGGCGATGATACACAGATGGATGTGGACTCTTGGAGTGCCTCTGAATCGGGGAGTGTGCCAAGTATGGTCTGCCTACGTGACGAAACAGACGAATAATCATATTTTGCCCCTCTTTAGGTCTCGCTGGAAATCTATTCTTTTAGTGTTATTTTTCAGAACTCAACACCATTTTGTAAACGATGCATTTTATCTATCCGGGCCATGTATTGTCAAATTTGTTGGGTCTTGTCCTGGAAATCTGGTCCGACAGGTCTCGAAGCATGCTCATGTGAGGCACCAGCCAGCGATTTGACATGACCACCTCTTCAAGCGTCTGAATCAATGCTCGGAGTCTGTCTAGCCGAGAGCCCAGGAGGCTCTGGACGACCTGTCTTTGATCCTCCTCGTCAAGTTTCCATTCTGAAAAGCCAGTACTTGTGAAATGACTGTGAAGTTGAGCTCCTATTCTCAGCGTGGATTGCCCACATTTTCAGAAGTATAAATCTCACCTTTTGATGTATACATGCTCAATCACCGACGGAGGACTCGATTCTGGATTCAGGAAAGACTGCCTCCTGTGGGAAGACTGAGGGTGCCGAGTACTCTGCGCTGGCCCAGAGTCGACAGCTACCGTCACTTTGACTATGCTGGCAAGGACTTTATCGCAAATGCAAATCAGTAGCATGGCATCCCATGACCTGAGAGGATATTCTCTACACTGGAGATGCAAGTCGCATCTGTCCATAATCTCCTTCTGGCAAGAGAGGACGTCATCCACCTTGAACGATATATTCCCAGGACTTGAAGCGCGTGTTGCCCAGACCAGATATGTTTCGACGGCCTCAAAGGTCCGGAGCAAGTCGAAGCAGCCACAGCTCTGCCTGGATGCCCCGTAATTCGAGGAGCTGCCCGCCAGCCTGTCGTTGTTGCCGCTGTTACTTGGCAGGGCAGACGAGAGATCGGTCACTACTAATGCGCCTTCAGGTGCCACGGTCTGCGTGAGGGTGCCCTGTGTATGTTCTTGGACAAAAGTATCGCTGACGCCCATGGTTTCATGGAGTGATGGAGCCATCCCCACGGTATCGAAGAGAAGAGAGTCGGAAACCGGTGGCTCGGGCGGCTCGAAATCGGCATCAGCTTGTAAGAACTCGTATAGTGCAGCATCATTATCGAACACGTCCGGATCGGCATCCTCCATTGTTTCGGACGCCCTGCCGTCCGGGGCTGTCTCGACTGAGCTGGGAGGTGTCCGGACGGCCTCGGAGCCCGCTGCCTCGGCGGTGGAGTGCCTGGTGGAGGGAGACGAGGAGCCATAGAAGCACCTCAGGCCCTTCTCCCGGCAGCGTTGGCAGCCTTCTTTCGCGGCGGTGCATTTCAACTGCCCGAGATTGTAGATCATCAGTCACCTTGACGGGTGACCAGGGTTTGATGGTCCAATTACCTTTTTTCCCCTGCATAGATTACAAGCGACCCGCGCAAGTTTCCCCTGGGATTTCCTTTCGAATGGAGCACGCGTCGTCTCGGCAATGAATTTGAACTGTCTATCGCCCCGGAATTCTTGTCTCAGCGTGTGGAACATGGTGTTTGCGGCAGTCTCTGGGCATCTCCAAACCCGTTGGAAATCTACAAGTCTAGGCCAACATACTCACTTCTCGGCGCATGTAGGGCACGTCTATATAATCTATTATGCTAATCCACTGCCAGCAATCGACAGCCTCGCTCGCAGGCCAATAGTGGAGCTTGAAGGGGTCCCACGTCAGCCTGCATCGAAGGAACTCATGCAGATTGAA
Organism: Diaporthe vexans; assembly: GCA_021188095.1. Classification (NCBI taxonomy): domain Eukaryota; kingdom Fungi; phylum Ascomycota; class Sordariomycetes; order Diaporthales; family Diaporthaceae; genus Diaporthe; species Diaporthe vexans. Next base: position 909,790 of record JAJLLZ010000014.1, read on the forward strand.
AAGACGCTGTTGGAACTAGTTTGTTTGCTCAGAATGCTCAGCTCGCATTCCCAAGGATTGTTTCTTCACTTCAATCAGTACTGACAAGGGCGATCAGTCTGCTGCCAAGGTGGACGTGCATATCACAAATGTACCGTAAGCCCGCCCCACAGGCACCAGTCAGACGAGTAATTCATCCCACGTCCCTGCCGTACGCCGGCCCTTCGGCAAATGCCAGAACGCTGACTTTGCTTCGCAATATCTCTTTGTACGTCTCAAGCCCCGGACAAAATAGACGGTACGCTTCTGTCAAGACCCACAGTAGGGAAGTCTGCCCTCCTGTTTTGTCCCAGGCTCGCCTCTTAAATGCTTCTCGCTCACTTCGCAGAACATCAAGAGTACGGGTATGGCCTCGAGGAGTGCTCGGGTAGAGCCTACTGGTCGCTCGATAGGTAGCGCCGAACCCATTACCTGAGCTAGGGCTGGGGAGCTGGGGCTGTTCTTACTGTTCAAGTTATTGCCAGTCCGGCACTTGATTATATACCTCCATTTGGGCATTTTGAGAATAAGCTTTGGATGGATGATGATGTATCTGCTCAATCTGTATTAGGCTGCCCAAGCCTATGAAAACTAACACCTTGGCATTCCAGGCCCCAACCAGGGGGCGGGGCTGGGATGTGTCAACTTGCCCAGGTGGTCTGCCAGAACCGCGTCAGATCAAGAAACAAGAAAATAGGATGATAATACTTGTGAAAGGCTCCATCCAGATGGTGGCGGCCCTGTTTCAGTTGTCCAGGCAAACTTTCACATGAAGAAGGGCGCTTTCGCTTTTGTGACTTAAACCCATGCCTGCCTTCACCCCTCAGCAGGCAAGTAATCCATGGGTCACGGAATGCCGTGGTATGTCAGCTGACCCCTCCGAATGGTCGCAGAATGCCCACACCCTTCCGCTCATACGGCACACCCAAAGCAGCACTGTTACGCGAAAGCGGATCGATATATGAGCAGCTCACGTAACACGGGCTGCAGACCCTGCATGTTGTGATGCTTACGCCACAATCCTACGGCAACCCAAGACATACAGCTATACGCAGTGGTTGGTTGACGTCTCGTCACATATCGCTATCAATATTGAGTAGCAACATCTCCCCATTTCTAATGTAGAAAGGAGCGCCAGAACAAGAGTTCTCCTTCTTGCATGTCTAGAGTTCTTGAATGAATCAGGTTTTCATTTTGCTTTGTGTTAATGTGACTTCACAAAATAATAGTCCCCTTTTCTAGCGCTTAAAGCGTATCACAGCCGAAGCCTCTAGATAACACACCTTTAATAGTTAATAGCTGATTTTCTTTTCCTCTTTGTTGAAAGCCGGCTATTCTGGTGCTTACCTTAGCATAGCCAGTGCAAGTTATCACGCTAGGCCTGTGCCAACTTTTGGAAGTTAAATTTCCACCAGTAAATAGACTCACGGGATTGCCCAGGTGCCCGCCGTGCGGCACACAGAGTTAATTGAACTCTCACAAGTGTACGGTGCAGTGGTCAGCAGATAGATCGACACTTTTAGCTATATCAAGTGTGTCTTTTCTCATAGAATCTGCCGCTTGAGATCACCGCGCTTTATTCCTTCACGGTAGCGGTTGCGTTTCCAATCCCACATACATATAAAATATACGTGGTGCCTTCATACAGTGGTGAGCGCTCAAGACCCAGCGCTAATCCTTCACGGTAATTGTAGGTTGCGAGGCGAAAAGTTCCGTGCATTACTAGTTGACAAGCCCGGGTGTCTGCCCTGCCCTGTCAGACACTCATGGATGCCACATAGTTGGGGCGCAATGACATGTCATTTTGACTTCACGGCATGGTGGCACCAAGTTTGAAACCAAATTGTATGGCTCGCTTGACATGACTGGGAGTCGTTTCAAGCCATTTCGGCCAAAAGTGGTGGTTTCTTGTGCCTCACGTGGCTTTGTTGTCATAGAACTTCGCCCGCTACATATGTAACTACAACGTGGGTTTGATATTGGATAAACGGCAAAGTACGAGGCCGAAATCTGTCGTTCTAGGCGTTGAACCACATCTTCACAATGCGGAGCCATCTGTTTTCCCGGAGATCCAAATAAGACCACTCAGGGCTGATGCCAACGTGCACTGCCGTGCAACCCGGATGCCAAACGATTGCCCCCTCACCACCTTGCTGGATCCGATCTAGATCATGGAACAGAAACCGCCGGGCCAGAACAAACACACCAAATACCACTCCTGACAGAGCAAAGAGAAATGTCAGGAGAAGCTGGAAAGACGCGACCCACTCGCCAGTCCTCTTGCTTTTCGGCAGCCATCCTCTCCTCACTGGTCTCTTGACGAGTCCCGGGGCCCATCGATGCAACGACAGCAAAGTAACCATTGCAGCGATACACGCAGGATAGAGAATTAAGCTGATCAACGAGAGAAGGCTGTACACGTCCACCATTCTCCTCATCTGCCAATGCACGTAAAAGTCCGGGCTGGTGAAGAATGCACTCTTGGCACACAGCGTTTCGGCGGAGCAGGAAGACATCCCAGGCGCGGAAGAAACGTCCTGTTCGAGACAGTCGTATTTGCGGATATTATACCTTTCTGTCGCTTGGCCAGAGAGGTAGGCGCCATAGTGGTAGAAATCCCAGTACACGCGGAACGCGTATGTAGTTGCGGCCCAATGGAAAAGTACCACAACGCTCAGTGTCCAGAACACAATCATCTTGATTATCGGGCGGTGAACAAACACAGACCAGCATGACCAAGGATGGAAATGAAGACCTATCCATAGATTGCAGATCGAAATCCACGCGACGAGTGACAGCGGCGAAGAAAAGGAGATGTCAACCAACAAGGACTTGAAGCCGGCAATCCAGAAACCAAGAGTGACGATATCCTTCATCATGAAGAACCAGTCAAAGAAACCCGGGCCCTTGCACTCGTCAGGAGATGACAGCGTCTTGTAGAGCTCCCAGAGTACGGAAATAGCGGTCAAGCACAGCTGTGTCCAGATGGATAGATAGGTCAGGCTAAAGGCACTATCCCGCGGTGTTGAAGGGACGATCTTCCAGCCGCTGAAACAGCTGGCAACTTCGCACCAGTTTCCAGGGAAGTTGAGCCAGCCATTATAATCACCTCCATTTGAGGAGTTCGCCGGTTGTTCTGTTAAAGCCGTGCAGTCGACATGTGGGTAAGGGTTGAGCATGCAAGCTTCAAAACGGGTGTTTTTGTAAAGGTTATAGTGTGACTCGCTGCGGTCTGGGAGTCCATTCGCTTTCTGGAGGACCGCGATCATGTACCAGAGTGCAAAGCCGAGGTAGGTAAGAACTACAGCAAAAAGGGCGAAGGTTGTTCCAAGGAGGATGAGTCTCCATCGATTCGAGAGTTTAGAAATTATTCGGAGACGTTTCTTGCAGCTGTGGCTGCTGGCCGGATGAGCCCCTGCTTGGGGCAATGCGTAATAGTGCGTCTGAACCATTTTGGGTATAGAGAATGTGGAAAATGTAACACAACGATGCAAAATGAACAATGAACGGTCTTGATTTTTCAAGACAGAAGCCACGGAATCTGGGACGAGATTGAGAAAGGCCGAGAGGAACAGTGGAAATGGTGAAAGAGCTGGGTCTTGGCTCAGCATCCCTGAGCAGACTCTTCTTATATGCTCGGAAAGTTTCAGCTCGTTTTTCACAGGCCTGATGAAGACTCTTACGTCGGATGCAGATATTGGTGGGCAAAAATAGGACACTAGGGTTAAAAGGCGGTACCGTAATGTTCACCTGGAGCCGCAATGCAGTGTTACTCGAAATTTGCTGAGTGGTGCCATTTCGTCAGCAATGATTGGTAACAACGCTGCCGCTGTTGGCCCCCAGGTACATGAAAGGCATGGCTTCAGTAATATATCCTCACGTAACCGCTGCATTCAAATCCTTCCGCGGTCTCTCGAATGGACAGTGGTTCGCGGGTTCCATCCTCGGCGTCTCCTGGAGGTGGCTTTCCCCGGTGCCTACTGCGACACGGGTCTCTTGAGGATCTGGCCATATTACGAGCCGTCGACTTGTCATATTTTGTGCCGCCTTGCGCATCAGTAAGCCACCACACACATATGCCTTGGCATCTTTGACTGGCCGAGGGCAGTACCGCATGATTTACATCTTGCCCATTTAGATTTTCTACTTGCAGATGATGATTCGATTCGCTCAGGGTCTAGAACAGAACAGGGCAAGCCTCGGTAAAGGGGGGGATCCAATTACTCACACTGTGTCCCGAAGACGAGAGGCTGTGAAAATTAGACGTCCTCTTGCTGCGAAACACAGGCAGCGTGGCAGATAAGTCTTGGAGAAAACGGACCGGCCAGCCCAATCATTATCAGGAATGATACGTCACTTCATTTCTCGAAATTTCTATAAAACCGCAGTCCATTTGTGTCCTCTGATCCTCAAATCATCGGTTCACACCGGCTTGCAAACATCCTCCCCGGCTCACCTTCACCCTGAAGACATTGAACGGCGTGGAAATTGCAATGGATCACATTGTCGTTCACGTCAGGCCGCACTGTGAGAATACAAGAACCACGCTTGAATTCACTTTTACCAAATTACCGCGTATGCTCGAACACGAAACAGCATTGGAATTCTATGAACCTTGGAAGCACGCCCAGCCTAAGTCCACTGCCACTTTGTCATCCTCCCAACTCTTACCACGGTATCTAGACACATCTTTCCAATTCCCATTCTTTGCCTCGTTTCGACTTCCATGGAGTTCCTGCGTCATTCCCCTGTGTCCTGTCTCAATTCAGGTTGTATGCTGGACCGTGCCTCTCTCTGTTATTATTTTGAACGCGCAGTCTCGTAGTCTCACACTTGTTTGAGCTTGGTGCGTCCTCTACTCCCATGTGATCTGAATTCTGTGCCGCCTGCTCGGCCCTGGCCCGCTGCCCTCTCCTGGCCCCGACAGTGGCTGGCGATCACGCAGTGGTTGGAACTGCTCGAGAAGCCGCGCCTGTGCCTCGTATTCTTCTATGGTGAACCTTGCGGGCGAGTTGTTAGAGGACTGTTGCACGTCTGTATTCAAACTCGTCGTATCTTCCGCTGATTCCACGCGTGCGGTCGGGCCTTGCCCAGAGGTCGAGCTCGCACACGGTCCAACCTGGCGGTATTCGCGCGCGATGGCCTCCCTGCGTATCACGGTCGGATCACCCGGGTTGGAGGCCAAGCTCGCCTGTATCATGGCGTCGCTCGTGTTCTGATCGATGGATGCTGTGATCGCCCTTGTCTCTGGCGCATCATTAGTCGACGTGATGGCAGGCTGGGCCTGTCCTTCCTCGATGGCTGCTGGTGGCGCCGGAGGTGGTGCATGGAAATGACACCACGCGTTGTGGCAGATGTAGACATCACGGTGGGTCGCCAGGCAGGGCCCACTGCAGACGCATTGGTAGCAGCCGACGCAGTACAGCAGCGGTATGCCGGAGTACAAGCTCATCATCTTGGTTGTTGCGGACTATCCGTGTGAGTATGATCTTGGAATAGCTGCGTTTGGTGCTGGTCTGTTGAAACGTTTGGAAAGCAGACACTGAAATTGTAGAGAGAGGATGGTCTTACGCCTCGAGTGTCGCATTTTCCCACTTAAGGTGATGGAACGAAGTCGTGGTGCAAATAGACCGGGGTGCACGTTTTTGAGGGTTGTCTCGCGGTACCACCGAAGCCTGCGTGTCACTAAGTCCAGGGGCCAGGCTGCCTTTTGTAAGGGCCGACTCACTCATCATCGATATCTGTGACAAGCTTGGCGGGGTGTCTTTCGAGTCTTTCGACGGCAGGCGTATCTTTGAACGAGCGGAGGCCACTTTCCAAATCCTGAGGTTATGCTCGTTGCAATAATGTTACTTTAGAAATGTCGACGTTGGCTTTTGTATATACACATAGCCCTCCCCGGATTCAACATATGATACACATCCTTAAAAGTCCTGACTCCATGAGTCGTCATGATCGCATACCAATGCCCTCAAGCGCTCGTGAAAGACTCGACCTTGACAGATCCGCCCAGAGCCTTGGTGGCGAAGTTGAAAATACCATATCGATAACCCATGAAAAACTCCCACTCATTATTCAGAGTCAGCTGCGACCCAAACGTCACAAACGTGTTTCCGTCAAGACTATACGAAAAGGAACCCTTCTTCCCCGAGCCAGGGGTGATGTCGACGTTGGTGCGCAGCCAGACACGCCGTTGCGAGATAGGCGTAGTTGCAGTCTGTGATCCCGTAGACGATGTAGCCCATGTGCTCTTGACCATGCTCAAGCCGTTGTACATCACGATGGCGTAAGACGAGCCAGATCGTTGAACGGCAATGTAGGCGGATGCCTGTCGGAGCAGGGCGAGGCCGGCGCGATCACCGTCGGCCAGGGAGGTGAAGTCGATAACTACCGTGCCAACTCCTTGTGGGCCGTGGATTCGCTTCGTCAGTGTGTTCCGGGCCATGTATAAGTCACTCGTCACTGTTGCGGTGCTAAGTGTCAAGCCGTTTGAGACAGTGAACTTGGAGGTGTCAGGGTTGTGGTTCCATTCCCATGCGGGGCCGAGAGACGTCCCAGTGAAAGTGTCTGTGCCGAGCGTGGATTGAACAGGTCGCTGTGTCGTTGGGTAGGGATATGACTTGCCCCACGCGCCGTTCGATAAGGTGACAGCTGGAAACCCATCAGACCCCCAAGTCATCGGCGCGAGGACTGAGACTCTGCCCCCTGGGTAGTTGTCGATGAATGCCATGTAGTACCACTTCCCATCAGGGGTGTCGACCAAGCTGCCCTGGTGAGGATTCCCGGCCCCAGACACTGGGGCGGCAATACTCTCGACAAGTGCCTTGATGGTGTACGGTCCCCATGGACTACTCGCCAGAAGCACGTACTGGCTGCTCGCCGGCTTTGTCACGAAGATGTAGTATTTCCCATTGCGCTTGTACATTCGGCTGCCTTCCAGTGTCCCGATGCTGGATGGCGTCGAGTATACGTTCTGCTTGCGAGCCTCGGAGAGACCGTCGGCGGATAGCTGTGCAACGCTGATTTGAGTGTTCCCGTATGCGACATACATAGTGTCGTCGTCGTCGATGAGGAGGCCTGCATCGTAGTAGCAAGTGGCGATCTTGGCCTTCTGGGACCAGGGCCCTGTCGGCGATGGAGCCGTGAAGACGTATGTCGTTGAGTACTCGATGCAACCGATCCAGTACCAGAGGTTGTTGCTCTTGCGGTACTTGAAAGTAGACGCGTAGATGCCTTTGACGTAGGCTTGTTGGCCTCCTGTCAAGTCGTACTTCGTGGCCCAGCCGAGTGTAGGGACTGCATGGCTGAGGTACTCCCAGTTGACAAGATCATAAGAGCGTAGGATGGGCGCGCCAGGGGAGTAGTGCATCGTTGAGGCTGTATAATAGTACGTGTCGTTGACTCGGATTACCTCATTGTCGGCGAGATCTTCCCAAAGAACGGGATTGTTGAAGTTTTGACCGTGCGTCAAAGTCATCAGGCCAAAGGCCACAAGAAAGAATTGCCAAATCATTGCCATGTCTATGTCGTGTTTGGGCTTCAGCAAGCATTGAGTCTTACAGCAAAAAGAAGACTGTCCGACTACCCCAAGCTGGTTACCAGCTGTAGCTCTGTATTAATAGCCATTCATTCTACCTGCTGTCCATTTCAATAACAGTGAAGACTTCGTTCACGTTCGATCAGGAGGCGACGTCTGGAGTTGAGGGGCGTGATGCGGTGTGACTGCAGGTGCCGTGAATCGCAATTGGAGCGCAACAGATGGCTACCTTATCCCAGTGTCCATGTGCTCAAGGTTGATTTTACCGCCTGGGTTGAATTCTAGGATAAATTGCAGTGGGCTCGAAACGGTTAGATCCCGCCGGCTGTCGTGTCTTGTGTTACAGCGCTACAACCTCGGCTTCTTCCACCCGCTATAGTTTCAAGGCATAATTAGGGGACTCGGGTACTGTTCTAGCGACACTGTCAAACGAAGCCTATCCGAGCGAATGAAGACGTGAGACTATAAGAGACGCGGAGTCTGGATTCACATACACTAATCCCGTTAAACAACCACACTGCCAAAAAGTTCATGACATCATGTAAAAAGCAAATATGGCTTGACTACAAGTTTACACCCAAGAAAAGGGCTCCACCCTCTTCTGCGCCACTCTGTACTCTATATCAATATTATTCACGGCTGCCTCGAACTGGTCTACGCATAACGTGCCAGCCTCAAGACAGCCTCTTTTGCATCCGTGTGTCGCCAGCAGTACCAGAGTCTTTAACAACTTAGGCAGAACCTCGCGAGGAACGGCTCTGACTCTATCATACAGCTCTCCAGGATGAGCAAGCATGTACACGGGAGCCTCGAGCCGTTGCAGATTTGCAGCCGCGCCAGGTACAAGACCTTGCCAGGGCCGAGTGGTACGGTAATATCCTCGTACAAAACTTGGGGGACGACCCATGGGGGGTAAAAGGCGATTTTCAAGGTTCGGAAAGCCGACAATTTTCCCGGTGCGGATAGAGCTCCATGCGACTTTCACGTCCGACGTGATGCTCCAGCCTCTGCTCCGAATTATAACTGTCATTTCCAACTTCAAGGACCTCGAGACAGGGGAAAAGTCGAATGACATCTTCTACATCATACTCGCAGGCCCTGGTCCCGGACAGGTTGATTGTTGTGACATTCCGGTTGGTCCTTCGTTGGTCGGTGCTGTCAACAGATGTGCATTGATCCTTAAGAAGAGAGAGACAGAGATCAAGGAAAACACTATCGTCCTTGGACTGGCAGAGAATACTCGACGGGCGCCACTTACCGTGAAGATGCGGCAACAGTGCAAAGAGCTCAGGGCCGGATGAAAGACGAGACCAATTACCATCGTCCTCCGCACTTCAGACTGTTCGCAGGCTGGGCAGACCCAGGAAATGTTAGAACACCTCGGCCGACTAGGCTCCATAGTAATGCCCCTCAATAGCCTCTACTAGTAGCTAATGCCTCCAGCTGTGGCAGAAATGCTGTAGCTCCTCTGTCCACACCTGGCTGAGTTACATCTCTTACACAGCCAACGAATGCCAAGAGGTTCTGGTGACAGAGCAGGCCGGTGCTCTAGGTCCCGAGAATGGGCCCCATCAGTGCCAATCAAATTGTTCTTGAGCGTAGTGTCGATGCCCACTACCAATGAGGACAGGTTGACGGCCCAATCAAGGAGCTTGTAGCACAGGATGCGGATCAAATCGCATTCAGTTTGGACACCTTGTGACATCTGAGGTATAGATCCGCCAATATGCTGGTAGCACGCGTCCCGGAGCTTCTCTCGCTCAGCCGAATCAAGCTTGGCAACTTTATCGAGATCCCTGATGCCAGGGCTAATCGCCCTGAAATGTCCAGTGAGACTCTTATCCCCAGCGAGGGTACGACAGAGCTTCATGGGGTGGCAGTATGCTCTATGTATACTGTATGGCACAGATATGGCCGTGCGATGAGGTCGATTCGTTTCGAGACCAGACAGAGGCCGCGGAAATTTTTGCGGGATCTGCAGGGTCTGCATTTGGCAGGAAAGGGGCGATCACTGTTGACGCAGACGAGCTGCTCAAAGATAGCTGTCAGAATCTTGCCGGGCAGACCCTCAAGGCGGCTGCTGCGGGCAGTGGGATGCTGCGGCGCGTCGGTTGGGGAGCCGCGCTCGAGGCTGTTGCGGGCGATTAGCAGAATCTTGGTGTCTGATACAGTGCGGTGAGATAGGCTTATAAAAAAACAAAAGTTTGGTGATTTGATGTTTGCAGAGTGTTTCTAGTCATGGTCGAAGGACCATTGGTAGTAGCCTGAGGCAGGGGTTTCACAATTGTATCACATGCAGGTTATACAATCATGAATATTTCGAAGCTGTTTAACTGTCCATTGGTGGCTACTTGCAACTCCTTTATGAGACCTTGTACCAGACACTTAGCCACAGCAGCTGACCTTCGACATGGTAGTATCAAGACTTTCTTTGCAGAAGAAGAGCCCCTTTGGCTGAGATCGACATCAGGTATGCAGGATACCAAGCCCGATTCACTGTTGCACCCAGGGGAAGCGCCTTGGACTTGGAGTACTGCCACCAATCTGCCCTGAAGCCTATGGGATGAGTGTGAGTTGTTCTGAGGACACTTTGCTAATTTCCAGTGTTGTCAGCAACGCCGATTTCCAAAGAAACAATCATGAAACTGGAAAAGGAAAGGAACTCCAGACAGAGAATATGTTTCATGAAGCTGGTAACGTTGATGACCAGGGGCTGACAGATGGTATGGCGTCTCATCAAATCATTGCCACAGCACAGATAGACCACCTGCCGCCTGAACGGTACTTCCCTGGAAAAGATTAGGTGGGGGATATGGACGGCTATTGTCACCATGAGCATGGACTATTGGTATTCTTTGAGTTCCTCTATTAAGCCGGAACATTGTGCATCTATGAAAATTGCAGCGTGGAAGTCAAGCCCTCCAAGGTTGCTCGGTCCACCGATTCCCAACGGTAACTTAGATAAACCCATAACACTGGCCCACCATTGTCAAGATAACGTTTTGTGGATTTGTACGCCATCGTCAATTCTGTTGTTCCGAGTCTCGAATTCCCATCGCATGTCATTCATTTCTGTGAAGCAGGTGATTAGGTATTCTCTTCTCCGATGCAAAAGCTCAGGGTAGCCAATGTACATCTGGCCCCATTTCCGAGGTCATAAAATCCCCACTGGCAGTTTGCAACTGAGTTTGACTATTGGAGTCTCGCCCCAGAATCTCGGTACTTGTATCCACATGACCCACCTGATCGACTAAGGGAAGGTGATTTACGGAAGTTTATCTCCCTCAACTTTGACCTTAATTCAATATAGGGTTCTTTGCTGAACTTCCAAGGTTGTTTTCAAGGTTGTTTTGGAGATCAACAAACTCGGTATAGTATCAATATCGTGATATGCGGTCATGCATGTAGGTCGTGCCTTCGATGTTCACATCCAACAGGTTTATCAATCCGTCCATTTGCACTTTGCTGGCAGCTTGAAACAAGTCAGTACCCGTGCCTTGAGGGAAAGAGAACACCAAGCACTTGAGACATCTCGTGGTGTTCAATGAATCAGAACCCTAGAGCAAAATGTTCGTAAACCGTATTCTTGGTGTCGATAAAATTAGTCCGAGTCATGCATAATGACAACCGCAAATAGAATCCTCGGTCATCCGAACCGGAGTTCATCCCAGCACCGCAGAATCAGGGGCCGAATGGCCTTATCTCTAATGTGTGACAGTGTGCTGCCCTGCACAAGCCGTTCCACCTGCTATGGTTCACACTATGCCGTAAAAAGAAGCTGTGTGGGGACCGATGATACCCGCCACTTGACCGAGCGGCAGGCCTGCTGCCGGAGTCTGTGAGTACTGCCGCCGCCGCCGTAGGCCCTTAGCCGCCGGTTGTATTGATATTTTACCAAGACTCCATAGAGTGCCCAGGCGGCGCAGGCAACAGATGTCGAACAGCTCAGCATTGAGATGAAGAAAATTTTCTTTTCGTAAAATGGCCTCTGCTGCTGCCCTAGGGTACTCTTCCACAATGTTTTTATGTCTGGGGGAAACCGTGACCGCCCCCCAGTTGTCACGCTCTCTCACCGCAGATCATTAAGACCTAATCGAGAAGGTCATCGGGAAGGACCCGCTTTACCGAAGGCTTGATATCAGACGAATCCTAAGCGTGCTGGCATAGTCCCTGTCCTGTTCCTGTCCGCGTCTACAACGTAGCAATCCCAACTACAGACCTATCACGCCACCACCGACTTCACGGGAATTGCCCAGGCGCCGTCTTGCTGCACCGTTCATCTCTGCCCTCGCATTTTTACGGGGAACTCTAACAAGCTTTCATGATATGCGGCCGCCACTGCAGTTCTCTGCAATGCGACGTCGATGCCAAGAGGACCCCTCCTTTGGTATTCCGCCACCCAAGCCCTCGTGATTTGGTTTCAGAGTAGAATACATAGTCCACTGTATAACATCTTGCCCGTATTACGCAAAGCACATACATCTGTGAGAAGCCTGCCTATTGATGTCACCAGTATCAGCAGAGCTTTGACCGGCAATCGCCTTAAGATTATCCTCAGCCATGCTTGTCATGCCTCCCTGACAGGTACGAACGGAAATATTGTGGGCACTGTCTGGGCCGTTGGGGCTCCACCCTCATGCACCCGGTTGGCGGTCACGATGCCACCTCGCATCGCACCCGCAGGGTCGCATCTGCGCCTCTTTCTGGAAGGTTGATTGCCGATGCTCGCGGCGACTTTCCTGTTCCTGGCCCGGATGTCCATCTTCTTGCCTCGCTGATACGTTGCGACGCGTCCTGCGTCCGTGACATTCACGTCCTACTAGTAGTACTTAAAAGCTGCGGTTATCCGCCTCTTTTCTGTGTCCAGGTCCACTCCACCTCGTCTCTCAGCCCCCGTCTCTCTTTGTCAGTGAGCCAGTCCTTTTCACTTAGGTCTGCCAAGTGGACGACGCCAAGATGAAGGTGCCAGCTCTCCTCACCACTGGGAGCGCCCTGCTCACTGCAGGCGTCTCAGCCATCACCCCGGCCAATTTCATGCACCTGGTTCCTCCTCCTCTGGATATTGCCGATACCGAGTTCGCCAGCAAGCTCGTTGAAAAGCGTGCCACCAATTCCTCGGCCACCGTGGGCAATGGCACTTTCCAGCAGCTCCTCGACCACTCGGACCCCTCCAAGGGCACCTTCAGCCAGGCCTTCTGGTGGAGCACCGAGTACTGGCAGGGCCCCGGCTCGCCCGTCGTCTTCTTCACCCCGGGTGAGGTCGCCGCGGCCGGCTACACCGGCTACCTGACCAACCGTACGCTCACCGGTATCCTGGCGCAGGAGCTCGGCGCGGCTGCGGTCATTATGGAGCACAGGTACTGGGGTGACTCGAGCCCGTACGACACCCTGACGACCGAGAACCTGCAGTACCTGACGCTGGAGAACTCCATCTACGATACGACGTACTTTGCCAACAACGTCAAGTTCCCCTTCGCCACCACCGCCAGCAGCAATGCGGACAGTGTGCCCTGGGTTTTCTCCGGCGGTAGCTACAGCGGAGCCCTCGCGGCGTGGGTCGAGAGCGTCGACCCCGGTACGTTCTGGGCTTACCACGCGTCCAGCGCTGTCGTTGAGGTGATCTACGACTTCGTAAGTGCTGCCAGTGACTGCTTATGTGCAAGGAACTCCTGACGGAGAACTGACCCGATCCCGTCTTAGTGGCAATACTTCGCCCCCGTCCAGGAGGGCATGCCCGCCAACTGCAGTGCGGACGTGTCCAAGGTCATCGAGCACGTGGACAGCATCCTGCTTGGTGATGACCAGGAGGCGAAGCAGGCCCTCAAGGAGAAGTTCGGCCTCGGTGCTATCGAGCACGACGATGACTTTGCCAGCGCTCTGGAAAACGGGCCTTGGCAGTGGCAGGGGCACGACTTCTACTCCAACTACTCTGACTTCTGTAAGCTTATGCATTCAATTTCAGCACCTTCTGTGCCATTTGGCTTACAACTCTATAGTCAAATTCTGCGACAGTGTTGAGAACGTCGGCCCTCTTTACCCCAACTCAACAGTCGTTCCTGGAGCCGAGGGTGTTGGCTTGGAGAAGGCTCTGGAGGGATATGCCAGCTGGATCAAGCAGGAACTTCTACCTGGCTGTAAGTCATCAAATAATGTCACTTGTGGTCCACGAGCTTCTGGCTAACCTGTGAACCCTTGGGAACAGACTGTGCCGGCTACGGTTATGATGAGTGGTCCGACGATGACGCTCTCGGATGCTTCGACTCGTACAACGAGACCAGCCCCATCTACACCGACATCACAGTCAGCAACCCTCTCGACCGCCAGTGGACATGGATGCTCTGCAACGACCCGTAAGTGCCCGCAAATATTCATTCAATGTCGATTTTCTAAGCCTAACGTAACTACGCTAGCTTCGCCTTCTGGCAGGACGGTGCCCCTGAGGGCACACCTACCATCGTCTCTCGTCTCGTCACCGCAGAGTACTGGCAGCGCCAGTGTGGTCTCTACTTTACCCCGCCAGGCACTTTCGGCAGCGCAGAGGGCAAGACGGTCGAGGACACCAACAAGTACACTGGCGGATGGGATCGCGCCGGTGAGACGACGCGCCTCATCTTCGTCAACGGCCAGTGGGACCCGTGGAAGGACGCCACCGTCTCGAGCGAGTTCCGCCCTGACGGACCGTTTGAGGGCACTGACGATGCGCCTGTCCTGGTCATCCCCGGCGGTATCCACTGCAGCGACCTGTCTGCTTCGAACGGCAGGGTCAATGCTGGTGTGAAGGCTGTGCAGGATGCTGTTGTTGACCAGATTGTTGAGTGGGTTGGGGAGTTTGATGCTGAGGAGGCGAAGGCGCAGAAGGCTGCTTCGAGGAGGCGGTCATGATAGATTTGAAGGGGTTATGTATGCATGCACAATGCTCTTCGTAATGTTAGTAGATTAACGAATTTGACCCATGTAGTTCAATATTTGTTACATGTGTGATCTCAATATGCTTTCTGCATTGGTGGTATTCAAGGATGCCCGCAAGCGGCCAGAAAGCGGCCAGAAATTTGCACCGGGAGTCAGTGCAGATTGTCTGGCAGTCTTGGCTTGAATACTAATTTGCAGAAGCGGATTGGGAAGTCACTGCCAGATTCCTTGCATGGGGAAACCTACTGTGTTCATCTTGAAGGATACATTGCCTTGCCCTTCCAGGGCACTTAGATAATGTGCTCCGGCTTGACAGAGGAACTCTAAGAATGTAAATAGTGCATAGGACCAGTCTCTGGGAAGTCCAGCCTGTTGGTTCCACCGACGGAGAGCGGAGTGTGAATCCCCAAGTAATAATTTGTTAACTTTGTCTGAAGGTTTTGCCCCCCAAGGTTCCCTTGCGAACTTCACACCAGGACAATCAGCGAGCCTAGTTTCTACCTAGGTAGGCTTGGCAAGTGTGACTTCCTGGATGGACTGATAAATACATTGATGGCAGACTGTATCGACCAGGAGCCTGAGGATATCTTGCCGGAGCACCAGCGTGTCCTGTCCGAGAGGCAGATGTTGCCTGAGACTGACGAAAGTGAGGGAGAGTTGGAGGGGTCGGAGCAGGGCAGCTCGGAGGCACTACTTGCATCGGATGCTGAGGGAAAGCGCACACCTGGAACCAAGCATCGGGTGGATAGCTCGTCCGACGCGTCAGATGAGGCCAGTGACGAGGGCGAGTTGGCAGCAAAGCGGCAGAAAAAAGCTTGAGGTGGGTTGGACGCGAAGAAGAAGTAAAGACTGGAAGAGGGGAGAGCATCACATATTGAAATAGCTTGTAATATTTCTCTTCGTGTCAATTGGTTTGCTTCCAGAAACTCCAAAGTCGGTATTGAATCACCTGTGAAAGACTCTAGACAATCATCATACCTATGTATTCCCTGCGTGCTCCAAAGGTGGACTATGCAATGTTTCTATCTTCTCTATCTATTCGTCCAATGTATAGTACTTGCTTGCAATTGGCTGTTGTATCTGGTTAGAATCAACGGGTATCAACCGCCTCGACTTCTCCTTGAAAGCTTCGTATCCTCTATACCACGCCTCATCGACACCCTTCATTGGCTCAATTCCTCTCTCCTCCACGCCCTCGTTCACCCAAACAAGGATCTCTTCCATATACGGAACCTGATTTTGGATCAGGCTGTGGAACGCCTTGCCCTTGTCGCCCTTCGCCTTGCGAGCAGCATACTCGCTGCGCATGACATCCTCCGACGGCAACGTAGCTAGTCCCGCGTAGACTCGTGCAACGACCTCGGCTTGAAACTCGAACATCGAAAACGTGGACGTGTAGTATGGCACACCAACGAATGTCAGCGTGGGGTCCGGCATGTAGAACTGGCGGATCGTAAGTTAGTATACCCTAGGGTAGGCTCGGGCGCAATGGTGGTCGAGGTTACTGACTATGTCTTTGTGAAGATTATGCGTGACACACTTGTCAGCAGTGATAATAATCTTTTCGTCTGCGTCATCCTCGTCTATGCTTTCCGACTCCAGCCCGGTGAGAAATGGATATGTGGTCTGGTAGCCCGAGGCAATGATGACGTGGTGTATGTCATGAAGAACACGTCCATCGGTGAGATGCACTGTGCCTGGGATGGGTGCGCCGGGCGTTTCAGATCCAGAGGACACACTCTTTCCCTCGTCGAGCTTGAAAGATTTGAGGCCCGGTACGCGCTCCGAGTTAGGCGGCAGGAAGGACTTGTCGAGATCGAATTTGCCGCCGCGGGAAGACTGGTACGTCTTGTTGGCCAGCCCGTCGAGTTCCTTGGCGATGTCGAGAGATGAGACGCCCGCGCCTATAAGCAGCACATTTTGGTCTTTGTAGTGATGAGGGTATCGATAGCTCTTCGAGTGCCTAACCCTGTCGGGGTATTTCCGCTTCCATTCAGCCAGACCTGGGACTTCCGGGATAAGCGGGACGTGATAGTGGCCCGCGGCAACGACAACGGCGTCGAAAGTCCAACTTCTTTCTTGGAAGGATTGTTTTCCGTCCTCATCCTTTCGGAGAGTCTTGGTTCGGACCTCCCACTTGCCAGTCGCGGCGTTCTTGACAGCTTCCTCGACGCGGGTGTCAAATAGTGTCACGTCGTGGGCACCAGTCTCTCGTGATAAACGCTGCACATAGGTCTCGATCTCGTGATGGGTGACGTGATCCGGGGTTCCCTCGGGCCACTGCAGTAGAGTAGTCCTCATCATTGTTGTTGGGACGTTGTTCATGAGTCCCTCATAGCACGGCCCTGGTGGCGCATGCAGCAGGGCGATGTCATCTTCGCTCTCAGCATTTTGGATGTCCTTGGCGTCTCGAACATCGTCAGCTGTACGATCACCCTCGAGTGGTTCTGCGCTTGGGTACTCGGGATCCCGATCGGGTCGTGGATCGAAGTGCCAAACGCCGCCGGTAACGTTTGAGCGCTCGAACACGACGACCTCGAAGCCGTGGCGGAGGAGGTGGGCTGCTGATGAGACCCCGCTGATTCCGGCGCCAACGACCGCTACTGATTTGATTGAGGCCATGGTCGATCTAAGACGAGTAGCAATCCGTCCTGTCTCGGGGGTCTGGGGACGACGCCAAGACCGTGAGCTGGGATGAGTCTGGGATAGCCTCACTAGGCTGAATCTCAATGACAAGGTCTTGAATATGGATTATTTATTGGAACACATTTGAATGCGCATTACAGGCAAGAATCCGTCAAATGATAGGATTGCCAATCGTCAGACCAGAGTTAATGCCGCGGTCGGCGCCGAGGTGAGGGTTCGCCAGAGCACGCCATCTACACATGCAAATTGCGTTATAGAGGGGTGCCAACCCCAAACGCTATTTGGATGTATATCGGCTGAGAAATGATTAGAAACCCAACACTGTACTCCATAATGAGACCTAAAACAGTTGGCCGGCCGAACTTATCATTATCCACAACAGGAGCCCGGGAGAATCCGTCGCAGCATATGGGTCGCGAAGTTTATTCCACATATGTAGCGTGAGATGGCGCCATATGCAAACTCATGTCGAATTGCTAAGGGAACCAGCCCGTGCAGAGGGTATTTCCTACAATATCAGAATAAGTTCGCGTTCACAGTTTCTACCAAAGATTCAAAACCATGTTAATAATGGCCTGGAAGCTTTTGAGATGACGGCTTTTGAGAATCAAGAGGCTGCACACCGGGGCGAGCTTCCCTGCACTCTAAATCAGGTTTTCAACATGATGTTCCTAGCAATCATACCACTAGATGGCGACATTCATACTCTTATGTTGATAACCCGGGAAGTCTGCAGGCTGTCAAGTCTAACTTGCAGACTAGGACTTGCATATTCTGCACATGTGCCAATGCACCAAGCTAGGGCTCGACGCCTGCTTGACACAACGATTTCCAGGCCGAAATAATACAGCCATTGAAGTGCCTATATGCCACGGTGAGTCGAGCAATTCATAACCAGCAGAACATTGCCTGTAGCTATGCTCTGACTGTTGAGTGTCTAAGGATACAATTTTTATGCAATTTACTTGAGTATGTGTGATGTGTGGCCACGTGCCCGCAGAGACTTCTACTGGCACTGTTATTTGCATTGTATTTTTTCCAACGCTGGGTCTTTGAGCGTTTACCACTGTGTGAAGGGACCGTACGCCTTCGGGACGTATACGGATTAAGAGCAAAGCCTCCTAAGAGCGCAACTCCCTTACTTGAGTATATCGATTACATGTTGTGATCGACAACAAATATCGCATAGACGTGAGAGCAATATGCTATAAAGGTTCAAGAAAAGACGGTGCCATGTATGCATCAAGAGGGACAAACACTAATTCTAAGTCTTAAACTGCTCACACGTGCAGCCAAATGGCTACGTACTTAAGTGGGTAACAACCGCCAGACTCGCCGAACAATATTACTGCTGACAATAGTCTACAGGTCCTTAAAGTGGACTAGGCTTAATACTTCTCGTTCTGAACTGCGTTCTGTTTTGCATGAATATTAGGTAATCACGGACAGTCTGGCAAATTCCTACAAATCAGCACTGGCTGGCCATGATACGAACTGGTCTTCCCTTGAATGTGATGTTCTTTCCGGGCGGAAAATCTTTACACATCAAAGAAATACGAACACTTCACCAATCGCTTGGCCAGCTGTCCCTCATCTCAAGAACAATTCATATTTTGACTAGGATTGCATGCTGGTTTCTGAGGAACCAGAATCATGATAACCAGGTTGAGAATCATGGCTCACTGGCAGTCCAGCAGAGACCAATGGCATTTCTCCTCAGAGGCGGAAAGTCTAACAAAAGCAGCTGAGTGCCTGGCTCGATGCCGAAGCACCAGCAACCGTTCCGAATGATCAAAGGAGAGCGGCTGCTGTCTGATCATGCTACCTGCTCAACCCTGCTCTTCTCGTCTCCTGTACTAAACGAGGTAGTGTACGCATCCACGTGAGTCGAGGCAAACTGCCGCGCTGGGACTTTGTTTGTGAACAAAAGATCCAGCTCTTCGTATGTACGGCCTTTCACTTCCGGTAGCCGGAAGTATGACCAAACGAAAACGCACAAGGAGGTAGCGCCCCAGAAGAAGCCGGTTCGGCCCTGGAGGTTCCATTCGGTCGGATTCCTAGATGATTATCAGCATATGGGCATTTTCAAAGAAGCGTCCGGATACCTACATCATGTATGCTTGCAAAACTTGCGACACGATGTTAGTCAGCTGGTATGCGTTGCGCGCCAGGACGACTGATAGAGGGCGAAGCCGGACAGAGGATGTCTCAGAGATGATGCTATACTATAGGCTCGTCAGCACCTGTACAATGTGTCCACAGGATTGTCGGGAACTTACAGCAATAGGCCCAATAGTCAACGAGTAGATAAATAGCCAGAGGACACACAGTCCCCCTGACGGCCAAAGAGCGTTGTCACCAGCCGAGACATCAAGAATTCCGATGATCAACAGAAGCACGCAAAGACAGCCCATGCCTACGACATAGATAGGACGGCGTCCCCAGTAAGAGATGAGCCACCAGGATCTGGGACAACCCGAGTCAGTACATTTTGAAGCCAAGAGAGGGCACTCTGAGAGACTCACAGAACCGTTCCAATAAATGCCATTCCTTTTGCACCCAAGCTCAGTTCAAAGGCTTTTTCCACAGGCATGCCAGCTGTCGTAAAGAAGTATGTCGGGGTATATGCGAAACTGCTTCCGGACAGAATCTGACCAGCGAATGCGACCATAACGATCTCGCTGCGGCGCAGGTCGATTCCTCTGAAGCAATCGATATAACTTGTGCCCTTACTGACCTCGGACTCGACCTTGGTGGTGTGCAGCATCATAGCCAGCTGAGCGGTAACTTGCTCATCCGTCTTCTCAGGACCGCTCAACCGATGGATAGACTTGCGCGCCTCTTCCAGGCGGTCTTTACGGACCAGGAACCACGGAGACTCCGGGGCGAAATAGGCGATCACCATCAGCGGGGTGGGCCAAAGCCACTGGATCGCAAAGGGGATGCGGTACCCCATCTCGCCCTCTATGTTGAGACATCCTCGCAGGACGCCTGCCGCAATCAGCTGGCCAATAGCCCAGCAGAGGTTGACATAAGTTGTCATGTAGCCGCGCAAATTTGTGGGGCACACCTCGGAGGCGTACGCCGGGCTGAGCGTGGCAAACACGCCCCAGGAGAGACCGCACATGATCTGTCCCACGAGTAGCACCTCGGGACCGGGGGCGAAGAATGTCAGGAAAATGAAGGCGTTGAGGAATGCCATGGCGATGATCAGGACCCATCGGTATCCGAACTTCGATGCGAAATAGCCGTTAAGAAGGCCGCCAAATATTCCGCCGACTGTACTGCCCATGTTCAGACCAGTCTGCCAGGGCCCGGAGACCTGCCAGCCAATTTTACCGCCGTAAAAGTTTCCAAACTTCTTCTGAAATTCTGGATAGGCGAAGAAATTTCCCATGAGAATGGTGTCGTATCTTTTGTGACATTTTGTCAGCGGCAATGATCATACTCTAGCCTTTCCTCGTGCTTGGAATCCCGGGAGCAATCAATTGACAGCAGGGAGAGAACTCACCCTTCCATCACGATGGACAATGATATCAGGACAGACCACAGCACTGCCCGGCGGTTTTGGCTGAAAGCCTGGCGCAAAGTCTGCGCATGTTCCTCGTCCGTTGCTTGCTTTGCGTCGAAGACGGCGGTGTGGCCGAGCTTCTCCTCCAGCTCGTGGTCGGCCGCCTTCTGCGCGCCGGTGGCAAACACGTTCTTCTCCATCCTGGCCTTACACCAGCGTATGGATTTCTTCTCGTTCAAATTATGGATAGGAGAACAGATCCGTTGATGTCTGGGCGGAAATAGGAATAGTCATCATGCAAGGCCACCAGGTAACATTGGATATGTCGACCTGGGGGTTATATATTGTGCAGTGCCATATTGCTTTCTGCAGGCTGGATGCATCTCCCGTCGGGTATTGGAGCACGGTGACCGGGGGTAAGCCAGCCACAACTGCGGGATATGCTGCTCGGGGTCACTTGTGACCAAAAGTCATCCCACCGAGTTGGGGAACGACCTGGGGAACGAACGCTCCCCGCACTTTGTTGTCTTGGTAAAAGTCCTAACTCTCTTGGCTACAGATCCTGCAAGCAGGGCTGCCAATTTATCCACCATTGAAACATTGTTTCTTGCGCACAAAATCTTTTGAAGTCTCTTCCAACACTCGTTGATAAAAGCCGGAGGCCCGACATCCGACTAGCTCTCAGTTCGCGACCACAACCGACCTCATCTCCAAATATGCACGTCAACCCAAACGGTCTTAGTTCAAAGCATCTGCTATCCAATACTAAACATTGTACGAGACAAGGTGAATTGCCTACTAATTCTGACAGCATCAGGGGAACTGTGATATGACAGGTGATTGTTTCGATTTATCTATGCATCTCACCACCTGGGCACGGAGTGAATCAGATATTGAGCTGGATTTACTTGATTAGCAAACGAGATACAGTGGCCTAGGGTGACGCATATGGAGGCAGAATGGGCTGTGATGTCGGGCAGTGGGGAAACGGTGACCGGCAAGGACGCGGAATTGTGGACGCGACGCGACTCTCGTAGCATTTTACTACGGCTTGGCCCATCGATGGACTTCGAATCATCGACCAATCACACTCATTCTCACCTGCTGACAAAGAAGCCATGCCGAGGCTGGCCAAGCAATCATCGGATGTATCCGCCCGACCTCTCCTCTCTGACTTCTGGCGGGTCTGGGCCGTTTTTTCCAGACGCCGTGTTCCCGTGTTCACGTGTTCACCCCATCATTAATCTCAGAAGACAGGCCAAATTTAGAAGACTATGCGGGCGCATCATGCCGGCATTGCCTTCGCCGCCTGCGGCTGTCCCGACCAAACGAAAGCGTCGGCCCGGTCTCCAACGGGTCCAAATCGCATGTGAAAGATGCCGTCTTAGGAAGAACAAGGTGTGTAACCGACCAACTACTTGTTTGAACATCCAGCAGCACATACTATATACGTTTGACAATGATTCCCTCACACGTGACAGTGCGATGGCAAGCTGCCCGAGTGTTCGGCCTGTGAAAAGGCCAATGTGCCATGCATCGTCGTCGACCGCATAACGCAGCGGCAACAGCCGCGCGGTCACGTCGAGGACTTGGAGGCGGAGACCGCGAGCCTCCGAGAGCGTATCCGCCAGCTGGAGCAAGATGTGGCGGCTCGGGATTCCGAATTGACCTCCTTGAGGCAGGCTACCGGCACCCCTATCACTCGACCTTCTCCTGCCGCACATGCAATCCCGCCCCATTCCTCAGACCCAGGTCACGATAGGGTGCGGGGAGATGGCGCGGTTCTGCATAGTAATTCCAGCCATACCTCTACATTCTTGGCGCAGGTGGTATTCTCACAAGCCACAGCTTCGCATGAAAATGTTGCCGTCTCTGGGGCCCCACGTACCATTTCAGGACCCAATGAGACCCCAGTAGCCACAGAGGCGGCTGATAGGCCCAGCATATTGTTGTTGATACCACCACGCGACACGGCTGAGCAGCTCTTGGAAGCATTCTTCACGCTAAGGTGGCCAGCCTTACCAGTGCTTCATCAGCCAACCTTTGTGAAGCACCATTACAGGAACGTGACTCAACTCGGTTCTTCCGCAAACCACGCGTCTATCTTCCTGGTATTCATGGTATTCGCACTGGGATCCGTTGATACCAAGGCCGAGCAGATCACTCTTCCAGACGCCCATCTCGATTTCTTCGACGTCGCCATGCACCACCTCCCCGGGTTGATCAACTCAAACAGCCTCGAGACAGTTCAAGGCCTGTTACTCATGACCGTGTTCGCTATCAATGAACCACGCAGGATCAGCTCATGGCATGCCATTGGAGTTGCTGTGCGCACGGCAATCGATCAGGGATTACATAGGCTCTCCACATCGTCCTCATCAAATATGCTGATGATGGAGATGCATAGACGGGTGTTTTGGTCGGTTTATGCGCTGGATCGGAACATCTCCATTTCCCTGGGCAGGCCTTGCTCTATACGTGATACAGATTGCGACGTGCCTCTCCCTAGCTGCCAGTCTGATAATGACCTGGAAACGATAGGCTGCAATGCGACACCATTGGGAGGCCGGCCGAGAAGCCCACGAGACCTCTCCGCCTTTTTGCACATAGTTGAGCTCCGGCAAATTCAGTCCAAGATACAGAAGACATTTTACCCCGTCAAGGCTGTTGACGCCGTTGACTCCGACCATCTCAAACAGCAGCGGCAATCTCTTCGGCAGAAACTCGATGACTGGATCACGAGAGCCCCGCGCTACTCCAAGCCAACGCCAGCAACATTTCAATCTCCCGACTGGTTCCAGATTGCCTACTCACATGGACTCCTACTGCTATACAGGCCATCGCCCGCATCGCCTGTGCTGGATCTCGAGTCCCTGCAGATCTGTGCAGATTCCGCCATCAGCTTGATAAGCTCCTACTCCTCACTATACGCCAAGAATAAGATCACCTACACCTGGATTGCCCTCCAGTCCCTGTTCATGGCAAGCGTGACCATGCTATACACCCTCTGGGTCAGCCCTCAGATTCGGAAGAGCACAACAAAGGTGGTGGTCCAATCAAACGTGAGGTCCTGCCTAGCCCTCTTCGACGCCATGGAGCACCAGTGGCCGCTGGCACGACGGTTCTATGGTATCATCGACCGCCTAGGACAAGCGGCCGTAGGACTTTTTGACACCAGCAACAATAATAGCCATAACGAGGGCTGCTCTCCCCCGATTGCCGATCCGAACAACGCGGCTCACTTTCGACAGATCGACGCCGAGTACATGGAGTGGTTCGGTACAAGTAACGCATCGCAACCGCAGGTGGCACCCCAGCCTCAGACTTCCTCTAGTATCGGCGCAGATGACTTGGGTGTGGTAGTAGAGGCTGTGCTCTCGGATGCGGAACCGGGTGCGATCTCATTCAACCAAACAGATCTCTTCCCGGACTCGGGCGACTGGTTTCGAGAAGGGTTCGACATGACGATCCCGTTGATGACAAATGCTTTCAGTGACCGGCCGCTTTGAGAGCATTGATCATATGACAAGTCAATGATACTGTGAATATGGTTTCAATACCTCGCAATCACGTCAAATCATCCGCATATTCAATGACACTGCTTGGCATCTGGTCTGTTGTGGACATGCTCAGTGGCCATGAGTTAAATACGGAAAACAACCCGAGAGCCTGAACATGTCAAAATGCAATAGGCCAATAGTTCTCGATATCAAACATGTTCAATCCTCCACTACACCGCGAATTCAGAGACATTGACAAAAGTTTCGTTGCTCGGGACCCGCCCGGGAAGTTGCCCCCGTACGAAGTCCACGTCGGGTACATCCGAATTCCTATGTCAGGTCTCACCAAGGAGAACCCTGTTACTACTTCACCTCTAGCTACAGACTTATCAGATGCTCCCTAAGGAATCTTGTATACTTGCGCAATCTACTTTTCTCTTTCTTTTTCTTGTTGGGTCAGCCCACAAGCGAACACCATGGCAGCCTTAATTGCCACTCCGGGACACAACGCAAGCAACGGCGATGCCAAAGTCCCGAGAAAGAGCATCAAATGGAGCGGTCTTGCAGTTGGCGCCGGACTGAACATCTTTCAGGTATCGACTCTGGGTCAGCCCCTGGAGAATGTCAAGACATATGTCAGTTTTGCGTACCAGCAAGGGATTCGATAGTTGATACTTGCACTGACATAATCAGGTCTCAGCGAACCGGAATGCCACGTTGAGAGAAGCAGCCAGCGCCATATTGGCCCGCGGGGCGGTCAAGGGATCCTACCAGGGACTTCTCCCGTGGGTACGCAGTCAGCCAGAGACGGATACTATGGGTGTCGTCGAGCTGACGAAGACAGGCCGTTATTGAAGCCACGACCAAGGGAGCCATCTTGATTTTCGCATCCTCCGAGGTATCCTACTTGGCATCCAATTCCCTTGAGCTATCTCCCGCCGTGGCCGCTATGATGGGGGGCGTGGCAGGTGGTGCAGCCCAGTCGTATCTGACCATGGGCATGACAACATGTATGAAGACCGTAGAGGTCACCAGGGCCAAGGAGCTGGGCAAGGGGGCACGGGTTCCTGGCACCATGGAGACCTTCTATGCCATCCTGCGCACTCAGGGCATCCGAGGGGTCAACAAAGGCGTCAATGCCGTTGCTTTGCGGCAAATCACTGGGTGGAGCAGCCGGATGGGCATATCGAAAGCGGCCGAGGGTCCCATCAGGGCGCTTGGAGGCAAGGACAAGACTGAGAGGCTGACTCTGGGGGAGAAGATCGCAGCCTCCACGATTGGTGGCGCTCTGAGTTGTTGGAACCAGCCTTTCGAGGTAAGAGAATCCGGAGGTCGATATGATCATGCGGAGCTAATTTGAGAGAAACACAACAGGTTATCAGAGTCGACATGCAGGCAGTCAAGAAGGCTTCATCCGAAGAAAGGCCCTCCATGTTATCTACAGCAAAGCAAATATGGCACACAAATGGTATTCGAGGCTTCTTCCGTGGCGTCGTGCCCAGAATCGGGGTCGCATCATGGGCGACGATTTGCATGGTCGGCCTGGGTGACCAAGTGCGGCAGAGGTTTGGGACTTGAGTTCAAAGTTGTTTCCAGTGCACAACATGAACTCGAACTTGAGGGGAAGTTTATTTGAGTATAGTAGCATCGCAATAATAAAACTTACAAGAGCCTACTTAGGAGGGGCATTGAGGGAGTTAGAAAATGTCGCCCGTAAGTTATGTCTTGCGGTGGGAGTGTGGCGTGTTCCCGGTTAGAAACTGATGGTATTATTTACGTATGCACTCAGAGGACTCTTCTTATCACAGCGCTATTTGGTCAACAATGAAAATCGCACAAGGTCGTTCTCAGAATGCTCGAACATGCCGTTGCCTTCAGCACAGATCGAAGACAAGCATTGACCCTGATTTATTTCCCTGTTGCAAACACCGCCCCGTAGTTGGCATAGCGGGTGCCTCTGCTGGCATTGACATGCCGGGTCAGTCGGATGTATCCGAAGAGATCTCCTTACAACAATCAGGGACCCAGCACGGCCGAAATGTGGCTGCAACATACATGCAGGCGATCTTAATGTAATAACTTCTTTCATCGTACGTCTCATCAAAAACTTACACGCGATTGCTTCGGACGGTGGTGTGGCGCATTTCTCGCCTCCCTGATCTCCACTTCCCTCCCAACGGTGAAATGGGCAAGATGCTATCCGCTCCTAAAGCTCTGCACTTCACACAAAGGTGTACGAAACACATGTTGGCAACTGCAAGCCGTGGGATGGTATCTCGTGTGCCAATGAGCCGATTCGATCGCGATAGCTTTATTGACTACGCTGCACTTGGAGATAAGATCCAGCAAATCAAACAACGGTAAGTCCTCGATTGAGAACCTCAAGTGCCGCCAATGACTGAGATCTGACCAACACGAAAAGGCTAAATCGTCCATTGACGTACTCCGAGAAGGTTCTTTACAGCCATTTGGACAATGTGCACGAGGCCGATATCCGCCGGGGCGACTCATATCTGAGGCTGCGTCCCATCAGGATAGCCTGCCAGGACGCCACCGCCCAGATGGCTCTTATTCAGTTCATGTCCGCAAATCTCGGCCAGGTTGCAGTCCCAACGACTGTCCACTGCGACCATCTCGTAGTTGCGAAAGAGGGAAGCAACACCGACCTCGTCACCGCCAATTCTGTGAACCAGGAGGTGTACGACTTTTTGAAGAGTGTCTGCAAGCGGTACGGCGCTGGGTTCTGGAAGCCGGGTGCTGGGATCATCCACCAGATCGTGCTGGAGAACTATGCTCTGCCAGGCGGCCTCATGATTGGAACAGACTCGCACACGCCCAATGCAGGTGGACTCGGCATGGCTGCTATTGGCGTCGGAGGTGCCGATGCTGTAGATGTCATGGCCGGCCTCGCATGGGAACTGAAGGCCCCAAAGGTGATTGGTGTCAACCTCACAGGGAAGCTCTCGGGCTGGGCGTCCCCCAAGGGTGAGTGTACTGAACCCGATCATAGCACCAGAAGATGCCTGATGCTAAATTGTACTTTCAGATGTTATCCTCAATCTCGCCGGCCAGCTTACCGTCAAAGGCGCGACGGGGTCAGTGATTGAGTATTTTGGTGAGGGTGTCAACTCTCTGTCATGCACGGGCATGTCGACGATTGCGAACATGGGAGCCGAGACCGGCGCGACAACCTCAATATTTCCCTACACTGAACAAATGGGTAGATATCTCGATGCTACATCTAGGTCAAACATACGAGCTGCGGCCGAAGCCTTCAGTCATAACTTGCGAGCAGACGCCGACGCCGAATACGACCAAGTAATCAGCATCAACCTTGCTGAGATCGAGCCCTTCATCAACGGGCCTTCCACGCCCGACTTGGCGACCCCTTTATCGAGATTCAAAGCTGAGGTCGAAAAGCATGCCTGGCCGAAGCAGGTCAGTGCAGGGCTGATTGGGTCTTGCACAAACTCGTCCTTTGAGGATATGACCAGGGCGGCCGATCTTGCGAAGCAAGCCCTCGCCGCTGGGCTGCAGCCGCAGGCGCCTCTGATCATCTCGCCGGGCAGCGAGTCTACGCGGACGACTCTGGAGGCAGCCGGTGTGCTGGATGTGTTTAACGAGGCGAATGCGAAAATGTTGGCAAACGCCTGTGGCCCATGCTGTGGATCTTGGGATAGAAGTGACATGGAAAAGGTAAATAACGGAAAAGAGCCCCCTTACCCAGCGTGGTACTGACTGATATGTGCTCAGGGAACACCAAATGCAATTGTGACATCTTTCAACAGAAACTTCACAGGCAGGTTGGACAGCAACCCTGCCACAGACATTTTCTTGGCTTCTCCCGAGACCGTCATAGTGAAGGCCTTTTCTGGCAAGCTCGATTTTGACCCCAGGACTGATTCGATTGGCGACTTTAAATTCGAAGCACCAAACGCAGCGCCACTCCCCAAAAGCGGTTACATCGAAACAGACCATGTCTTCACCCCACCGCCGACGAACCGTGAAGACGTTGAGGTCTTGATAGCACCAGAATCGGAACGCATTCAGCGACTCACGCCCTTCGGGCCCTGGGATGGTGCAGACTTTATCAATCTTCCGATCCTGATCAAGGTCGAGGGCAAGTGCACGACGGACCACATCACACCGGCGGGGCCGTGGTTCCGTTACCGCGGACACTTGGAGAACATCTCGAACAACACTCTGATCGGTGCGGTCAACGCGGAAAACAAAAAGGTCAACAGCGCTCGCAACGTCTTCACTAATGAATTTGCCGGCGTCCCAGAGACGGCCAAAGACTACAAGCGGAGAGGTCAGCAATGGGTGATTGTGGCAGACCACAATTATGGCGAGGGGTCATCCCGCGAGCATGCGGCACTTCAGCCGCGGTTCCTAAACGGGGTGGCAGTCATTGCGAAATCGTTCGCTCGCATACATGAGAGCAACCTGAAGAAACAAGGCATGCTGCCCTTGACTTTCCACAATGTCGCAGACTACGATCGTCTCCGGCCGGACGACCGCGTCAGTCTCATCGGACTGAGCCAGCTGGCCCCTGAACAACAGCTGAAGATGGTGATAGACGGGAAGGACGGGAAGTGGGAGACGGTTCTTAACCATACGTTCAATGAGGAACAAATAGCTTATTTCCGAGCCGGGAGCGCGTTAAACTTGATGGCACTGAAGAAGAGAGAAGAAACAGCAAGTAGTATGTAGCGTTAACCTTCCAACATTTGTGTAGTCCTTTTAAACAGATACTGTTGATTATTATTTCCAGCTCGTTCAAGTGACCTCTGCTAGTTGCTCTAAGCCGATATATACAGGGCGTTGTCACACAAGCGGTCAACGGTATACCCAGTGTTCATGACACTTTTACAGCTTCCAAACCTCGAGATTGCGGTATCTGGCCACCAGGGGTGTCATTCCACGAAAGCCGATTCGCCCTCCACCTATAACCGGTCCAGTGGACTCGTCGTCTTGGAAAGAAAAGATTGGCAAATCGTTAATCAAGAATCGTACATCGCGCCCATCCTTGATGACTGTGATCCTGTAGAAAGCACCGGCAGCATCCACGACAGGTGGCAGTGGATCCGCACCCTGCGAGACGAGGTTGAAACCGGGCGACTTGCGCAGATTGGCGAGGAGGAACGCGCGCTCTTCGGGCCAGCGCCGGCGGAAGTATGACGCGTGCAGCACGCGGATGTCGCCGGAGTGGTACTGCGGGTAGGACCCGTTGCGTGGGGCCAGGCTCGGATCGAAGATGCTGCCGCCGGCCACTGACTCGGCGCCGAAGAAGAACATGGCCAGCCCCGGCTCGTTGCGAGCCGAGAATTCCCAGGTGACCCGGATGCGGTCTGGGAAGACCTCCGGGGCCCAGAAGACGAAGTGGTCGTCGATGCCGCCTCCGCCTGACAATTCCAGCGCGCCGTCGACGGCCGTGACGTTGACCGGGCCCTCGGGCACCCAGCTTGCGACATCTGAGGTCGAGTTCAGGGGGTTGCGATAGAGAAGGGTTTCGTTCGAAGCAGCCATAGCGGCGGATGTTGTGGCCGCCAAGGCCAGTGCCAAGTTTTGTGCCCGCATCGTCAAAGCAGTACCGTTTCTCAGCCAAATCTAAGGGCCGGGCAATCCGACTTAGAACGTAGACAAGTCCAATTGGCTGGCAGGAGAAGGGATTGAAGAATTCTAATGGACTGCAGGATAGAAGCTGGGCGGTAGCAACGGTTTAAGTGGTAGATTTTGCCATATGTGCAGCTAAAGTCTTGAATGGGGCATGATTGCACCGAGACAGCGAGATTGCAGCATCGATAATAAGCGTTGGAGCTAAATCCCGACATCTAATATCGGGGCTTTTTTCGACCA
This sequence comes from Diaporthe vexans, assembly GCA_021188095.1. Taxonomy (NCBI): domain Eukaryota; kingdom Fungi; phylum Ascomycota; class Sordariomycetes; order Diaporthales; family Diaporthaceae; genus Diaporthe; species Diaporthe vexans. The sequence continues at coordinate 939,770 of JAJLLZ010000014.1, forward strand.
CTTACGAAAAGTCCAATCTCCACATGGGAGAATTTGGCCATAAGGTTCAGCAAAGACGTGATTGTGTTAAGCGAACGAGCGAGCCGCGCCAACAAACAATGCACTGCAGCCCCGTGATTCATACAAGTCGATAGTGAGCCCGCTTTGAAACTCGTCATACCTATGTGGGTAGGGGGTTGTCTTCTTTGATGTTTGTTCTGTCTCTCCGAGTCATTAACATCAGGTGGACACCTCATGGGCCAAAGTCATGGTGGACTTTGGGAACATTACAGCCGTCTCGGACGTCATATTAATAAGCGACTACATATCCGTTCATTCCAATACTACCTGCCTTTTCCTACTTGGATGTCCTTTGATCCGGCGAAGGTTCTGTGGCATCATAGTGCGAGTCACTTACATGATGTTCCTCCCTATCAAGCACCGTCATATTCAAATCCCCATCTGACTCACCGAACTTGTCATACCCACGCTTCCTTGGCCCAGAATCACCAAATGTACGCAGGGTCTTGCTACCTCCTGGTTGGGGTCCTGATTTGACACTTGTCTCGCCAATCATTCTGGGTGCAAATCGCCTAAAGAATCTGTGGACTGTTGGGAATGATCCGCAGATTATCATGAGATTGGCCTCGATGCAGCTGAGGTGTGTGGTGATCAGTCAAGGGTCTCGCTACACAAGGATGGGGGTGACTTACATCCAGATGCAGGGTGAAGCTATCACCCATGTCTGGTCCATGTCGGTCATCGTCGGGAGGAGAATCACAAGGCGGACCACGGACGTGATGAGGGTCCTAATGAGCATTGACAAAGATTAGTCAAACGGGGAGACACGTTTGCTTTGGACCAAACTAGGGCCTTCCTGGTCCGATGTCCCGCGCAAAACTTACAGAGAGCCGACCGCAAACATCAGAAGCAACCCGGCCTTTTGGAGTACTGGCATTTGCAGTTTCAATACCATGGGGACCGGAAGGACAAGAAGCACAACGTCTGTGGCCACTCCCAGGACAGCTGTCGTGATATACAGCGCAGGGCGGTTGATACACGAGCCCGTTGTAATTGTCACATCCCAGCTCTTCTCAATAGGCTTGCAGGCGAAGACCAGGCTGAAGAAAATGCCGATGGTATAACTGACAACCACTAGGCTCGTCCCATTGACCGCCCAATGGTACCATGTCTGTGGGGAAAGTCGTCGGTAAAAGATGAGTAGCGTGAGTTTCGCGAATCCGGTACAAGGAGCGTATGCGACAGGGGCAGCGAGGATCAACTGGAGTCAGAACAAAAGTCAGCAAAAGCTAGGGTCTTACATCGACGGAAGAGGGAATGTCTCGTGCTTACAGCGCTGTAATAGTTGTAACCCTCGAGAGGTAACTCCCATGCATGGACGCCAATAACGCCAGTTGCGAACCCTCCTAGAGAGACGGGTTAAATATGTACCAGCTATTCAGTGTTAGAGGCAAAGGTGCTAATACATACTTACGAGCACTGCCTGTGTAGCTAGTGAAGTGACCTGGAAGATGTCAGACCTCGTGCTGCATCACAGGACAACTAGCACAGGACGCCATACCCAGGCTGCGATGTGACACGCTAATGACCAAGTCAGAATTCTGTCCATCATTGGAATGTAGGATGTCTCCGGAACCCGACTTACCATCGTCAAGTTGGAAGCGTCTGTCAATGACTGTTTTCGTGTAAATCTTCTGAGCCAGAAACATGAGCGCCAAGATATTCCCGACGGCAACAATCCAGTAGGTCTCGGTCACCCCTTGCCGCTGGGGATCGGAGAAGTTAACGGCATAGCCTTCAGGTGCAGGAATGACAGTCACGATGCCATTCGTGGAGGACATAGTGTGGTGCCTAAGACAAACTGTGGGAAGAAACAACGCAGTACAGACGGGATCGAGACACTGCAGAGGACCAAGCGGTGCCAGAGACAGACTGAAATCTGGCAATTGACCATGCCTCGCTTTTGCGAGGTCCCTTTGGGGAATAGCCTTCTTTTCCGCTCCTGAGGCTCCTCTAAGTCCGCGATTCCGCGTCTACCGATTTGTACCTGCCAAGGGGCCATCTGCACAAGGGACTGACTCGTGCTCGTGGTGTTGGAGCGTTGGCGAAAGACTACGTACGGAGGTGGGTCTTAGCTACCAACCAACATGCATTGTACGGAGTACCCCTTTTGCAAGAGAATTTTCGGGCACAGCAAAGTCCTGTCAACCCCTTCGCTGGCACATTGAAGTGCAAGATGCTCGACGGAAATCAGGTGTTGCTCCCGGGTAGTCAAGGCGTGCCACGTGGTTCTGTTCGAGCACACCCCATTCAGTGCCCTGCCGCACACGGAGAAATCCGGGGCCGAATGATAAAGTTTGGTGATCGCACCCGTTCGAGACGGGGACGCAGAGATCTCCATTGGTAGTGGAGTCCCAAGCGTTTGGAGCATCTCCACCTCAACACCATCTTGGTGAGCACTTCGCAAGTGGGGAGCACTGGATACAGAGCACCGAGGCTCTTCAGAGCATAGCGGGGACATACAGGCCCTGTCCATTCTATTCAGAATACTGTGTAAGCGTACTAGCAACAAACACGGGAATTAGCGGGGAATGATCAGAGCCGCTCTTCAACCCTACTGGTTGATGACTGCCGCAATCTAACTCGAAGGTGATCCTTTGGACTAATAGGGTGAGATGATATGCTCTTCAATGGGTCCAGAAGTAGGGTAGTAAGCGGAGCAGGAAGACAGAGAAACGGTTGATATCTTTGCACAAGTCAGACAGACCCATGGCCGATTCGCATAACTTCCCAGCTCGACTTCGCCCCCAAACTTTTCACCCTATTCACGCTCTACCGCAAAGTTCTTGGCTGCATTTGATAAAACATTCCCCCTCGTCACCGGCACGTCTCTCCTACAAAATGAGGCCCGAAGCAACTGCCGGGCTGGTCGCTGCTTCAGCGCTGGTGGACCTTGCCAACCCGGTCCAACATCGACTTGACGCGTCTCCGGCCACTGCTTGCGTGAGTCAAGGCTTTTGTGCTCGAAAAACATGGAGGCGAGCTAACCAGGACATAGTGCCATGCTCTTTCCGAACAGGGCCTCGCGGTTCTCTTTCCGGATTCTACCACGTACGATGAGCGCACGCAGTCGTACTGGTCGGTGGCCGCGCAGTTGACGCCGTGGTGCATTGTGCAGCCCAGCAACACTGAGGAAGTGACCCGCTCTCTCACTGCGCTTCTTGCCGACCCCCAGTGCGGAATAGCTGTGCGAAGTGGCGGGCACACGACCTTTGCCGGCGCCAACAACATCGAGGATGGCGTCACCATCGACCTTGGTAACATGAACACCACGACCTACCACCCCGAGAATGGCACGGCATCTATACAGCCAGGCAGCCGTTGGTTGCAGGTTTATCAAACCCTCGACCCTCTTGGAGTCACAGTCCCTGGGGGCCGTGCGGGCACTGTCGGCGTTGCTGGGCTGATCCTCGGCGGTGGTAACTCTTTTTACTCCGCGAAGAAAGGCATGGTCTGTGACAATGTTGTGGGCTATGAGATAGTGACTTACACAGGCGATGTTCTGTATGTCACTAAAGACACTTTCCCTGACTTGTTCAAGGCATTGAAGGGTGGCGGCTCGAACTTCGGAATCGTCACTAGGTTTGACATGATGGCATTCGAGGCCTCAAAATTGTGGGGCGGCGCGGTGACATACAATACTACGGCTGGCGATGAGCTCCTAGACTCTATGGTTGCCTTCGTGGACAATGTGGAGAATGACCAGGCGAGCTCCAGCATCATATTCTGGTCATACCAGCCGGCACTTCAGGACACGGTTGTCATTGCTGCATACGAGAATACTGACGGGGTCGTGGCTGGACCGTCATTCGACAAGTACCTCGCCATCCCTGGAAACCTGAGCTCTACCATGAGGGTGACAAACATCTCCGACCTCACCCACGAGCTGGAACAGCCGACAGGTTACATGTGAGTCTATAGCTGCGGAGGGCATATTTGATGTTATGAACGTTGTTATCTACCTCGTAGGAGGTGACGCAGACAAAGTATGCTGACAGGTCACCGAACAGTGATATTTGGTTCACGCTGTCTTTCAAGAATGACCGACGCGTCCTCGAGCACGCAGTATCAACTCACGACCAGCTGGTGAAGGATATGCTCGCCCAGTCTCCCGACGGTGATTTCATCACCCAGTGCATGTTCCAACCGCTCCCGACGATATTCGCCAAGCATGGAACTGAGCGTGGCGGGAACGCCCTCGGCCTCGACAGGATTACTGGTAACGCGGTGCTATGGCTCGCAACCCTGGCTGTCAAGGGTGCCGACCAGGAAGAGTTCGGACGTGCGAAGATGATCGAGTGGGTCAAGAACGTGGAAGACTTCGCGAAGTCGGTCGGATCTGATGTCGACTGGAAGTATCTCAATTACGCTCACGATACCCAGGACCCTCTCGCTAGCTATGGCGCCGGGAATGTGGAGCTCATCAGGGCGGCGGCGGAGAAGTATGATCCCGAAGGAGTCTTTCAGTCAAGAATTCCGGGAGGGTTCAAGATCTCGAAAGCTGCAGCAGCCAGAAGATGAGGCAGTGCAATATGCACACAAGTAGTACATGGGATGAGTCAGGTCCCGATTTTTACGTGCTCTTGTTAATAGACAGAGGGCTGTGACTATTCATTTCTATGCCCGTGACGTGACGACTTTTGTCATCAATGATCATGGCTCTACTATCGTGTCCGATTCGTATGAAGTGACCTAGATGCGCACAACCACTTCGGGTGAGAGAATACTGAGGCCATTGTCCGCAGACGACGATGCTCACTGAATGGTCGAGACAAGAGTCATGTTAGCCATTTGGTAATACACTGCCAGGGCACGATGTGACGGAGGTCCAAGTGGCTGGATCCGCTGTAGATTCGGATGTAGCCGCCCGGCTCGCCATGCGTCGTCGGATACAGCCGATCGTACCTCGTCTATACTCAGTATATTGCGTGGATGCTGTCGAACGCCACCTCGCCAAATCTCTTCATTCAATACGAGCCGAGCTAGCTAGGAAAAGCATGTCCCCATGTGCCACGCTGTTTCTCTTGGTATTTAGATTCCAGCGGCATCATGGAAGACCGCCATATTATTGCGCCCAGGTTCCGGCCTTTTCTTGGCGACAGGTCACCACCACTGACCGACAGGGGATTGCATCGGACATTACCAAACAATTTGCCTGTTCCTCTGGAAAAGGCGAACAGTACTCAAGAATGCATTGACTGGTTTCGAGTCGTACTGTTCTGCATTCCTATGCGCAAACTCTGCTATGAATGTGTGATCTAGATGGATCTGCACCCGTCATGGGGTCATAGCGGAAGCATCCGACCACTGACAGAACAGACTAGGTACCCAGGTAGCAAGAGCTGGTATTGTAATATAATAAAAAAATTGCTCTCGAGTCTGTGAACTGACCCTGATTCCACATCAAGTCGTGTAACCACACATTATGTTTCATTTCCCTCGATCGGTTCATCGTGCGGCTCGTCACTTCAGCACTGCAGTGCCTCGATCCGCCCCGCAGCATGCCATACCGGCAGCATACTACAGGGGAGGCACTTCAAGGGCTGTCATGTTCCGCAAGAACGATCTCCCCACTGATCAGTCTCAGTGGCCGAACATATTCCGCCGTGTCATAGGCTCGCCGGATCCCAACGGCCGTCAGCTGGATGGGATGGGAGGTGGTCTATCGTCTTTGTCGAAGGTGTGCGTCGTCGGAGCGTCGACGGAGAGCGATGCGGATGTAGACTACACCTTCGTGGCTATCGGCGTAAAGAATGACGAAGTTGACTTTAGCAGCAACTGTGGAAACATGACCAGCGCTGTCGGCCCATTTGCCGTAGATTCTGGGCTCGTTCCCAAACCTGCAGATGGCGAGACGAGCGTCATGATCCGGAACACAAACACAAACAAGCGCATACGAGCAAGCTTTCCTGTTCAAGAAGGAGAGGCCGTCTCAGCCGGGCATTTTACGATTGACGGCGTAGCCGGCACGGCCTCAAAGATCAAGCTCGCATTCCAGCGACCAGCCGGTTCGAAGACAGGGAAGACACTCCCCACAGAGCAAATTGTTGACAGCTTTGATGGCGTCCGGGCTACATGCATAGATGTTGGCAACCCCTGCGTATTCGTCCCTGCCTCAGAGCTCAAGGTTGACGGATGCATGCTCGCGGACGACATCACGGCGCACCCAACGCTGCTCACGAGGCTGGATTCAATCCGGCGTCAGGCAGCGGTCGCGATGGGGCTCGCGCAGGACGCCGAAAAGGTCCCTGGATCCATACCCAAGATCGCCATGGTTTCTGCCCCGCGAGAGCACAAGCTACTAAGCGGCGACACACTGAGCGAAAAGTCCTGCGACGTCGTCGTCCGCGCCATCAGTGTCGGCCAGCCCCACCAGGCCGTTCCTATTACCGTCGCGATGGCGCTCGCAACTGCGTCGCGAATCCCAGGATCGACGGTCCACGATTGCGTTGCTTCCAAACCCGTGGATCAAGACGGGGTGACCTTGGGGCACAATAGTGGTACCATTCTTGTGGGGTCGACGTTCGATGAGAACGGCGTCATCGAGGAGGCAACTGTGTTTCGCACAGCAAGACGGCTCATGGAGGGCAGGGTGTATTATAAATAAATTGAAAGCCCGATTTGACCATTGTCACGCTCCATAAAATAAACAAATGTTGCCATGGTTACTAGATAGAGGCGGGGTCTCAAGCATCAGTACTATACAAACGCCGAGGAGTGGCATTCACTACCCAGAGAGCAACAGTTATCCCACCAGACTCAACGGCTACGATGACCAACCACTGGCACTAATATATGCTATGGTTATTCAAATTCGTAGCACTAAATGCTAATAGAAACCTGAGCCCATCGGGGCTTCTGAAACAGCCGATCAACACGGCGCATGCCGTTGCCAACGGGAATGACGTGCTACCGAAGTTCAACCGCCTCCAACGATGTGGCAGACAATCGACGGTGCAACATGCACTGCTCCAGTGCCGCGGGTCTTGCTTATCTTCGAATACATCTGATTTGTGATATTCCAGTCGGATCCGATGGAGTTGAGTTGGGTTTCACTGCTACACTAGCCTATAGCGAGTCTGCCAAAACTGCCTTACGACATGGCACAAGGCGCGCCGCGTATCACGCAATGGCACCCCGCTGCGCTGCCGTTGGGCACAGCACCACGACCCCGCAGATATCGCGTCGAGCCGTCTGCGTGTAAGTTGGGGTTCGCGAACCTATTGCGGGATAATCGTAGCACATCCGGGCATGGCGTGCTTGAGATGTGTTTGGGTGGAGGGGCAATATCTCTTGTGATTTGCACGCTGGCCGTGCCTCCTGATGCAAGCACGACTGCTTTGAACAGCCAGTCTGCATATTCTCCGCATCAACAGGCAATACGAGTCATCTCGTGCGGAGCTTCGACATCGCCCTGCAGCATGATGCTTAGAAATACGTTGCTTCACGTTATTTGGGGTGATATCACGAACATATATCCGGATAGAAACCGACTTCCCCTTCAGTCGTTCGCCAGCTCAACGGATATATATCTGCCACCAACGCAATTAAAAGTGATATTTTCTTAGTACATCAGATCAGCCGTCTTGAAGCCAATTCCTGAAACATAGCATACTATCCAGCATGGCGCCAGCACCCATCGTTCCAGAGATCGTCGACGTTGCCGAGCCGCGGAAGGACACCCTAGGCTTGCCTGAGTCTACAGCTGCCCGGCTCAAAAGGGCAAACATTGACCTAAGCAATGGTTACCCATACCGCCCCTCACGGCCTCTCTACCTCGATGATGTGTACAAGATAAGGAGCAAGGAATGGACACACAATGACCCAGGTGCAAGGGCTGACAAGGAGAAGAAGTCGCTCTTCTCGGCAGCTACCAAGGTCACTGACCTGACTGCATACATCGGAACTGAGATCGAGGGCCTTCAGCTCAAGGATCTCACCGACCAGCAGAAGGACGAGCTCGCACTTCTGATCGCCGAAAGGAGCGTTGTGTTCTTCAGGGACCAAGATCTGTCTCCCCAACAGCAATTATCACTAGGAGAACATTTCGGTGAAGTTGAGGTCCACGTAAGACTCCCATGATGAGGAGATGCCAGATTCGACGTTACTCACACCGCTATGCAGCCTCAAGTCCCACAAGTGCCCGGCCTACCCGGCGTTTCCATCATCTGGCCTGATCTGATGGCCACAGTCCAGCTTCGGGAGACAATGTTTTCCCATTTTTATAAGACCTTTTACCTTAAAAAGTACCTTATTATCCCTAATAGGGGAGAAGGTTATTCTAAAATTATTAATTATAGCTTTAGGAGGAAATTTTTTACTATTTTTAAAAAAGGTTCTACCTAAAATAGTACCTTATTATACCTAATAAGAGAGGAGGTTATTCTATAATAGTTAAAATATAGCTTTAAAAGATATTTTCCTATTTTTAAAAGAGGTTATCTAGGTAAAGGATAAGTTACCTATCTCCTTATATTATTACTATATACTTTAGTTAAAAAGATATTTTAAGATAGTAAAGAGGGATATTATAACTAATATAATTATTAATATCCTATATAAGTATACTTTTCTTTAATATTTATATTTTTATTTAGCCTCTCTATATTTATAGTTAACTTAATAGTAAGCTAGTTATCTAGATCTATTAGATTACTATTATTCTTACTATCCTTATTATTATCCTCTTTACTAGCTTACTAGGGTTTAATTATAAAGAATAATCTAATATTAATATTAGTAGCTTATATACTTACTAGCTTTCTTATTACTACCCCCCTTTTACTACCTTTTCCTAATAGTTTCTTAGCTTATAAGATAGCCTTTAAAGCTATCTTCTTATCCTAAGAAGATATTATTACTAGCTTAGCCTTCTTATAAGGTAACTTTCTAGGGTTATTAAAGTTAGAGTTATTAGCTAGATATCTTCTCTAAGCCTCTAAAACTATATTAAACTAGCTAGTACTAAAGCTTATAAGCTCTAGTATCCTATTAATAAACCTATAAGCCTTAAAGTAATTAATCTTAGATATATAATTAAACCTAAGTACCTTACTTAACTTCCTATATAAGTTAAATAAGTAATAGTTAATATAGTTAAGCTTTTTAAATCTTATAGTTAGACTAATATTAAGTATCTACTATATAATAATATTAGTATTCTTAGTTTACTAAGGTAGAAACCTAGTTATAAGATATAAGATTTTAGTAACTAGTATATAAAAATCCTTAGTACTAATATCTAGTAAAATATAGACTTTAAAGAGCCTATTAAATAGCCTTAATAGTAGTACTACTCTATTATAATAGACTACTTATAGGCTAAAGAGTAGCTTAGTAAGCTACTTCTTATCTACTAACTCCTTATTATCCTTAAGGATATTATTATAGAAGTATTAGAGTAGTTTATAGGCTATAATATACCTACTACTAGCCTTATACTAATACTTATAGTTACTATAGTCTAATATCTACTTTTATAAGTAAACCTTATAGATATTATCTCTAAGGAGGGGCCCTAGTAAGGTATACTCAGTAATCACCCTTATAAGAGGACTTACTAGCCTCTTTACCTTAGCTTAGAAATACTTAAGTATTTTTCCTTAGTCTTTTAATACTACTATCTTATCTTTAATAATCTTAAACTTATTAGAGTCTATAAGTACTACTTACTAACTATTATAGAACTTCTTATATAGTTTATCTATAATAAGTATAGTACTTAATAAGATCCTATACTTTTTATAAAGTATAAGGTATTTAGTAGTAGAAGGGTTATTCTAGTATACTATCTACTTTTTATATAATATAGAGCTCTAGTACTTTATAATATTAGTATAGTAGTAGGAATAAGTTAGATTATATATATATAAAAACTAGCTATCCTAGTATTCTACTATTAACTTACTATATATCTTATAATAATCTTAGAGCTCTTATATTCTATACTTCCTCTTCTTATTAGTATAAAATAAGTAACTATTATTACTATTTATATAATAGCTAAAGTATTAATAGTAGTAAAATACCTATTATAGGTATATTAAGTTTTAGAAGTAGAGGAGAAGGTAGAACTTAAGGACTTCTTTATTAAAGTATATTATACTATAGTATTTATACTTATACCTCCTAAGGTAGCTATACTCTATAAAGTAGTAGTTTAGTAGCTTACCTAGGGTTAAGTCTTAGAACTTCTTACCTTAGTACTTAGGGTAACTAAGGTAGATATTATACTAAAAGCTATACTAATAAAGGATAAGGTTATTAGTACTTAGTTAAGATATAGTAATACTAAATATAGGACTAGGTGGGGTTCTTATATATACTTTAGGGTCTACTATAGCTTATAGCTTCTTACTAAGGGAGTTATATAATATAGATAATAGCCTATCTAGTAAGATACTCTATAGAAGTATTATACTCTCTACTTAGAGTAAGTAGTACTCTTTCCCTTTAACTATATTTATTAGGTTAAATAAGAATAGTATAGTCTTAGCTTAAGGGATAAAGGAGTATATTAAATAAAAGTTTTTACTATAAATAAAGAGCTTTATACTATTAAAGGGTATACTATTAGGGCTAAGCTAGTACTTAGATAGTATAATATCTTATAAGTTAAACTACTTTTTATATATATATTATAGGATATAATACTTAATTAGTAGGATTAAAATACCTATTTTATTAGTTAAGAGGTATATTACTTTATTTATAAAGATATTATCCTAGTTACTAAGGTTAGGTAGTAGCTAGTTATTACTCTACTACCTATCCTTAAACTCCTTCTTTATCTTAATAAGCTTATTTAGGGTACTAAGGAATATAAGGAATATAACTTATACTTAGTTCTTAACCTTATAAAGATTAGCCTTACTAAGGTTAGCTTTAATTATATTATAGTTATACTTCTTTAAGCCTTTTTTAACCTCTTCTTAAGTAAAAGTAATAAGGTATATAATTATCTAGTCTTTTTATTATAGTAAGTACTTTTATATAGTAATATAGAATAGGAAGTATACCTTATATAGTAGGAAGAAGAATTTAAATTTATATCTTATTAACTCCTTTACCTAAACTACTACTTATATCTTATCTTTTAAACTATTATACTCTCCCTTTACTCCTCCTCTCTCCTCTTAAAAACATCTTAGTTATAGTTCTAAGGTAACCCTTAAAGTTAAGTAAGAAAAAGACCCTTATATATTAAAGGACTTATTCTTAGCTTATCTACTTATAAACTAAGTCCTTTATATATATATTACTTACTTCTAGCTAAGTCTAGAAGTAGATAAATATCTTTAAGTTATTATCCCTTTATTTCTTCTATACCTTATAATACTCCTTAAACCTATAGTTATTACTATAATATATATTAACCTACTAGGTTATAGTAAGGTTATTAAGGTAGTTAAGTATAAACTATACTACTTATTTCCTTTATAATTATAAGGTATCTAGGTTATAAAGCTACTATAGTAGGAGGGCTTTAGTAATAAGGTCTTAGTTTATAAATTAACTTTCTTTTAATTAGTTAGTATATATAGAGATAGTTATAAGGTTATTAGGTATATAGTAGGTAAGCTTTAGCTTTACCCTATCTTTATAGATAATATATTAGAGGTTAATATTAACTAATATAGAGTAAAGGCTGTAATTAACTAAGAGTATACTAGTAAGGTTATCTAATATATAGTAAGTAGAGAGGTTAGTATACTTATTATCCTATATAAAGGATAGGATACTATACTATCTAAATTTCTCCTTATATATATAGGAGAAGTCCTTATAATACTTAATATTCTCCTTAGTAGTTATAAGATCCTTTTATATAAGCTTTTTATTAGTAAAATAAGGACTTATTTAATACTTCTCTATCTAGTAGTTAACTATATCCTTAGGGAATACCTTAAAAAACTTATTTTTAAAGGTTAGTAAATTTATATATTTAAGCTTAATACTCTTTATATAGATATATAGCTAGGCTATACTATAGAGCTTACTATTACTAGGCTTACTATTACTAAGTAGCCTACTAATAAAGATATACTTAGACCTGTTACTAAGCTTTTCTTAATCTAGAGGAGCTATACCTATAGTAGTACCTAATAAACTCCTTACTACCTTACTAAACTATATACCCTTATTAATAGTACTAGTAATAGTAATAGTAAGCTAGAAGTCTTAGCTCTTAGCTATAACTAGGTCTCTACCTAGCTTATAGAAGATATATTATATTACCTTAAGTATAATTAGCTTATATAAGATATTATTACCCTTAGGCTAGCTTAGTATATAGCTATATTATAGCTTAATCTCTAATACTTTAATTAGCCTAAGAAAGGCTTTATAATACTCTTTAATATAGTATAGGACTTTATCCTTAGTATTATTATCCTAATATCTACTATTAAAAAAGTATACTCTATTCTCTTAGTAGTTACTAATTATAATAATAAAGTAGTTAGTATTAATATTAACTAGTATAATATAATATTAGTATTCCCTCCTCTCTTATAAGAAATAGTTATCTTTATATATACTTATATTAGTAATTATATTAACTTAGAGCTTAAGATATAGAATATAAATATTATTATAGTTAAAGAGGTTTAAGAGAATACTATAAATAAAGCTATTAGTATTTATCTATCTATATTTATATAGGTTAATATATAGATTATATAATAAGTTTATATAGTCTAAGTTTATATAGTTTAGGCTAAGGGTAGTGAGGGTATTATAGTATAGCTATCTAGTACCTAGGTATAGCCTATTTATAGCCTATTTAGTTTTAGGATAACTAGTTATAATAGGCTCTTTTAGTATATATTACTATATTAATATTAGTAAGTAGCTAAGAGGATTTAGGTAGAAGTTAAATAGTTTAATTACTACTATATATTTATTATTTTTTCTACTAGTAGAAAGGTTAGTATTAATACTATAGAGTAGGTTTATTTATTAGGCTAACTTAGATAGCTTATTAGTCTTAGAGATATTAGTAGCTTTACTATTTATATTAAGGTTAAGCTATTTACTATATATATTAGCCTTATTACTACCTAGCTTAGCTTTAAGTAAGGAGGGTCTAATAGGTAGTTTAGTATAAGGTATAGAGATAAGAGTATTATTTTTATTAAAAGGTTAGTTTTTATTATTAGTATAGTCTTTATTAAAAGGTTAGTCCTTATTAGAAATTTAGTACTTATTATTAATATAGTTTTTATTAGAAATTTAGTACTTATTATTAATATAGTTTTTATTAAAGGGTTAGTTTTTATTAAAAGAATAGTATTTATTATTAGTATAGTTATTTACTTTATTAAGACTAAATTACTAGCTTTAATCTATATAAATATAGTTATAGTTTTTACTAATAAGGTTATTAGTAAGGTTATTATTAGTAATATTTTTACTAGAGATATTATTATTAATATTATTAGATATATTTATTAAAATAAAGGTTTAGATAAGTTCTTTTAGCTTAAGGTTTTCTCTTACTATTATTTATCTACTAGCTCTCTAAACCTAGTTAATATATAGTTTTACTTTATAAGGATAGTAGCTTTTTATTACTTTAATAAGCTATCTATATAGGTTTAGTAAAGAGTAACTTTATAGAAGATATACTAGATATAGGGTATATAGAGGTTTTTATTAGTTATTTTATTAATATAATTCTATAGATTTTATAGTATTATATTTAGCTTAGAGTATAGTCTCTATCTTAAGCTTTATAATATACTATAATCTTAACCTAGGTAAACCCTTTAGTTTATTATCTAACCTTTTTAATAAGCTTTATAACTACTTTATAATAGGTAGCTATTTATTACTACTAGGCTTTTTTAACCTTTTAAGCTAGTATCTCTAAAGGTACCTTAGCTTATATTATATACCTTTATTAATAATAAACTCTTTTAATTATAGTAAACTATTATTATTAATAGATATTACTAGAAAATATTATTAAATAAAAGTTACTTTTTTTAATAAGATTTAGGATAGGTAATAAATAAGGGTTTATATTAGAATTAATAATATATTACTAGGGTTAAGATAGGATTATATCTTAGAAGAGATACTCTTTAATTTAGGTAAAGGGATAAGGGATCTTATTAAGAGAGAAAGAGATAGATAGATAAATAGATATAGAGAGAGAGAGATAGATAGATAGATATATAGAGAGAGAGAGAGATAGATAGACATAGAGAGAGAGAGAGATAGAGAGAGACAGACAAACAGACATAGAGAGAGAGAGAGAGACAGATAAACATAGAGAGAAAAAGAGAGAGAGAGAGAGAGACAGAGAGAGATAGACAGACACACAGAGAGAGAGACAGACAGACAGACACACATAGAGAGAGAGAGAGAGAGAGAGAGAGAGAGAGAGAGAGAGAGAGAGAGAGAGAGAGAGAGAGAGAGAGAGAGAGAGACAGACACACAGAGAGAGAGAGAGAGAGAGAGACAGACACACACAGAGAGAGAGAGATAGAGAGAGATAAACAGATACACAGAGAGAGAGAGACAGAGAGAGATAGACAGACACATAGAGAGAGAGAGACAGAGAGAGATAGACAGATATATAGAGAGAGAAACAGATAGACAGATATATACACAGAGAGAGAGAGAGAGAGAGAGACAGACAGACAGACACACAAAGAGAGAGATAGATAGACAGATACACACATATAGAGAGAGAGAGAAAGAGAGAGAGAGAGAGAGAGAGAGAGAGAGAGTAAGTAAGTAAGTAAGTAAATAAGTAAGTATAATAGGAGTAAGAGAGAGAGATAAGCTCTTACCTAAGTAGGAAATTAAAGAAGGAATATATTATAATAGTATAAAAAGAAGTACTATTTATATAAAGTTAGTTTTAATAATAAATAAAAAGGATAAAGAGAAGTAATAAATAAAATATCTTCTAATATACTCTTATTATATTTAAATAGGAGTATTTACTATTATATAGATAAACTATAAGAGATAGGTTAATTAGGTAAAGAATAGAGGAGAGGTATTCTTTTTAATATATTTTTATATTAATATAAATATAAGTAGTAATCTTTATATAAATAAATTAGAAAGATAAGGTTAGGTAGAAGGAAAGAGGAGAAGGTTTTTATTTTTATAAAAGAAGGTAAGGTTAAGATATTTATAATAGTAGTAGAAAGACTATCTTATACTAAATTATATATAGATAAGGTTCTACCTAATAGATATATATATATATTATCTATAGGTTATACTATTAAGAAGTAAAATAAATAGTATTAACCTAATATATACCTTAGTTATTAAGCTATTAACCTACTATCTTATATCTTATAGCTACTTAATATAGTAAGGATAATAAAACTATAAAGAAGGAGATAGTTAGAGATAAACCTAATATTCTCTAAATTAGTTATACTATTTATATATAAGTCTAGCCCTAAGGAGATTATTAGATTTTATTATACTACTAATACTCTAAAAAGCTTAGATATTAATACTTACTAATAAGGTAAGCTAGATAATACTAGTAAGCTATATATACTAGATAGTCTTATCTACTAAGGACTCAGATAAGTATAAGTATTATATTAGAGTATTATTAACTCCTTAGTATAGGTATTAGGTTAAAGTATATCTAGGCTTTTTATAAGGAAAGAGTACTTATTTAATCTATATATAAGAGTAGTAGGATAGATTAGATATTATACTTATATTTATTAACTACTTATAAGAGAGGGGGATTCCTAATAAGGTAAAAGATATTATATTTCTAGTTAAAGCTACTACTATAATAACCTTTATTATATAGGTTATTAACTAAGTTATTCTAAGTTATTACTAGATAAAAGTATAATTAATATTAGGCTTATATCTTTTATAGTATAATAGATAAAACTATTATTAAGCTTAATAGTTAGTATATTATTACCTTAAAAGGTAAAGTTAATCTCTTTATTACTATATTATTAAACTTCTTATATATAATTAAACTATCTTAGAGTAGTATATATAAGTAGCCTTAACCTAAACCTATATCTAGATTAATTATCTAAGCTAACCCTAAGGGTCACCTATAAGTATATATAGTATATACTAGTGTTTTCTATATATTACCTTACTCTTACTAGATATTATATTATTTTACACCTATCCCCTAGGGTAAGGTTAGGCTAATACTATATAATATATAATTAGTAGTAGCTTATAATATTAGTAATAGGTATATTTATATTATATAATAGTATATATATTCTAAAATATATATTAAAAGCCCTAGGACTAAGGGGTTAGAGGGTAAGTAAGTATTATAGGACTATTATATAGGTGCTTTACCTAGTTTTATATACCTTTAATTATATACTTACTATAAGTCTAGGATATAATATCCTTATTTAAGCCTCTTAATAGTCTATATATAAAGCTAATAGCCTATATACTTAAGATATCTATCCTATAATCCCTTACTATAGTTATAGTATTTCTTATTATATATAGGTTATAAGGTATACTATACTTATATCTATATATAGTATATAGATAGTATAGATAGGTATATTCCTAAACTTAGTAAGGTATCTATATACTTATCTTATTAGCCTAGGTCTCCTATATTACCCTAGGGCTGTTTATAACCTTACTCCTTCTCCCCTATCTTTATTAGGTTACCCTATATATAATATTAAAGTTAGTAATTCTTATATCTAATATATATATTATTATTAGATATTAAAACTATCTTAATAAAAGACTTATAGTTAATAAATCTAATATTAAAACTTAGGTTTTTAAAGAGAGGTTAATATTACTAAGGTAGTACTAAAAGATTATTAATTTAAAGTTATAGTTACCTAAGGATTAATAGAGCTAGTAATAAGCTATAGTTTAATATAGTCTAATATAATAAGGTAAAGTAGCTAT
Organism: Diaporthe vexans; assembly: GCA_021188095.1. Taxonomy (NCBI): domain Eukaryota; kingdom Fungi; phylum Ascomycota; class Sordariomycetes; order Diaporthales; family Diaporthaceae; genus Diaporthe; species Diaporthe vexans. The sequence continues at coordinate 956,741 of JAJLLZ010000014.1, forward strand.
CTAAGCTAATAAGATAAGTAGAGTATATAGGCTTACTAACCTAGTCCTAATATTAAGGGTTCCTAGTTTTAGAAATAACCTAATACTTAGTCTCTTTTAAATTTTATTAGTAAGCTATTTTAGCTTATAAGATTAGATTATATACTCTTAAGTATAGTTAAGTATAATACTTAATAATAAATTAAAGTTAAAACTAAGTAAGGGGTATTAAGACTAATAAGAGCCTTATCTTTATTCTTCTTAAGTAATACTAAACTAGTAATATTAATAGTACTTTAACTACTATAAAGCTAGGTATTTAGCTTAAAGTAGTAGCTATTATATCTCTCTATAAGCTAAAAGATACCTACTATAATAGCTTATATATCACTATTATAGCTATATTACTAAGACTAATAAAGCTTATCTAGTCTTATTTCTTATTTAAAAGGTAAGGGTTTAACTCTCTCTTAGTTAGATTAGTAACTAACTTAACCTTATAATTATTATATTAAGTTTAAACTTATAGTCTCTAATTAACTATCTAACTTAAGTTACCTAATACTAACCTTATAGTTAGACTAACCTAAACTACCCTTTACCTTAACTCTTAGATATCTCCTCTTAATAACTAATAATTAATAACTACTAACTAAAATATCCTTATTTACCTATTATATCTACTTTAGCCTTATCTATAGTATTACTATTACTTAAAGTTATCTATTAAGAGTCTTAGATATTCCCTTCTCTTATATATTAAGACTCTAAACCTAATTATCCTATTATACTCTTTTTCCTCCTTAGTTATAGTCTAAATACCCTTCTTTATATCCTATCTTTAGGCTATCTAGTAACACTACTAATAAATAAGGATATAGTATATTATATAGGTATACCTAAAGTTATTATAAAAGCTTATATTAAGGTTACTCTTTACTTTAACTACCCCTCTTCCCTTATATTACTCTAGTAACCTAACCTCTCTAACCTAAAGCTTTATTATTAAAAGGCTATACATAGTATATATACTAATTACTATAGCTAGGGACTTATAAAATATTACTAACTTTAGACTAAAGAGCTTATATAACTTCTCCTTATCTATTATAACCTTATATAGGAATAGTAGTAGTTATATATAAGTTTTACTTATACTAGTAAGTATAATACTAATTATATAGGTTAGCTCTAGTATAATATAGATTATTATACTAATATTACTAGTAGTTAATATATATTATTAGCTATTATACTTATATAGGTTTTATACCTATATATTACCTATGTTTTTAGCTAGTATATAGAGTATCTTATATATTACCTTACTTATTTTCCTAGCCTATACTAGAAGGTTATTATATATAATCTTATATAATATACTAAGGATATCCTTAACTATAGCTAGTTAGATTATCTATAAGTAGAAGACCTAAGGGTTAAAGGTACTATATAAATACTTAGCTAAGCTATTACTAAGGATCCTACTAAGGCTTATACTACTAGTATAAAGCACCTAGCTAGATATTTAGAAGCCCTTACTAAAAATAATAATAAAAGGAGTATATTACTTATACTCTAGCTTCTTATATATAAATACCTTACTATATCTTACTACTATTATAACCTTATTAATAATAAGTACTAGACCTATCCTACTATACTACTCTATAAGTTAGTTCTAGATTACTAGGTTAAAGGGCTTACTATCCTTAGAGCTTATTATCTTTATAAATATACTAAAGTAGTTAGAACTAGTAAGCTTATTAAAGAAGCCTTCTATAAGCTTCTTAAAGTCCTATAAAACCTTAGCTAATATAAGCCTTATTACTATAACCCTAAAGTTTACTACTACTAAGTAGTATACCTATCTAGTATAAGGTTATATTAGTAATATATATAGAGCTAAGGTAGGGGTACTATACTAATAGTCTAAACTTAAACCTATAAGAGCCCTCTAATACTATAAGCATAGTATAGTATTATTTCCTCTTATATAAAGCTTAAGCCCTATATATTATTCTTTTATAATATACCTACTAGGATATATAACTAGTTAATATTAGAGATATAAGTATAAAAAGATATAGGATATAGACTATAGCCCTTAGAGGTATAGAGTAGCTATTAGTATATATTAGCTTATACTTCTATAACTATATAGGGCTATTTATACTCTTATCTTATTACTATATAGCTTAAGATAAGTAATAGACTTAGTTAGTACTAAGTCTTTATAGTTTCTATAGTAGTATATAGGTTCTCTACTATTTATAAATAGTAATAAATAGGTAATATATAGGTTATAATAGGTCTAGCTTACTACCTAGTTAGATTAAGAAATATAAGTAGTAAGGTCTTATATATAGGATACTATTATCTGTAGGTAATCTAAGCTATTATTAGCTATAATATCCCTAAGTATAGTCTATAAGAGGTTAGCTAAGCTTATAAGCTAGATTATATATTATACTAGTAGCTATAGGTAACCCTTAGTGCCTTTAGTAGACTATATAGTGTATATAATAGACCCTAGTTAAGAGGAGAGCTAATTAAGGCCCTTAAGTATAGTCTATACTTAAATAGTAAACTAAGAGTAAATATAATTAGAGCCCTTAAGTATAGTCTATACTTAAATAGTAAACTAGAAGTAAATATATACTTTTATACTAGTAGTAAGGGTTTACTCCTACTATATACTATATAAATACTATAGGGTTTTTAAATTAATAGATTATACCTAGTATATTTTAAGTTAGACTAGATATTTAATATTATTTATCTATAGTCTAGATTCTAAGCCTTAGTTAACTTATAGCTAATCTAATATACTAATAGTAGGTATATAGGTTTATATAAGAGGTATATTATATATAGTAAATATTATACTAGTTAGCCTAGGTATAAATATTTATAGTAGATTAGTATTTAGGTAATAAGGTATATATATTAATACTTTAGTAGCTAGTAGAGTACTATATTTATTTTATTAATATAGCTAGCCTTATACTTTAATATTCTAGTATTAATATTCTAATTTAAAATTTAAAGGAATCTATCTTTAGTACTATCTAATATACTTTTAGGTTATATATCTCTAATAATATATCTAAATATATTAGATATATAATTCTATTAAATACTTAATAAGTAACTATAATAATACTATACTAAATACCTTTACCTTATATAAACCTTAGTAGTTTAAAGGTAGGGTAATTAGAGGTTTATAATATACTAGATTATATAAAAGTCTATCTTAGTTTTATATATTAAAGTAGTATATTATTATAAAACTAAGATATTAAACTAATACTAGGAGGTTATAGGTTTAGGTAACTTAGTTAATTAGTAAATTAAAGATAAAAGATTACTAGCTTTTTAGCTATATAATAATAAAGATAGGTAGATAGGGTATATTTTTACTAGTAATAGCTATTAGGTAATCTTTATAGCTTATAGGTATTAAGAACCTACTAGGGTATAAATAGTATAAATACTATATCCTTATTTAAAGCCTAAGTCTAGGCTATATACCTTAGATAGCCTATTTATAAGGTACTATAGTATAGCTTAACTCTACTAGAGTATATATATATTCTTATATATCTACTCTAGGTATACTATAACTAACTAGGAGATTATATTAAGTAAAGATAGTTTAAACTTTATTCTTATTATAGCTTTACTTATAACCTTATTTACTTTAAAGTAGCTATATAGTATATAGTCTAGCTACTAGATAAGGCCTAGTAATATATTATTAGTAGTATTTAAAGTATCTAGGATATTATTAGAGATAAAGACTAGCTACTCTATCTACTCTACTAGTAGTAAAAGCTTAGCCTATTTATATATACTATTACTAAATAGTAGCCTAATATTAGTAGTAATACTTATATACTATTTATATAGTAATAGTAGTACTTACTATATCTTACTATTAGTTAACCTTTTTAGGTTTCTCTAGTTATTAATATAGCCCTTTAATAGTATAGCTATTATCTTTACCTAGTTATTATTACCTTTACTAGCTATTATAGTAGTAAGATAGAGTACCCTATTATCCTTTATTAGAATATTAAGCTATCTTAATACTATCTCTATATTATTAAGGCTTTAGAGTAGCCTTAATAATAGTACTTTAGTATAGAGAGGCCTTTATATATAGGCTAGTAAGGAACCTTACTACCCTTTAATAATCCTTAATAATAGATATAAGGTTCTATATTAGCCTCTAGTAAATAGCCTCTAGGTCTAACTAGTAGTTATAACTATAGTATAAGAGCCTCTTATATACTAAGCTAACCTTACTTACTATTATAAGTAGGACTTATAACTTAGTATTACTTATTATATTATCTCTATTATAGTATAGCCTAGGTAAAAATAGTATATTAGTATATAAGAGGGGGTTATAGGTATTAAGGACTATATTAATATTAAGTTAGATAGCTAGTATAACTATCTTTATAGTAGCTAAGCTATAGGTAGTATTACTAGGTAGCTATTATATTACTTTAAGTAGGATATAGCCTATAAGTAGTAAGAGTATAAGGTTTTAGTATAGGGTAGTTTATTAGCTACTTACTATTTACTAGCCTAGGGTATAATATTTAGGAGCTACTCTATTATCTACTAGTATTATACTACTGTTGAGGGTGTTAGGGCTTAGGGAGGTAAGGGGGTTATAAGATTCCTCCTAGCTATACTAGTCTATAGGATTATAATAGGGGCTATACTATTATCTAATACTATTTACTAGTATTATATTAAGATCTAAGGGCTGATTACTTATAATATAAGGATATATATATTTATAGAGTCTTATAGTATAGCTAAGTCTTACTTTAGAAACTAGTCTAACCTTAATATTTAAGTCTTATCTTAGAAGCTAAGTCCTTAGTTAGTAATTAAACCTTAACTAGTCTTTAAGTATTATATTAAAGGTTATACTTATACTAGTAAGGGACTCTTAGTCTAGTAATTAGATATTATAAGGGGGCCTAGTCTTAGAGTTTTAAGCTAAATCTACTACCTCTCTAAGCCTTAATAATAAGCTTATAACCCTCTACTACCTTTAAAGATATATTATTAAAGAATATAGAGGCTACCCTTTTATAGAGTCTATTTGCTTACTACTTAAAGTAGCTAGGCTATGCCTTAGTACTAGCCCTAGTAGGGCCTGTAGGAGCTCCTACCCCTACCTTATATATAGCATAGTACTTCCTAGCTATGAGTTAGCTATATTACTAAGTAGGTACTTCTATGATATAGTCTAACCTTGATAACTAGTAAGATCTACTATAACTTCTATTATATTACTTATAGTGATTCCTAGGATGTATATATTTAGAGAGCTACTCTACTGTGGAGGAGAGAAGGAGGGGGGGCTAGGATTTATACTACTAGGAGATATAGCCCTTCTATATAAATCCTTACCTATAATCTAACTTATATATATAGTTAGTTAATAGGATATTAAATAGACTAGGTATGTTATCCTTAATCTATAGTATAGTTGTAGCCCAGCCTATTTTAAATAGCTACCCTAGTCTACTATACTATATTACCTATCTAGTCTATATAGCCTGATAGCCTATGATTAGCCCTAGGTTATAGTGCCTTATTAATAGCTCTTAGGTCTACTATTGTTAGATTAGTAAGTAGAGAGACCTTATAGGGTGGGTAGATAAGGTTAGCTATATTATATATAATAATAAGTATTTATTAATCTAGTAACTATTATTATAAATAGTTATTTTAGCCTAGTAAGGATAGTAGTAAGTAGTAAGGTAAGGTTAAAAGGTAGGCTTTAATTAACTATAATAGCTTAGTTACTACTATATAGTATAGTATTACTAAGTAAGACCTAATATAAGTAAGTATTAACTATAACCCCTTCTATATCCTTATTATACCCTTTCTTATTATAGTCTAATTCCTTACTTCCTCTCTAAATCTACTACTCTAATACTATTACCCTTACTATAAGGGTACTCCCTTTAAACCCTAGCTAGGGTATCTCCTTAAGGCCTTTAAAAACTAAAAAAAAAAAAAAAACTAGTAATATTTTAAATTTCTTATAATAGTCTAGAACTAAAGCTAGAACTATAATATAACTAATAAATAGAATTACTAACTAAACTATAATACTAAAGTAAGCTAGAATGTTATTACTTATTTATTTTAATAATTAGGGTTTATTACTTTTCTATTTATCTACTAAGCTCTATTATATATATACTAAGATAATATAATAAGATATACTTTAAGGATAAAGGGGTTTAAATAGCCTAGGCTATTAGTAAGCCTATAAGTAAGCTAGGGCTATATAGACCTCCTAGCTATTTTCTTATTATAAGCTAGGTTCTAATAGTAGACTTAATATAACTTAGATAGGTATAGGGCTAAGGGAAAATTAATATATCTATACCTTTAATCTATAGATTTTTTATTTATTTAGCTAGGGTTTTTAACTTTTAAAGGCTATTAAAGATAAGCTAGGTGTAAGGAGTACTATTTAAGCTTAGCTTTTTACTCTATCTATTTACCCCTCTTCTTTTACTATAAAGGTACTTCCTTACTACTCTAATTTAGGTTTAAGCTAGGAGGTATATCTATATAGGTAGATAGTTATAGTAACTAGGGGGGGATAAGTTCTCTTATACCTTTAGACTATAGGTTTAGTAGCCTAAGTATTATTTCTTAAGTACTAGTAAGATTAAGGATAGAAGAATATAATATAGCTTTTAAGTAGCTAAATAAAAAGTATTTTAAGTAGTTTTATAAGGTGATTTAAAGCTATAGTTAGACTTAGTTTAGTAATAACTACTTTATCTAAAAATAAAGTAGTAAAAGGCTTTAATAGTTTTCTTAATAGTAATACTATTATTATTATTATATATTTTATTAAGGTATTTAATAAGGTTAGAGATATACTAATAGATATAGCTATTTAAGGAGCTTATTACTAGGGTTAAAGAGGTAATAATAGTTAGTACTTATAGTTAAACTAAGCTAAGTAATATACCTTAGCCTACTATAAAGAGCTACTTTATCCTACTAAGGTTAGATAGTATAAATATTATTAACTAGTTAGTAGAGTCTATAAAGTAATAGTTCTTAATAAAGTAGCCTTTAGTTTTAAGCTATTATTTAATAGTAGTTAGCTAATATATTTAGTATAGAAGGGTCTTCTTATCCTAAAAGTAGCCTTTATTATAATAGATAATAATACTATAAAGGTAGATAAAGTTAACTATTATAATAATTAGCTAGGTATACTAAGAGAGTAGATAGTTTTATACTAGGCTTATTATTTATATAAGGGTATAATATAAGCTTTTACTCTATATTATAAAGGTAGTAATATTTACTAAGTACTCTAGGTTCTATATAATATTATCTAAGTATATACTAAAGTTTTATATAGTAACTAGGATTACTATTAACTTTATATAGTAAAATAGAATAAGGAAATTATTACTAGTATTAATATCTACCTTAATCTATTCTATTAGTATACTATAGATAGTTTAAAATACTATACTTTATATTAGTAAGCTTTATAAGTATAGATAGATAGAGGAGGGGGGTAGTATTACTTATATTTATATTACTCTAGTTATATATAATAGTTTATTTTAGATAATATAGTTTATTATATAGTTATAGTAGTTAATAGATAAAGCTAAGGTATATATAGTTAGGTAATATTTAAGCTTTAGCTTATTAGTAGTACCCCTTAAAAGATAGCTAGTAAATAGCTTCTTTTTAATAATAAGTAGCTTATAGTAGTTAGTAAGGGATAGTTAATAGAGGTAGGGGTAGAGTAAGGTAGCTAGCTAACTAACTAACTAACTAAATAGCTAACTAAGTAACTAACTTAATATAATAAGAGGTAGCTAGTTATACTAGTTAGATATTTAAAGTAAAGGGAGATAGCTAATAGGGATTTAATAATAAGGTTAAGTAGAATTAGCCTAATAAGGTTAGATAAAATTAATAGATAATATTTAAATATAAGTAATAGAACCTTAGGGATAAAGACCTACTAATATATAAGAGCCCCTTAGTATTTTAGCTCTCTATCTATTACCTAGGGTAGTTAACTAAGTAGCTAGCTATTTACTTACCCCTTACTAAGAAGGGTAATAATACCTAGGCTCTTATATAGTAAGCTTATAATTTAAGCTATATAGCTTAGAAGGCTTCCTTCCCCCTTAGCTTTTTCCTCTAATAAATCTACTTAAGTCCTACTTCTCCTTAAATCCTATCTAGTTCCTTCTTTAATTTATTTTACTAGTAAGGAGTTTATACTCTATAAACTACTTTATACTCTTAAATACTCCTATATTTTTTAACTTTATATATTTATACCTTACCTCCCCTAAATACTATTTTTAAACTAAGCTATAAGTATATAGTCCCTTTACCCTATACTCCTAGGAAAAGCTACCCCCCTAAGGTCTTATAATATAGACCTACTAAGTATATAGTTTAACCTATTTATATTTATTAGTATTACTTAAACCTATTAGGCTTATACTCTATCCTCTAGGGTTATAACTAATATTATATAGCCTTAGCTATACTATTATTATAAATAGAGCTAGTATTTATTAAGGATATTAAGGGCTATAAAGATATTAGGATATTAAAGATATTAAGGGTTTTAAGGTTATTAAGGATACTAAGTAGTTACTACCCCTAAAAGTATTACTTCTTTATATATATATTATATTCCTCTATACTAAAATAAGCTAAAAATATAATATATAGGAGAAGCTAACTCTAGTATAGTAGAAGCTTCTTAATATTAAGTTTAGTATTTATAAGCTTAGTATACTTATTAAATACTTTTATAGCTAGATAGTTATTATCTTTACTAGTAATATAACTAACTATAATAACCCCTATAATATTACTATTAGGTTTACTTACCTACTCTATACTATACTAACTCTAGCTCTTAAGGAGCTAGTAGGCTTTATAATATATACTAGGGATATACTTAGAACTAAACTTACTACTATTACTACTACTACTAAGGATAATAGTTAGAAGTATTATTAGGCTATCTTAATCTAACTATTTATATATTAAAACTATTATCTTATATTATCTACTATTACTCTAAAGACTACTACTAAAGTAGCTTATACCTAGTTATATATAATAGAGTTATTTAAAGCCTTTATAAAGCTCTACTATAGCCTTTAAAAGTATTCTAATATATAGTATAGTATATAATAAAGAGGTAATAAGGTAAAACTACTTTATTTAGTGTTTAAAGGAGTAGTTTAGATCTATAAAATATAAATATATAATAAGTAAGGATTTTAATATAATCTATTCCTATAATATCCTTATTTAGATATAAAGTCCTAATCTTCTAATTTAATATTTACTCTATAATACCCCTAATCTAATATAAAGTCCTAATCTTCTAATTTAATATTTACCCTATAATACCCCTATTCTAATATAAAGTCTATATAATAACTCTATTCTATTAGTATATTATAAAGCTAATAAACTAAGAATATTAAGTAAGTCTAAAGCTAACCTATCCTTATAAGGTTAATAGTCTAAGTAAGCTAATATAGTATTAGCTCTATAGTATAGTATAAAAAGAGTTATATTTTATTATATAGCCTTAGCTACTCCTTAACCCTTATAGAGTTAAAAAGACTATACTTTATTAAGGCTATAAGGGAATCTACTCTTTCTCTAATTTATCCTTTTTAATAAGATCTTAGCTAAATACTAATATAGGGGTAGGGTGCTATAGCTAATAAGAAAGCTTATAAGTTAGAGAGAAGTAATTATATTTAGGTAGTTTAATATCTATAGAAACTATTATACTATACCTTTTAAGCTACCTTTATCTTAAGCTACCCTTATCCTAAGCTATCCTTATCTTAAGCTACTCTTATCCTAAGCTACCCTTATCCTAAGCTACCTTTATCCTAAGCTATCCTTATCTTAAACCTACCTATCTTAAGCTATACTTATCTTAAGCTACTAGCCTTATATATAATACTTATAGCTAAGTAATAGCTTAATATAAGCTTACTAGTAGTAATAGCTTAAAATAATTATATATAATAAGATATATATTATCCTAGTACTACTACTCTAAGCTTACTCTATAGCTAAGGCTAGCTTTTTAACTAGTTAGGTCTTAGGATAGGAGCTAATATAGTATATAGTAGGTATATAGATAGATATCTAAAAACCTAAAAAGCTAGGACTAGGTTTTATTCTTTATAGTTTATCTTTAATCTTTATAGCTAATCTTTAATATTAGTAGTAACTTTTATATCTTTAAATAAAGGTAATAACTCCTCTAAGGGCTAATTATATCTCTATAATAAGTATAGTTAGATCTATAGGCTCTACTATAGACCTTTCTACTATATATATATTTATACTAAGGCTAGATATAAAGAATAAAGTCTAATAAGGTAGTTATTCTTATTAGTAGGTATAGTATCTATAGTAAGAAGAGAGGTAGCTTAAGAGTAGTTCTACCTAGATAACTCTATAGTAGTAGAGCTCTATTATAGTAACTTTAATAGTATTTATTCTATAGTTTAGATAAAGATAATATTTATTAGTTTTAGTTTAATACTATATTTTATTAGTAACTTAAGTATAATAACTAAGAGATAAGAACCTCTAATTAATAAGTAGATATTTCTAATAGTAGGTTAGTATATTACTATTATAACTAGAGGCTAATATAACTAGGACTAATATAAAGGAGGGTAGATATACCTATACCTTTTAAGCTACCTTAGTATAATAGTTTAGAAGTAAAATAGTTAATATACTTTCTTATATAAGTTCTAGCTATAATCCTAGTTATACCTTATAGGGTAAGTACTTATTAATAAGGCTAATAACCCTATACCCTATAATATAGCTATAGTAGCTACTACCACCTCCCTACTTATATATATATAATATATATATAGTAGTTATAAGTATAAGTATTAGACCTAACTAATAATAGGGGTTAATCTATAACTTTTATATATATATAATATTAACTCTAATATATATAATACTACTCTAGCTAAGGGTAAGGCTAGGCTAGGTCTATTAGTAAAATAATAAAGTACTAATTATAGCTATTTTATTATATAAGGATTTTTATATATAGTAGTAGTATATAGTAAGTATATTATAGTTTTATTAGGGATAAGATAGAGGGGTTTAATAGTAGGGCTAGCTAGCTATACTAGTACTTAAGTATATAAATAGATAGCTTTATATAAGGAGCTACTATCTTTATAATACTTACTAGATACTTAAACTTTACTTTTCTAATTATTTACTAGTATAATAAGTAGCCTATAATACCTAAGTACTATAATATTATAAGTAAGGTAGGAGAGTATTTTATGTCCTACTCTCTTTTATTATCTTTTTAGGGAAGTACTCTCTAATACTATTAGCTACTAACCTAGGCTATAAGGTTATTAAGGGTGTCTAGATTTGGTACCTTTTTATATCCCTAGGTAAATAGATTTCCTAGTATAATTCCTATAACCGCACTATATTCTAGTTTCTTACTACCTAGAAGCCTTACCTATGGAACTATAGTAAGGATATTATAGCCCTAGTAACTACTATAGGTTATAAGTACCCTAGCTTTAAGGAGGTTATCTAAGGGAAGATTAAGGTATTACTATAGTATAAGCTCTAGGACCTCTATTATAATAGTAATATCTTTATCTATACTAATAAGGATAATATAGAGTAGGCCTACTAGCCTATTAAGATAGACTTATAGAGGTAGAGTGACTAGAATAGGAGGAGGACTAATATTATCCCTAATTATATCTAGTAATACCTTAAGAAGTATAACTCCCTTATAACTATAGATAATAATAGGCTATAAATAATTATTACTCTTTATATCTTTAAGTATAGTAGTAATATATATAATATTATACTCCTTAGAATACTAGAGTTATTACCTCCCTATAAGGTAGTAGTAGATAATGGACTATAATACTACTTATCTATACTAAGTAATAATAGCCTAAATAAGTTAGTAGACCTTAGTAATAATAATACTTATAAGCTAGCTATAAGATATAATAACTATTACCTACCTTATATATAAATAACCTTAAAGGCTAGTAGTAATAATAAGTACTTATATTAAAGTAGTAACTATAGTTAATACTATATACTATAGAATATATTTATAGAGGTAAGCTATATAGCCCTACCCTAACTATATAAGATAGGTATTAACTTTATAAGATAACTAGTTACTCTTATAACCTAAGGATATAGGATAATATAAAGAGTAGAAGAATAGAGAAGATAGCTAGTATTAACTTAAGATAATAGTATATATATAGTTAAGGTAGTATAAGGATAGTAGTATAATAAAATATATAGATAGTATAATAGTATAGGCTATTAAAGACTAGATATACTAGTAGTTTTATATTAATATTAGTTAAAGTAAATATAGCTAGTTTTTATATAGATACTTTTAGTACTTTTATAATTATAAGATAGGTATAATACTATTAATTATATATATCTATTAGAATCTAATCTTAAAAGCTTTACTATTAGTATTATATAGTTTTAAACTATTAGTTATAAGCTATTTAAAGTTTTAAGGAGGGTTTAAATAGTACTTTAAAACTATTATAAATTAAGCTATAGATAACTAGGAGTATATTACTCTCTATATATTTAGCCTAACTAGACTAGATCTATAGTTATAATACTATACTTAGAGAGATACTAGGTTTAACTAGAAGTCTTTAGATACTACCCTCTTAGTAAAGTCTACTCTAAAACTTAACTTTAAACTATTATAAAAGGGAGAGGTATATATTTAGAGGAGTATTTATTCTCTTAAAATAAGCTATTAGGAGAAATATATAATATTATACCCTAAATTATTTAACTTATCTCTAGCTAGTTCTAATAGCTAGTAAGCTTTAGTTCTAATAAACCTATAAGCTCTAGAGACTTACTACTAGTAACCTTTTAATTTTATAAGTTTAGTAAATAAATAGTCTATTATTTAACTAATACCTACTCTAATAATACTATTAAAACTATAAGAGAGTCTACTTTATCTCTAATTTAAATATTATAATAAAACTATAGCTTAGTATTAATATAGTAATAAGGGTTAAATAGTTAATAAAATAAAGTATAACTAGTTAGAGGGTATACTAGTTAAAGGGGAAGTAGAGCCCTAGTTTCCTAATAATATATTATTAAATTAGGTACTTATTAGGTAGGGTTAATAGGTATAGACCTAGAGGAGCTAGGTTTCTTAGTACTGTACTTATAGCCTTAGTATATTACTTAACCTTATATAAAATATAAGGTTAACTATTCTAATAATTCCTAGTAAGAGCCTTATATAGATAGTAGTACTATAAGTAATAGCTATAGAGTAGGTATACTATAGAATAGTAAATTAATATATTAATAAAAAAGGTATAGTTCTTAGTTTATATACTAGTATAGTAGAAAAGATACCTAGAATTTATATATAAGCCTATCTTATTAGCTAATAATATTATTATAAGCTATAGAAATAATAAACTAATAAACCCCCCCTTTATTAAAATAAGTAATTCTAACTCTAGATAACTCTATCTTTAACCTACTATATTAAACTAACCCCTTTTACTAACTATAATAGCCCTTTAGCTTAATATATAGTATTACTACTTATAGATATCTAATATAATACTAGATCCTAATAGTAGTACCCTACCTAATATACTATCTATAGGTTAAGCTATATAGTCTAGCTTAAGATTATACTTCTATTTAATAGTAAGTAGTATAAGAACTATAATATAAGTATTATATCTTTTAGAATTACTTAGGTATTCCTATATACTTATTATTATATATATCTTCTCCTTACTAGTCCTAGTAGTAGACTAGTTAATACTTAGTATAATAAGGTAAGATAAGGACTTATATAGAGTAGTCTTATATTAATAGCCTAATAATTATAATAAAAGACTTAGTATTACTATAGAATAATACTTTATTAGTCTCTAGGATTATAAATAAGTTAAAGTAAGTAGTATAAGTATTCTTAGTAATAAACTATTACTTATAAATTAAGTATACCTCCTAGATATACTATATAGTCTTATAGCTAATAATAATTATAGGTTTAGTTATAATAAGTATTAGTAGGATAGCTATAAGGGTTACTAGTTAGGGCTTTAAATACCTTATATCCCTAAATTTCCTCTAGCTAAAGAATAAGGTAAATAACCTAATAATAACTAAAATAATAATAGTAAACTTATCTATCTCTTAGTATAGGATCTTAGATAATACTTAGTACTTAGAGCTAGTTTTTATAACTAGGAGTATATATTAAGCTCTAGGTTATAGCTTCTAATTCTTATAGAATTATAAGAGAGGATATATAGGTTAACTAGGTATTATCTCTAACTAGCTATCTATAAACCTACCTAAGGAGAGGTACTTAGAGAGTAGTATTACTATCCTTACTACTAACTAAGGAACCTATATATTATTACTTTAAACTTATTAACTCTAATAAGTTATACTTATATATAACTTCTTTACCCCTTCTCTATTATATCTAACTTATTAGTTATATACTAGGGATAGTAGTAAATATAAATAAGAAGGAGTTATTCTTTATTCCTCTAAGCCTCTCTACTAGGCTTATATAGTATTAACTATCTATTTACTTCCTTTAAACCCTTTACCCTTAGTATATATAGTAATACTCTAAACCTCTTTCTTTTAAATATATATAATAGTACTACTTATCCTTTTACTTCCTTTAAACCTTATACTCTTAATATATATAGTAATACCTATTCCTCTACTCTTTTTAAGTCTCTCTCTTTTAAATATATATAGTAGTAGCTATCCTTTAATATTACTAAGGCCTCTCTCTCTCTTAGATAGATATAATAGTAGCTATTCTTTAATATTACTAAGGTCTCTCTCTCTAAATAAATATAGTAATAGCTATCCTTTAATATTACTTAAGTCTCTCTCTTTTTTAAATAGATATAATAATAGTTATTCTTTAATATTACTAAAGTCTTTATCTCTTATATATATATATATAGTAGTACCCTTCCTCTAACTCCCTTTTAGTTAGCCTTTTATTATAATAATACTTATTTTATTATCCTATTTAATTTCTTTTTTTATTAAAAATACTAAATATTATTCTAAAGTAAATTAAATATACTATTATAAGTTATTTATATAATCTTATAATATAATCCTTATAATATATCTTCTATATCTTTTTAAATCTTTATTTAAAGTCTAACTAATATCTTTACCTTATTTACTATATACTATTTTGAGTTTCTAATATTAAGATTTATAAGATTAGTAAAGAGTAATTTTAATATTTATCTACTAAATATATAGCTATTTTAATCTATAAGTATTACTCTCTCTTTTTAAAATAGTCCTTATTAAGATAATTCTCTTACTACTAGTCCTCCTACTAGTTCTCCTAGAGATAGTCCTTCTATTACTAGTCTTTCTAAAAGTAGTCCTCTTAAAAATAATCCTCCTACTAATAGTCCTTTTACTACTAGTCCTCCTAAAGATAATCCTCCTACTAATAGTCCTTCTAAAAGTAGTCCTCTTAGAGGAGGTCCTTTTACTAATAGTCTTCTAAGTTATTTTTATAATAGTCTAGGTTATCCTTATAATAGTCTTCTAGGTTATCCTTATAATAGTCTTCTTAGTAATAGCTCTTTTAATAGTAGTCCCTCTAATAATAGCCTCTCTAGTAACTCTTTTAGAGATAGTTCTCTTATCTCTTTATTACTTTTAAACTATAATAGTATAATTATTAAACTTATCTAGGTACTTATAATCTTCTTTAAACTCTTAGTCTTCTCTCTATATTAGATTTACCCTAATATAAGTAGAATAGTTACTACTACTATACTAGGGTTATATACTATCCTACTAAAATCTTAATATAATAGAGGAATAGTAATATTCTCTAATATACTAATATAGCTAGACTACTATAAGTATAAGGCTATATATACTAGTCTAGTAGCTAATATAGTTATAGGTAGAGAGTTAAAGAGGATAGTAGGCTATATAGCTAACCTATCTAATAGTATTTTATAAATAAATAAAGGGTTTACCTACTATAAAACCTTTATAGCTTAGGATTTAGAAGTATTTAAAGTAAGGTTATATAGTATATTAGATAAGGTATAGTACTTTAAAGATATAGAGTAGCTAGTACTTTACTATTTAAGCTATATTTTATATAGCTACCTTAATATATAGCTATACTCTATCTACCTAGTTATTATTATATAATATAAGGCTAAGGCTATAGCTAAGGTGCTCTCTTCTATAATATATATATACTTAGAGCTACTAAAGTAGTATAAGGATATATAGATAGGAGGTCTTAAACCCGCCTATGATAAGGTTTATTTGGTTAGTGGAAGATTTTATACCGCTAACCTTAATAGAGGTAGTTGTAGCTAGTATAAGTTATTAAGGCCCTTAGACCTCAGCTCTATAGCCTTTAGTATATATTATTTAACTAACTAGGAGATAGAGAGGGGGAAATAGTTTAGGTAGGAGTAACTATAAAGCTTTATATATTATTTAAGTAGGGTAAATATAAGGGTAAGAATAGTTAGGGGTAACCTTAATAGGGTTTATATAGGCCTCTCTTAGAGCCCTAAGTATATTATAGCAGGTATAGGTACTATTAAAGAGCTTTTAGGGCTATTTAGTCCTTACTAAGCTAGGCTCTATGTATACTTATATCTAGTTAGGAGACTAGTAGGATAGGAGTTAAGGGTAGTCTAGTATCTCTACTATTTTATAACTATTAGTCTCTTTCTTTATCTTTTCTTTTATTTTATTAATTCTATATAGGCTTATTAATCTAGTATACTAGGGGTAGGATTAAGTTTCTCTTAAGATAGTCTAGTTTAGAAGATATAGATCTATACTCTTATAATTAGAGGGCCTCCTCTCTATATAAGGGCTTATACTCTCTTTTATATATTATATTAGCTGAGTTATTATATTACTTATATATTATATTCTTATATACTTAAGGGTACTATATTTACTTTAGCTACCTAAAATAGTAGTTTAGCGTGATATCTTATAAAAGATATAATGTACCTATTATACCTATCTTACCTTTATATACTTTATCTTTTATAATGTATATATATTATAAAGTAGTATATAGGTGGAGTATAGTAATATATAACTATTGCTATAACTCTTATTAGGAGTATATTTATATATACCTTAGCTAGCTAGTAGCTAGGTGATAAGGTTATTTAGTTAAAAGGTAAAGGACCTATTAGTATTAGCCTATAATATACTATTTCACTCTATGTATAGATATATATATCTATACTACCTATTTATTTAGTAAATATATAAAACTCTACTTTTTAAGATTTAATATAAGCTTTACTATAAGTATACTATTAAATACTATAAGTAGGGGTTAAAATAATTTTATAGTATAGCTTAGTATCTCTATATTAATATATACTAGGGATAAGGAGATTAGATATTAGTATATTATATATCTTAGTATCTTTTAGAAGTCTAGGAGGGTAAACCTTATTAGGGATAAAAAGGCTAGATAGTAGTATATTATATATTTTAGTATTTACTAGTCTTATATATATAGTATTATAGTATAGAACCCTAGTATTTATAAAAGAGATAGCTTAGGTCTAATACTTAGGGGGGGGGAGAAAGGCTAATAGGTTTTTAATATACTAGCTAGTATAGTTTTATTTTTATTAAGTATAAAGTATAGTATTAATATTACTTAGGTTAGTCTAGTAATTATAATATACTTATTAAGGAGTATACTAATCCTTAGCTAGGACTAAATATTAAATAGCTACTTTACTATTATACCTTCTTAGTTTAATAATAAGTAAAGGATAGCTTATAAGGTTAAGGATACTAATTAATATTAAAGGGATACTATTAATAAGAATTAATATATTAGGGATTAACTTAGTTTTACTTAGAGAGAAGCTTAGGTTTAGTAATATTAGGTAGAGAATATAAGCTTAAAGTATAAGATATTAAAGGTTTAAGTAAATAAGGTTAATTAGTTTATACTATAGTATAATAAGCTTTTTAAGTAAGCTATTAATATTAATAGTACTTAGAAGAAGGAGTTAAGCTATATATAAGATAATATAAAAGATATTTTAGACTAAGCTACTAAGGCTAAAAAAGAGTAGTAGGTACTATAAAGAAGGGCTTAGCTATTAACTATTAAGATAGTAAAGATAAATATAATATTAGCTTTACTATAAGAATAGTTATACTATATAGAGGAGAGTTATAAGGAGAAACTAGTATAGGTTATCTAGGATATTATTATAAGGATAGAAGAGTTTAATAGTATTTAGGATAGGTTTAATAAGATAGCTACTAATAAAGTAAGGATAGAAAGATAGATATTAAAGTAATAACTATATTATAGCCTTAGTTTAGCTATTTACTACTACTTTTTTTTTTTTAACTAAAGCTTAGTAGTATATAAAATTACCTAGGGTAACTTCTTAAAAGATAAGATACTCTTTAAAACTTTTTATACTAATAGAATCTTTTTTTCCCTACATATTTCTTTCTTTAAAGTAGTAAAGAGATTAATATTAATAATTAATAGAATATTTATAAGTAAAATAAAAAGCTTATACTAAGGTTTTTATTAAGAGAGGGGAGAAGAGTATCTATATAGGCTAGTCTTTATACTAAAGTATAAGCTTAAGTAAGGTTTAAAATCTAGAAGCTAACTATTTAAGGACTCCTTTATCTTTAAATAATCTTCCTTAAGGTAAAGATATATTTTACCCTTAGTATTACTAAACTATAGTATAAAGTTAAGGTTTAATAATAAGATTAAAGAGAAAAAGAAGAAAAAGAAAAAAAAAATAAAAAATACTTTAGTAGTTAGTTTAATATATAATATTAAAGTAATTTAGCTATTACTTTTCTTTATTATAATTATTAGGTATATTAGCTATAGTTTCCTTTTATAGGAAAAAGCTTATTTTAGATACTAGATAAAAGGACCTATTTCTCTAGAGTTAAAGTCTTTACTAGTTATAGTACCTTTATCTATAATAGTATTTTTATTACTTAGTAGGTTATAAATATTATTTTAAAGTTTTACTAGTATAGTTACTAAATAAAAAGTATCTACTATACTAGTATCTTTATTATATTATAAGGCTTAAGTAATATATAAGGTTATACTTTAAAAAGGATATTAGTAAGATATAGATAGTATAATAAAGAGGTAGCTTACTACTAAGTACTAACCTATATAATAATAAGATATAATAATAACTAAGTAACTTAAGGGCTAATTTTACTATAAAGAGTAGCTATAAGATAATAGTATCTATAATAAAGTATTTAGTAGAGCTAATAACCTATAATAGTACTTATATATATAGTACTAGGCTAATATACCTATATAGTTTAGGTTTATATATATAATCTTAAATAGTAAAGGTAACCTTTATAAGGAGTAGGATAAGTTATACTATAAGGTATTAGCTAGCCTACTTATATATAGTTATATTAACCTAACTATAACTATTTATAAGTAGAAGGCTATTATAGACTTAATAGCTTACTATATAGAGTTAATTATAACTTATTCTTTAAGTATTACTAGTATAATAACTACTAATAATAGTATTATTAATAATATACTTAAGTAAAAGTAATAGCTATCTACTAATAATAAGGATAATAGTACCCTTCTTATAAGTAGGGATAAGAGGTTTAGGTTTAGTAAGGTAACCTATTATAGCCTTATACCCTAGTACCTAGTTAAGTAGTCTTATTTTAACCTATTATAATAATATACTCTTAGCTAACTTTTAAGTAAGACTAAGGTAAGAGTAGATAAGAGTATTAGTTAGCTTATATACTACTAAGATATAAGAGTTAGGTATAAGGTATTATATATTCTTATTCTAGCTAAATAGAAGATATAAAATCTAGTATAAATCTTAGTATAAGTTAGTTTTAAGGAGTATAAGACTTTAGAGGTAGACTATCTAGAGTTTAAGGCTAATAATTATTAGATAACTTTTACTTATATAGTAGTATAGTTTAATAACTAGGGTAGCCTAAAAAAGGGTATTAACCTAAATAACTTTCTTAAGTCTAAGCTATTCTAGTATATAGTAAGACCCCCTTTCTTCTTACTTACCTAATAAAGGATTATAGTAGTAATACCTTACTTAGGTTATAGCTATACCTACCTTTTCTCTAATTTAATAGCTTTTAAAATAAATAATTATAACCCTATCCTTATAATTATATAATATAAGGCTATATCTTACTAATAGCCTTAGTAAGATATTATTACTATTTTAAACTCTTAGACTTTCTCTCTTCTTTTTTTTTTCTAATATAAGCTAATATATAGGTAAGGATAGGAGCTACCTATATTATTATACTCTTTATATATAAGTCTATCTATTTCCTTCTCTTTTAGCTTATACTTTAATACCTATACTTAGAAACCCTAACTATCTTTAGTATAAGCTAGTATCTATTAACTAGGTATATATAGTCTACTTAGATAAAGTATAGTAGATAAGAAGGAATAACTAGGGTATCCTCTAAAGCTACTCTCTATATACCCTACCTTATATATTATAACTAACTATCCTAATAATCTTTAAAACTATCTAGATCTAGTACTCTATATTCTACTATAGTATTAAGGAGCTATATAAGTAATACTTATAGTAATACTAGTTCCCTACCTTTAAGATATACTTACTATTCTTATATATAGCCCTTAGTACTTAGGTAGATTATATTATTACTAATAAAGGCTTTAAGAGGCTACTAAAGCTTAACCTATACTACTTATTTTATAAGTCTATTAGGAGGTTATTTAATAGTATTATTAGCCTCTAGGCTTATATTATATAGGTTTATAAAGAGGAGGGTGATATAGAGTGCTATATTACTATATACTTCTTTATAGGAGAGTGGTAGAAGTACTAGCTAGTGAGGAGGTTACTATTACTAGTAAGCTTACTAATAATATTAAAGATAATATAGGTGTTAAGGCCTATATTCTTATAGGCTAATATAGAGTCTTAGGGTCTATAGCCTTAGCTATTATAGTCTAGTACCCTAATCTTATTAAGCTATAAGCTACTTACTAGGAAGATAATATTTTAAGGAGGGGGGGTTTTAGGTATCTCTATAAGGTTTTAATTAGTTCTAGAGGTAAATTTAACTATACTTTACTAAAACTACTAGTGCCTACTTTTTTCTACTTATATATTTTCTAAGTACTTATAGCCTCTATCTAATCCTACTCTTAATATTAGTACTTAACTATATTTTAATTTCCCTATAGTATATAGTTAAGTAGGTATTTAAATTAATAGTAGTTACCTACTAGAATATAGGGCTACTAAATTAGCTTAGTAAGGGTTATTCTTGAGTAGGGTTTATAGGGAGGGTTCTTTAAAGAGGGGACTAAGGTAAGCAAAGTTTATTATTATTTAACTTATACTCTATATTAGTTAAGGCTAGTAGTATTATAAGAAGCTAGTATTACTTATTATAATATAGGTCTATGAGTTAATTTCTATACTTACCTAATTAATTAATCCTAATTAGCTTATATACTTATAGTTATATTCCTCTTTTAATTTAGTATTACTTAAACTAGTCTTTTAGTAAAGAAGGCTTATATAGCTTATTCCTATTAATATATATTAAGTGTGATACTAGCTAACTTTAGTCTAACTATTAGATTAGACTACTAAATGGCTAAGGGGTATAGATGTCTTTATATTACTAGTAGTAGAAGAAGTATAATCTATTTTATAAGTCTAGTCTATTTTACTAGTAGTAGAAGAAGTATAATCTATTTTATAAGTCTAGTCTATTATGCTTAGAAGAAAGGAGGGGTAAGGGATAATTAGCTCCTAGTCTACTAGTAGCTATCTAGGTACTTATAACCTTATAATAGTATAATATACTAATAGTTAGTACTATAAGATTACCTATAGTAGTATAACTATATCTAGGATTAATATAGCTAGTATCTCTCTATCCCTATAATGTATAGTATAAATTACCTATAGGTTACTCATCTTACTTTATATTATTATTAGCTCTACCTATATCCTATAGCTAGTTAGTGGTGCTCTATAGGTTCTAGGCTTATATCTACTCACCTTTCCTTTAATCTTATCCTATATTCTCTAAATTATTTACTTAATAGTTTCCTAATATATAAGGGTACTAGGGATTAGCTTCTAGAATATCTAGGTATATAGGTAGTTAATATAGAAGCTATTTAGGTAGATAACCTTTTCTTAAAGCTTATTATATAGATACTTAGGGACTCTAGCTTAGAATAGTAGAATTTTAACCTTAAGCTAAGGTTTATATATATAGATTATAATACTAATAGCTCTTTCTAAGATAAGGAGATATTTATTATAGAGCTTATTAATCTTTATATTAAATACCTTCTTAGCTATTATTAGCTATATAGGAGTTAGGTATAGTATTATAGTATAATATAAGTATAAGGGTAGGATATACTATAGCTAGTATAAGAGATAATATAAGGGGCTATCTAGTTAATTAAGCTATAGTTAGTTCTCTTAAAACTAAAAGGTATAGTAGAGGTTTAATTAGTTATATTAGTAGTAGTAATAATAGTATTAAGTATCTATCTTACTTAGTTCTACTTCTTCTAAGTTACTTATTACTAAGGTAGGCTACTAGTATTTATGTTTATATTTATATTTATATACTATTTCTTATATATTTATAGTATAATAAGGGTAGTAGTAACTACTACTTTAAGTCTAGCCTATATAGTAGGGCTTTTAGTCTAGAGGTAGCTTATCTTTTCTATATATAATATTATATAGTAGGGTAGCTAATATCTAAGCTATTACTAAAACTATATTATAAGTATTTATATATATAATATTATCTT